>CM065304.1:28463725-28826382 GCA_033032175.1 Saturnia japonica | reverse complement strand
TTTGAGAACCTATGATCTACTCTGTAACGTAATTGACCAAAATATTTTGCAAAAATAATACACAAACGCAATAGAATATACAAATAATAAGATAAACATTTTAAAATACATAGATGAAAATACTAGTTAGCCCAGGTAACAGTTGGATGGGTACTGATGGCCGCTGCGCTGCATTCATACGTTGCAATACACATAATGTAATCGAATCTTAATTTAGAAATAATCTTATATTTATTGTCAACTTTATATTCTAGTATTAGATAGAAGTTTTAAATATGAGACTATATCCGTACAAGTACTTGCGCGACCGTCCTATGTTTCCGACAGACGTTGGCGGTGGCGAGATAAAACTGACGATAACGGGGGAGGGTAATGTAGCGGGGAAGGGAAGCGCGTGCATTTGCGTGATATAGGCGCGCAAGTCACAGTACAGCAAGGTCACACAGAAAAAAAAACAAAAAAAGCAGTACACTGAAGTAAACAGTATGACGTCATACAAACGGTCGAAACGAAATCTAGGTAAACTTCGATACACAATAATCGCGATTACGCAATTTATAACTAATGACGAAATATTATATTATATATTCCTAGAAATTTAAAATGTTTTTTATTTATTAATTTTTAAGTAAAAAAGTATATTTTTTTATTAAAAAGAAAAGCACTTTCCCCTCTTACTAGCTCACAATCACCAAATAGAAATAATTTAATTTCATACTTACAAAATTTCAAGTAGAGAATGTAATTTTGTGAAAAAATAATAATGACATTTTATTATAGCATTATCAGATACGTAAGTAGGTAACCCAATAAACTCAATCAGAGGGCAGCCCTAGTGCATGTTTATCTACGAAACGGCTGTAGGTAATTCAAGAACACTGCCGAGACAACATACTGTTTACTTTAGTGTAATGTAGTACTAACTCGTCACCGCCAACGTCTCTCACACATGACGGTCCCGCACGAACTTGTTCGACTTTAGTCCCATTGCTGTAACGTACTGAACAAGAGTGAGTAGACCACGTCGCCTAACATACAGATCTTAGAGAGATTCTTCGTGTCACGTTGCTGCGTTCTCACAAGACAATACAACTTTTTCTTTAATAAAAGTTATACATTATTGACGTTTTTTCAATTTAAGTTCACCTTACTTGATTGGAACTTGATTTTAAGTAACTGATTAATCTAATTAAGTTTTATAAAATAAAACTTATCTGTAAAAATAGTAAACTGCATCTTAGGCGTACATTTAATATATTATTATACTACCTTAGGACATATATCTCGCATATTGTTTAATACAATTAGGTGTGTTATTAGTGCGAGCAGTGCCGCCAATTACAACCTTTCGAATTTATAACAGAGCTTTAATGAAATAGTGTGAATTGAAAGTGCTTGTCCAGACAATACATACACATCATATATAGGTCATAATTAAATTCAATCGTCGTTGTCCATTCCAAGAAGCTCAGCTTGCAAACGTCCTTTTGTACGACAGCACGCAGTCAAACACAATATCCTGAGCGCAAGTCTAAATTGCGGACTTAACGATAACAATATAATAAATTTCCAAAAAGAATTCAAGATTCCCAACCAGACGACGCCGAAATGCAACATCGGTATCTTTAACTCCTGATTCGTGCAGTATTCGTAAAGACTAACACCGGCATACGGAGCCCAGCTTAGCCAGAAAACAGTAACTAATATGAAACTCATCCAGTGACTCGGGTTCGATAGATTCTCCGCCAGTGCAGTAGCGTATTCCTTGTCATGTATCGGTGCACCGCTATTCAATTTGCGCTTCATTGAGAAAATGTAAAAATAATTATATACGATAGATATAACGCTCGGCCCGAGGACTAGTATGCCGAGGGTGGCGGTGTAAGCGTAAGTCGTGCCCCAATCTAGCATACAAATGAAAGTCTCTTTGTCGAAATTAGCTTCCTTCTTGTACCCGAGCAAGGGCGGGCAACACAGCATGGCCGCGGATATCCATGTGAACACCATCCAACATTGACTTCGCGTACGTGTTTGTACCTAGACGTAATAAAATATACAAAGATTAAGTTTTATGTTTTAACACGGTATCATCAAATTTCCATTAAATTGCTTTGTTCAACAGCAGGTACATGTCTGATTTCAAAGTAATGTTTCATGTTCAGTGACGTATTGTATCTCTGAATTCATTCCGAAACTAAATATCAACATATTCATAAATATCAGCATCATAATTAATTGTTACAATTTAATTATTAAAGTATTCTAAAGTTTTCGGGCAAACTTTTAAACTGAGAACTAATATTAATGTGATATTAGGGATGACGATCATGGCAAACAATACTATAATGGAAATATTATGTTACGCATCTACAAAACGTTCAAAGAAAAGAGTAGACGTTTACGATCAGCAAAAATAAAAATAAATATTTTATGTAAGTACCGAATAATGTAAGTTCTGTATATAAAAACTGAAAATATTCATATAATATTCCGTGATGGTAACTGCTTTTAAACTAAAGTCAAATTCACGTTATGATGGAGCGAGCTATTTAACAGAACGATAAATATAACCAGAGACTATATTTACAGAGAACAAAATAGTCGGTCCGTCGCAACGCGAACTTGATCAGCTCTAATTACGTAAAAATGATGGAAAGGGATAACTACCGTCGCACTAACCGTCTCATATCGGAGAGGCTTTCTTACGGCCAGGTATCTGTCGACGGATATCCACATGAACGTGTATACCGACACTGACCAAAGAGTCACTTCGATATAGCCGGCGAGTCGACACATCAAATCACCGTACATCCATCGGCCCGTTATAGCTGGGTATACGGATAGAGGCACAACGAACAGTCCACATATTAAATCGGCTACAGCTAATGATAGCAGGTAATAGTTAATCACTTCGTTCGATAAGCCTGAAATGGAAATAAAACATAACACTGTTCAAAATGTATCAATCATTTAGTTCACTGGGAACTACGGAATTTGTAACGATGGCACATTATTGTCCAATCGTAATAAAGATTATTTGTGGCCCACGGTTTCACCCGTGTATCGTATCGTTGATCTCACTTGTCCCGTACTTGGCTACAGCTTGTCAGATTACTTAATGTTCATAGTTACTGCTCCACCCTTAGGGTCGTAGCTTTAAGTTATGTAGCCCTACCACCATGTTATGGTTTCATCACGATATTTTGCTTCACCGAAAGCTCACTCATTCTCTTGCAGGGATTCGAACTCAAGTCATTCAACGCATCAGTCCGTACATATTACCACTAGCTGCTCTATTCATCTCTCACATTAACTACAATTTGTAATTATAATACTTATAATCATAAACCACATCAATGATCTGTACCTCTTCACAACATATTGTAATCGAATGAAATACCTACTTCTTTTTAGTTAAAAAAAAAATACATAATAACATATCAACAAAATATGGAAGCGTACGTAGCGCTTGTATACACACATATAAATACTAATTTATTTACCTCTAAAATTAAGAAATGAAGCTATAATAAGTAAATTGGAGACAACAATGGCAACACAGATGACGGCGATTACAGCTGCCTGGGACAGTGCTTCAAACGTAGCCAGAGGTGAGTCAGCGACGCTCACCTCACCGGATGTGACGCCCGGGCTTGAACTTGCACTACCGCGCGCCGACATTCCCAACGGCATCACTGATGAATAAAGATTAATAAAAACAATTAAATTCCACCTCGACTTCATTTTATTATCATAAACTAGGCACTTAATGAAATTGTAATGACCTACCGACATACAACGCACAGCTTAAATCACATATCAGTAAAACCAGGGAGATATGGTTCGGGGGCGTGTTGAGTGCATCAGCAAAACATCATTTATTTGGCCACAGATCAGTAAAACAACGGAGATATGCCTTGAAACAATAGTTGTTCGTATTCACGTCTCCTTGGCACAGTGAAGCTCCACCCCCTTACTACACTGACACAAACACGAAATATATAAAGACGGCACAGGTACTCATATTTCTCACGCACACTAAGAATATTGCAACAACATAAATAAACTAACTACATAATAGTACACATTCACATAGAAGGTGGCGTATAAGCCTGTAGCGACAGATTTAATATATTTGTTAAATACCCGTGCGAAGCCGGAAGCGGGGCGGGCCGCTAGTTTATAAATAAAAATAATTGAATTTTTGAAACTTTTTCTGAACATATCTTGCGAACTACTTACTGCTTTAGGGGATTTTTACAATGCGTTTAAAAGCCGTGATGGAGAGATACATTGATTTATGGCTACATTATTAAACCCAAAATGTCAGGGTATACTGCATAGTATTAAAATTTCTAAATTATGGACTATTTGGCCTAGAGACTCATCCAAAAGGATATCACGATTTCTGCGTAAATTTGGAGTGACCAGCTGCTTTGAGAACTCCCTCAACGGTTTTAAGTACTCGAATGAGTTTGGACCGCGAACGTGATGTAGCAACATCAAGGCAACATCAAAGCAACAACAAGGATGTACACCATAGACTCTTCCCAAAGCGGCATCTTTATTTATGCCCGGATGGCCAACTATGTCCACACCACGCCTTCTTCTTGTGAATTTATTATTGGCCCATGTGTAGTATTGCGGGACTTCGTCGTATAGAAGTGTATTTGCTAATTCATGTTCATTACAGAGCTCAAAGAAAGCCAGCAAAGTAGTTTTACGTGGGGCTTACCCTATTACATGAGACCTAAAAACATACTCGGCGAATTGTGGGTGAATCTTAGTACACCTCTGCCTAACCCTTCGGGAAATACAGGCGTGATGGTATGTTTTGTTTGGGCCACTTGTTCAGCCGGTTTTGCGTTAAAATAAACCCTTTGGCCATTTTCTAAGTGGACAGCTGACGCAAGACTGTAGGATGACGCTCGTGGATCGGAAATTCCAATATTTGCCAAACAGCTTCGGATGTACTTATGTAACAGACATTCACGTAGTTTTCATTTGGATTTTTGACGTTAAAAGTAGCCTGGGCAGATCCCTTATATATTTGCAAATGTATTTGATGGCGTCTGGATATCCGTCCTCACTGATTTGGGTATCGTTGACGAAACGTCGAGGGTACTTTTTTGTACAGATACCGTTTTTCATATATGGTGCTGTTAAATTATGCTCTCCGCATGGTCCGTGCACCATATTTTTTGTTACGATATCGTGCAATATCGGATCGATTTGTCAATTGAATTAATGTATTCTGCAAAGTCGTAGTATATTATGTTATTGTATCATTAATAGTTTTCGCAGAGCACGCGATGTAAATAATATTTTAGGTAATTTTTTTACACCTTGGGTTACATTATTGGAGTTTTAGTAAGGTTAAATGTAATATAGCCTATGTCACTCCTGGATAGTGTAGTTTCCCAACAGTGAAAGAATTTTTCAAATCAGTTCAGTAGTTTCGGAGCCTATTTAATGCAAACAAACAATCAAATCATTCCTCTTTATAATATTATTATTAAGTATAGATTATTGATTCATTGTAACGCGGCCGCATAGTTGTGACGTCTGCAGTTGGGGCGAGGGTAACTCATTAAATATGTTAACGTATATGTTGATAGCTTATTTATACATTGACACAGTTTATATTTCTAGAACTTTGTAATGTCTGGCTAACAACAAGAAAATCACAAGTCGTCCTTGTTCCAAAAACTTTGGGAACCACTACCCTAAAGGGGTTAAATAGGAGTATAAACTGTATTTACTGTACCATTTTTTGATAAAATGGCAATTAGTTTGATTAATTAGATAGGCATCCAAGTAGTATTAGCCCAAGGTCCGACCCCTGCATTTCGGTGCGGGCGGCGCGTCGCTTTTGTTTCATGTGCAGCACGGTGTATATAGTAGATACTTGCACGTGTGCCATTTTATTCTGGTCATCAGTTCTGGTGAACCATTATTTAACTTCTTTTGGTGAAAACTTTTAGTTAAAAAGCAATATAAGAGTGTCCTCATAGCCTCTACTACCATCTATATTACACATCAAACTAAGCGGAGTTAAAAATAGTTAAAGACAATATTAAAATATCAAGACTTCGAACCGTACACCATTAAAAATACCTAGAATTCACGAATAGTATTGTTCTCGATCAAAATACACCAGCAACTGCGAGATGAACTCGAGCCTCGGTCGTTAACACCTCATGCCACAAAACGGCCTAGATACGGCGTTCACTTTTATATTTTCCAATAGTATTTCGGGTTTTACTAATTAAGTGAATTTATTTTGGTCGACAATATATATATGTACAAAAAACGATTTTGTATGAAATAAACAATTTGGCCTTGTGTCTTAACTGCAACTTCAAATGAAGTTATATGACCTGCTGATGACACCGATAATAGTACTACCTAAGCGCTAACAATTAGCTGGATCTTAAGTACAGATCCGGACATATCTATTTCATTTTATAAAAGTAATTTACAAAGTCAATGACGTTTATAAGGTTCTAATGTAGTGTTTCCGATTCAAATTAATCAGGCAGGACTTAATGGGTGCCTTTCATATGTATCGACTAGACTTGACTAGAGGTTTGAATGTATAATAATATATTAAATCGATGTTCACCACTGCTGATGCGGCTAGACAGATAAAAATTAGGTGTTTTTGGATTAGTTACATAATTTTGTTTGTTTTCTGATGAAGATGTGTTTTGCAAGAAACGTGAGAAGCGTTCTATAACAATATCCAAACTCATATTATAAATGCGAAAATAACTCTCTTTGGTTGTTGTGTTACCGATTGTAACCTATTTCGATATTTTTTTTGTATAGGTATATAATGAACATTGGAGATGGACATAGGCTACCGATTATCAAAAAAAAAAACTTGAAGGGGTGAAATATGGAATGAGAGTGTGTATGGAGAACCCATCATTTTTCAAAGAAGGTATATAAAAATTAATATTTATAATGATTTTGGTAAAAAATAAAGTGACCGCATTATGTACTAAACCGTTAGCAGATTTTCAATTATTTCGGAAAGATATATAATATTATAAACGTGAAAGTTTGTATGTTTGTTACTCAATCATGGAAAAACGACTGAATGGATGCTATAATGCATTTGACCTTATAACTTCAACTGCTTTTTTATTATACTTTAGTACATGTATAGTTATATCGTCATTAAACTAAACCTCGAACGTAGTAGACATTTTGGATCAATAATTCTGGAGAGTGCGTAGTTCACGGGCGTTGTTTACAAAACGCCATAAACCGTACCTTGAGGTATGTAATTTAACCCTAGATATCCAACTATAAAGAAACGAAAAGGTGTTATCTCAGGAAGCTATGGAAACTTTAGTTCGATGTGCGCGTTTATATGTATAGATAGAATAAATGCTTGTATGTAGCTTATACCTAGTATCACATAGCGCCGTTGCAAACAACTAAAATGAAATGAAAGGGCCTCGAATGCGGCAAAAGCTCATAGCGGCCTTGTAAATGTCAATGCTAGGGTAGTAATATATATATATATATATATATATATATATATATATATATTATATAGGTAACTATGACAGTTCGATTTCTATAATACTTATGCAGTTAACGTTTACAAAATAGTTGAATAATAGACCTATACATTCATCATACATAGCATATTTTACATTCATAAATCAAATTTAAATTAGAATTAAACCTTTTAATTCAAGTGTTCATAAACTCTTCAAGTCCAATACATCTCTTTTTTCATACCCTTAGGAGTTTCATTTTAAAAAACGCCGATATAGTTAGGTACATACGTATAGCGTTAATTGCATCATTTGCATCGGATAACATTATAAGTACTAAGTTACAAAAAAATGTCCAAGAAAATATTATTACCCAAACAAACTGTTACCACCTGTAACTCCCTTTTTAACAGACTCCAAAAAAGGAGGATGTTCTCAATTCGAATCTAATTTTTTTTATGGATGTTCAGGCATAACTTCTTTGTTTATGAGCCGTTTTAGATCATTATTTTTTCTTTGGAACAGGGATACCTCAAAGGTGAACCCATTTTAGTTTCATTGGCATTGGGTCCTTTGACTACGAAGATACATCAGGAAAAAAATTGTCTTGTTGATAAATTCAACGCCTATAATATTAAATCAATAACGACTCAAATTTGTTGGATGTTCGATGTAGGTGGTTGAGTTAGTCAATCATAATTGTTTAATAATGTGCTGTGCTCCTCATAAATCACTTGTCCGAGGACACAAGATCGGCTGAAAAGGAACAACTGATAGGTAGGTAATTTTCATTTAGTGATTATTTTTTCATAATTATTATGTAATTTTATTTACTTAAATCATAGTTTCTCAATAAATTGAAACTATTTAAATGCGCTTTAAAAAAAAATAATAGTGTAAAGTAAATTGCAAAGTTTAACTAACACATTTTCACATGTAATTTATAGAAATTTACTAGATAAGTACATAAAAGGCAGGTTAAAAAAAAAAAACTGATTTTTATTTTTTCGTCATGTTCAACATTATTATTTATATTTATCTTAGTAATTTAAAAAATTATTCGCTTTTTGTTCCATCCTAATATAAATGCAAAGGTATTTAAATCACAAATTTTCGCGATGCAATTACGAATCAATAAATAAAAAGGTGTTTTGTCAAATACACATCGAGGTTTACTAGACATAGCTGGGGGAAAAAAATAACATAACTTACCGTATTAGTGTATGAGTTGTAATTATAAATTTGATAGAATTCTCCAAAAGCACGTATCAGTTTGAAGGGTGTGTGTAGACTAGTGAATGCGCACCCCGCACCCTTGGATATCGGCGGGTGGCGTAGCGCACTAGATACGAAGGCAACACGCTCTGTTAGTATTATTGTTCGGGGCAGAGGTAGCTACGCCTTGCCGAGCCGTGCCGTCGCCCTCGCCGCGTCGCTCGAACACACTGAAAAGTCGAAGGTTAACTTGCGGGAGCTTTCCTGCTGTCCGGGCACTACAAGGTTGCCCGACCTTAACTCTTAGCTCTCTCTCTCCCTCATATTTTTCACATTCGATTATATCCAATTACAATTTTTACTACATGCAAACCTCGCATTTACGGTATGTAATGTTTTCAAAATACGCGATGAGTAGGGATTAGGTTCTACAAGGACTTTAAACTGCATTTCATAAATAAAATATCAAATTATGTTTTATTACTCAAGGCGAGTTCTTAAATTACTTAACTATTTATAAATAGAATTAGTAATTATTTATTTGCTCATAATTTTTGATTTAGTGATTTTATCACAATGGAAAGAACACAGATTCGAAATAAATGAATCCTTCGGCTTAAAGAATACATCAATTTGAGTTTTGAAGTGACCTCTGTTTGCGGAATTATATTAAAAAAATTTGTTTGACGTAACACATACTCAAGTACTGTCTATATTTTAGTTTGGAGAATGCAGCTACCACGTAGTGGGAAAGTAGACACCAATGATAATAAAATGTCATTGGACAATACAACATTGTAGATATCGTAACGATTGCAATCGCTAATATTGTTTGTGTTGGCACTTGGCAGCACGGTTCTTAAGCCTTTTGTTTTACTCTGTATATTATTATTATTCAACGTCGCATTCTCATAGAAAACAGAGCTAGAGTTGGTACCACCATCACCGCTATATCTATTTCTGCCGGGAAGTAATAGTGTTTGTGCTACTCTGCTCCAGCCCAAAGGGTGTGGTTGGATACATAACGGCATATGAGCTCTTCTAACTAAGTTCTTAGGACTAGTAACTTATTGTGATTGGCCTCAAGACTGGACATTTTGCGGTCTATATTGACCATTAAAAATGAAATGGACTGCAGGCCAGTTTGCTACTTCATAACATTAAAAAAAAAGAAGAAGAAATTATTAGACAATCTCCAAGTCAAGCAACGTATTAACAACATAAATATTCAGACGTAAAACAATTTTGTTTTTAGATCTGACTACACTCTAACAGTGTAAGGCTAAGCCTTAGGCGCCCTGAAGCCGCTGCGGCTTTTACAGCTTCACCGAACTTGCCCACGTAAAACCTGCACGGTGCCTATATTTGAGGCTGTAGTCGTTAGGAGCCATTCATTCATTACGTAAGGATGGTTTTCCCTTTTGAATCACCCCCCCCCCTGCCCCTCGTTTTACATAAGTATCTATCTCGTTTTTTTAAATAATAATATATTGTTACAAAAAGGATCAAATAAAGTAAGACTCATATAGATTACTATTATTTATTATTATTATTAGTCAACTATCTAATCTTAATTAGGAGTAAGTCATTAAATAATCTTAATGTGAGCAAACTACAAACGATTAATACTTTTAAAATAATGATCGACTAGTTTGAAATTATTATTTATTATAAAAGTTATTATTGTTATTATATAATTATTATTTATCATTATTAAAACCATGCGAAATGGAACTAAATTTCTAATATTAAACTTTGACTTAAAAAATATTACGTAAGAATGGGTTTTAGAATACAGAGCATGTATATAGATTATTTTTAACCCCGTCCCCCTCGACACCCATACGTAATTAGAGCGAAAAAAGAAGTTCACAAAATCTGCAATCGATAGGTGGTGCTGCGGTTGAGTTATTACCTACTGGTAAGGTTTAGAACGTTTGCCTAGTCAACTAACTATTATATAATTTCGTTGTAATATGTATACATATATAACCTGCTTACACGTACGAGAACGCCAGTACAGTTAAGTTATAGCATTAAATCGTTTAATTTTTCTGCGGCCCGCTTTTTTCAGCCGCATTTAAACTATCCATTCCCAATAAATTTAAGTTACAAAGTCGTATTTCTTTATTGCCTATATTAAGTAAAAGAAATATGGTTGTTACCTTCCAATTATTGAATACTAATCTGGACTTAAGATGCGAGTGTAAATAGTAGATTTTGCAGTGAAACTCTGCGAATATCCTTCCACCTACTTCACTCAGTATCTTGTAAATGCTAATTTGCGAGTTGACAATATGTTTATAAAATTAAAGTTCATTGTCTAATCATATTGGATTTATTAATAAAACACCCAGATAGAGACTTTATCGTCTCCAGGTCACAAAACACCTACCAAATCACAAATCGGAAAAATAATTGTTCAATGTTTCCCTTTATAGATTATTTTTTGTCTGGAAGTCACTTGAGTGAAAACTATCTATTCTGCCAATATCTCTACTCAACTGTTACATGCCGCAGGCAGATAGGCAGACCCACCGACCTTTACTGTGTAATAGTTTTATATGAGTAAAAGAGTAAATGAGGGAAAGGAGTCACCTGCAATGCCTCTTGTATAGTTAAAAAATACTAAAAACATATTGACAAATCGGCCTCGTTTTGTTCGTGCAAAATACGTAATTAGGGGGCTCTTTTTTGTTACTGGCATGTTTTCCGACTGGGCCAGTGTTTTGAATTAAACAAATGCTTTCCAAGCAATAAATTGTAAAAATGACTTTATGATTTTAATTTCCTAAATTACAGGCTATTCAATATGCAGTGGTATCTTGCCGATTTGTTTTGCGACCTTCAATTAGTAAGTTAATTAGTGTAATACTGTATCCGTTGGAATGCGAAGCCATATAGCGTAATTATAAATTTTAATTTAGTATAAATGAAAACAAAATATTTACCATAACTGTATTTTTTAGAAACAGTTTTCTTACGATTTCTAATACATACCTAGTATATTGAAAATTTCTTATAGTCTATCAATTGACAATGACATAAGCTTCTCGTTTACAAAATTTCTTATGAATTGAAATACAAACAGGCAGACAGACAAACAACCAAAAACTTTTTAATGGCATTTTCATGATCAGTTTCTTTATATAGGACGTTTATGATGCGAGCTAAGAGCACTTTTCGTAACTATGAAGCTATGAACGATTAATACTAAAGCAATAAAATAATTATTTTTTAAACATAACAATCGTGTGAAGCTGGGGCGAGTCGCTAGTAAATTATAAAGTAGCTAAGTAATGGTGTGTAATAATATTCCAAATTTAATACTCGTCGTAGTTATATTTAATTTTTGATTTGGAATACAAGCTATGGAGCCTGTAGGCATCATCTGACTGATGATGAGGATGTAATAATTTTTTTATAATTAATTTATTAAAGATTTTTTGCAAGATTTCACTGCTGAAATACCTTGACCTAACATATTTCTGCCGCCAATAGGAAGAATGTTCACGCTGGTGCTATAGTGTATTCTGGTCCGAAAGAATTGTTGGCAATTCAAATTGAACCACGCCACGACTACACGAGCAGTTCCAACTCAGTCCTCATGGCTACTCATTAGTAGCAATTTTTTATGTCTGGCTTCGAGATTTTACGATCTTATTTGATTTTGCTTATATAACTACTATACTAGCTGTACCTGCCACTTCGTCCCCGTGGTATATTTCGTCAATGGAAAATAGCAATCTCACCCTACGATATTTGACCCGTATAAGCTTTGATAATTGATGTAATGCGTTCTGTCCCTGATTCTAAACACCCGTTTTTTTTTCTCAAATATCTTCAATGTTTAAGATTTCAACTCTTGACACTTTTATTATAAATATAGATCTATTGATTACGTAGACTAGACTGCTTCTTACTTTACATCTTAATAATAAATGCTTCGACACAAGAACTTTTTATAAGGAAATCTATCACCTATACCTTTTCTTTAATATACAACTAAGGTACGGCCTGCCTAATGGTTAGCGACTGTATAGTTGGACGCCTGTAAAGACAGAGGTATCACTAGCGTTGATGTCCTTGACCCCCTCCTCCAGACTCCAAGGGCTCTGGACATCCTACATGCCAGAGGAACGAAGTGTTCCAGTAGTTGTACATAAAAGCCAGTTTTCCTATAGGCTTAGCGTGTCAACATCTTCGGGCAGATCGTCATTCGTCACTTAACATTAGGTGACATTGCGCTCAAACGTTAAAACCTATTTTTTTTATCGTTTATAGGTTTATCCATTACCTATTCCCATAATATTACCAGGTGTTAATTGAAGATGTGACCCAAGATGGTAGCACGCTAAGCCTAGTGGGGCGCTGGCTCTCAAGTACAGCTGCCAGAACACATCTATTGGTGCTTGACGACAGATTATCAACTTGAGGGTGTCAGTTAGCCAGGCGGACATTAGAAATTACTCTACCACTACATTACATTAAAAAGAAATAACTTTGTAATGGTAAAACTTTATTTTATATTTGGTTTAAATAAATTTATTTACACTTACTTCATTAACATTTCGATTTTTAATAGGGTTTCTGTGATGAAGTTGTCAGATACGTATGGACGCTAAAAGCAGTTGGTTTCGGCGTCAAGAGCCTTCCCGGAACGCGTTCCGCGATCAGTGAACACTTTGTCTCAGATATAGTGACAGCAACAAGACCACTACTAACGTAGAACGTGTCTTTCAACCCATCAGTTGCGGGGAGAGCGGCGCGCGCATGGCGCAGTGGAACGCTTGCTCCCTCGCACCCTTTCTCCACCATCGATTCATCGTTTCACTAGATAATTATTATTACTTAAAGCTTATTCAATGAATTGGGTCACTATAACACTACACGAAAATAAGATAGTCTCGACAAATGTCAGCTATGAGCTACAAACACTCCTTAAAACCTTAGTTAACACAAATCTTAAATGTATAACTTTTATGTCAACTAGGAGTTAACCAATTGCCAATTTATCTTTGTCTATTATTTATTGGTTTGCCTCGTCGCGCTATGTCGAAAATGTGCCTTTGTTTAATTCTGTATTAAAATCAGAACTAATATGTAGGACTTGCGTAATAAAAGTGCACTTTTCTCTTCCTGAAAACATTTCTGATTTCATGTCATGTAACAAATATTTACGCTGTTAGGTTAGTCTACTTCGCTTATTTTCATAGCTTAATGTCTTACGGTATTTGGCTTTGGGGTTCAGCAGCTAAGGTAGATACCATATTCATATTACAAACAAAAGCGGACAGTTATCACTAAAGAAAATTTTTTCAGGAATATAATGTATTAACTTTGCCTTCCCAAAACATCCTTGATAACTTAATGTAAATTCGTAAAAAACTTAGTCAAGTCAAAGATCAGGACAATGTTAAGACTAGAAATAAATTAGTCGTACCGTATTTTAGACTAAGTAGGTCCAATAAAAGTTTTTAAGGTAATAGTGTCAGGTTTTATAATAAGATCCTGATGCAGATTACTGATTTACCGGACAAGTTCAAGTACCATGTCGAGCGTGTTTTTGTCAAAAGGCTGGATCATTATGTGAATGATACTGATGTCTGGAAGTGACTCCCTCTCTGTGCATCCACTAAATTATTATTATTGTACCTGTTATACAAGGTGTCCAGAAAGGGTATCGGGTATTTGTAAGTTCAATGAAACAAAAATTATTTGTATGCAATAAAAAAGTTTATTGTTTATTATTAGCATATGAATTGGAGAATTATTTGGAAAAGATGATGTTATCCAAATGATGACCGTTACGTTGCTGGCACTCTTCTAAACGGAAACGAAGATTGGCGATAACACGTTGACACATAGCTATCGATATTGCTGCCATTTCTGACCTGATGTTTTGCTTTAACTGGGTTATATTCGTCGGATTGTTTTGATAAACCTTACTTTTAAGGTATCCCCATGCAAAATAGTCAAGCGGGCTAAGGTCGGGGCTTCTGGGAGGCCAGTTGATGTTACCCCTTCGCGAAATGACTTTATTAGGGAATAATTCGTTAACAACTTCCATTGAGTCATTTGAGGTATGGCAAGTGGCCCCATCTTGCTGGAACCACGTTCTTGAGTTGAAACCTGCAACCTCCTGCAACTCTGGGACCAAAAAATTTCGCAACATATCGCAATAACGGTCACTATTCACATTAATTGCTCGGCCTCGTTGATCTTCATGAAAATAAGGACCAATTATGCCTTTAGCAGACATAGCGGCCCAAACAACGACCTTTGGGCTATGCAGGGGTCGTTCATGCTTTCGTCTCGGATTCTCCACTGCCCAGTACCGATAATTCTGCTTATTAACATGACCATTCAGGTGAAAATTTGCTTCGTCACTGAACAGTATGTTGTTAAAGTTGTTAAATCGCTGCAGCATTTCGTTCGCAAAATTCAGTCGATTAGCATAGTCCGTATCCTTCAATTCTTGAACCAATTGAATTTTATAGGCTTTTAGATGTAAGTCTTTCTTTAAAATCGAATGTAAAGACGATTTTTTGATGTTCAACGCTTGGCTTCGCTTTCGGATGGATAAAGACGGATTTTAACGAACCGACGCCTCAACTTCTTCAATTGTTTCTTCATCGCGAACTGAACGAGGACGACCAGAGTTTTGAATTTTAACTGTCGCACCTGTATTCTCGAACATCCTGATCCATTTCCTAATGCTATCGTCACTTGGCGCGTGGCGTGTACGATATTCCGCACGATAGAGACGTTGAGCAGTCACTATTGAATCACCATTACGATAACACGCTCGTACGCAAAATGCGCGATGCGTCCACGAGTACTGTTCCATTGTGACTAAAAAACAAAATGGCGGACGCCACGAACCCCTCCCCGCACCCTTTAGACGCCCCGTTTCGAATATGGCGCGAAAACAAATACCCGATACCCTTTCCGGACACCTTGTATTAACACATACGTTAAAAGTAAACCATATTGAGTTTCTTACCGGTTCTTCTCGATGTCTGAGATATTTTCCGAACCGGCAGTAAGTAGTGTTTCGACGTACCCAAGTACCTTCTTAGGGCCTAAATAGAATAAAGATTTTCTTTTTGATTTCGTCATGCAGGCCTGTGCGAGCCTATGGGTAGCCGGATTTACATTGGCGGAACCCGACACGTAACAATCCAAAAAAATCACTTTGCCATATGCACATGCAGATGTTGTTCCAGCGGTGTGTAGAATTTCCAGAGCTTCTTGGGGAAGGAGTGGTTCAAATAGAGTTAGGACACCAGCGATATTTTATAAGTAGGACAAAGAAATTTATTTGGAGATTATCTCTAATATGGGGCAGCCCTAATGGCGGAATACCTACCCCTACAGAAAATTGCAGTGAAATGACCTCGTATTCTGTTCCTGGGGTTAGTAGTGTTTCCAGATATTCTTGGTGCAGAGGGGTAAGTAAAGGTAAGCAACACGCTAGTTTGATAGTGTTACAAGCGCTTTATTTATTTATCTATTTGAATGGATACTCCAACAACATTACATATTAAATAGTATTATTATAATTATAGTTATGTAGTATACTCGACGAGTATGTTACTAATAGGAATACAAAGAATTTCCCATAGCTTCGTACATATGAACATATAAATATATTAATCAACACAAACAGGAATAAGACAAAAATATTGTTATAAGTTTACAAAATAACAGGGAGATAAAAAAAATCCTAATATTTTAAAATTAATATGAATAAAATTATCTATGGACTACCTACACTTAAATGGAATCTATGAACAATAAAAAATAATGATAAATTGGAAATAATGATTAATTTAAAATAATGATAAATTTTAAAACAAATCTATAACTCAACCGAGTCAAAGCGTTCTTAGGCTACGGAGGCAGCTTAACACTTTTTTTTTTTTTTTTTTTTTTTTTTTTTTTAACGTGGAGAAACCCATCATGGGTACACACCCGCCCGGGGGGACGAGTGGTTATGTGAGACTCCTACTCCCTAAAACTCCACGGTGTACCATCCGCCGCCATAGTAGGGCGACGCGGGCACTGCGCTGGCATACAGCCGCGCCGCCCCGGCGGCCGGCCCAGCTGAACCGGGCCCCGGCCTAATAGGAGACGGCTCAGTACACCCTAGCCGTCTCCTCCGTCCGCCGAGCCTGTGCAATGAGAAGACGGGCCCCCCGACCCGTCTCCTCTGGCTCGGCTAGGGTGGCGGGAGTTGGCGAATGAATCGCCTCCTCCTGCCACCCGTTCTTCTTTGTCGGAGAGGGCCGCTCAGGGGATCCCCTTCACGAACCCTCTCCGCGGCCTCCTTCTGCGATATGACGACCTCGCAGAAGGAGGCCATTGCCGTCCATGCCCTCTCGCTGTCGAGCATGGCTCTCACCACACTCGGCAGCGAGAGGTCCTCTCCAACGACTGCGGCCAGAGTGCGGCGCTGCTCCTCCCACGCAGCACACTCACCAAGAGTGTGCTGCGCCGTATCCTCTGCAGCCCCGCACTCATGGCACACAGGCGAGGGCTCCCTCCTGGCTATCTTGTGCAGGTACCATCCGAAGCATCCATGTCCGGACAGTACCTGCACAAGTCTAAACGTCAGGGAGCCCCGCTCCCTGGCGCACCACTCCCGGAGGACCGGGCGGACGGCGTCTATGGTATACCGTCCATAGCGCGCGTCCGCCAGGTCCTCCTCCCACTTCCTCAGAACAATCCCCCGGGCCTCACGCCGGACCCTATCCACCTCCGTGGGAGCTGGAGGCTCCCCTAACTCTCTTCTCGCCGCCGTGAATTCATACACGGCGGCGAGCACCTCCGCCTCCAGCTCCCACGGCGGGGAGCCGGCAAGGACCATGGCCGCCCCCGCGGACACCGATCGGTACCCGCGGATGACCCTCAGCGCCACGACACGCTGCGTAGCACGCAACACGCGTCTGTTCGTGGCGCTAAGGGCATCCGACCAGATCGGTGCCCCGTAGACGGCCATGCTCCTCACCACTCCGGCAAACAAGCGGCGACAGCTCGCGCCCGGCCCCCCCGAGTTCGGAAGAAGCCGGCCGAGAGCCGCCGCCGCTCCCACTATCCGCGGTTCGAGTCCCTTAAAGTGGGACTCGAACCGCCACCGTCCGTCCAGGATGAGGCCCAGATATT
Source organism: Saturnia japonica (assembly GCA_033032175.1). Taxonomy (NCBI): domain Eukaryota; kingdom Metazoa; phylum Arthropoda; class Insecta; order Lepidoptera; family Saturniidae; genus Saturnia; species Saturnia japonica. Next base: position 28,808,485 of record CM065304.1, on the reverse strand, counting down.
TCATCTGGGCCCCAACCCGGACCCTCACCCCCTCCACATTAATGTGGGCCCCAGGAGGCGGCCCACACCGAGGCCCATGAAAGAGTATGGCCTCGGTCTTCTCGGCCGCCAACCTGAGGCCCAACGCCTTTATGCGCCCGACCACGAGGGCAGTGCCCTCTGTGGCCAGGCGCGCCACCTCTTCAAATGTCCCCCCCTGGGCCACGACTAGGGTGTCGTCCGCGTAGCATAGCACGCGAATCCCCGAAGGGAGCGCTACGCGGAGCACCCAGTCGTAGCCCATGTTCCACAAGAGCGGCCCCAACACCGACCCCTGTGGAACACCGCACCCCACGTGCCGCCGAACCACACTGCCCCTCCCGTCTACGAAGGCGACCTCCCTCCCCTGGAGGTAGTCCCCCAACAGCCGCCGCAGGTACGAGGGTACTCCGAAAAACCGGAGCGCCTCCCGTATAACACCATGCGGCAGACTGTTGAAGGCGTTGGCGATGTCTATCGACACCGCCAACAACCTGCCTCCCCCCGCAGTCGCCTACGCAGACCACGCCTTCAGGGTGGAGAGGGCGTCCAGCGTCGAACGCCCTCTCCGGAATCCGAACTGCCGGTCCGAAAGTACCGGCCCAACTTCCGCCATGTGCTGGACGACACGAGATGCCAGAATACGCTCCAGCATCTTCCCCGTGTCGTCCAGCAGCACCAGGGGCCGGTACGAGGACGGGCAGTCCGGGGGGCGACCCTCCTTCCCCAGAAGGCAGAGTCGCCCCATCTTCCAGAGCTTCGGGAACCGTCCAGCCGACAAACATCGGTTGAACAGCTCCCGAAGCTCTACCCCCATGTGGTTCAGCGCCACACCTAACACCCGGCCCGGAACTCCGTCCGGGCCAGGTGCCCTCCGCTTCTTGCGGAGGCGCTGCACCACCCGCCCCATCTCATCATCGGTGACAGTATGGGGCGGTGCTAGCTCCTCCACAGTGAGGCCCCCATTAATCATGAGAGGTGGTAGAAGCCCCGGAGGGTCGGGCAACAGTGTGGCCACGACCCTCGTTAGGACCCCCGGATCCATTGTTTCCGTTAAAGGGGGCGCCTGCCCCCGGAACTTTTTCCTTACCATCCGGTAAGGGCGCCCCCATGGATCCCGATCCAGGGTCCCAAGAAGCTCCTCCCATCTCTCGTCCTTTGCCCGGCCTATGGCCGCCTGCAGGGAATTACGGCATTCCCTGTAGGCAGCAAGAAACCGGGCCTCCTCCCCAATCTGCCGAATTCGCCGCCGGCGGCAGCGTTGCAGCTGCCGCCTCGCCGCGGAGCAGGCCACCCGGAGATCGGCAATCTCTGGGGACCACCAATACACCGCCCGCCTGTTTTGCGGACGGTTGTTGCCCCGCGGCATCGACGCGTCGCAAACCGCCGTAAGGGCCCTACGGAAGCGGTCTGCGACCGCGTCGATATCTTCAGCTGCTGGAGCTGGCCCTCGCCAGCTCTGGACAATGGCCGCCTCTTCCGCCAGCGCTCGGTCGAGGCGGCCAAGAACCCATCTGGGGAACACCGTCCCCCCACGGGGACGGTGCACCAGCTCCCCTGGGGAGGTGGAGACCTCGAACCGAATATAGCGGTGATCGGAAAAGGTCTCCACCTCCTCCAGCACCCTCCAATCCTCCACACGACGCGCGACAGACGGCGTGGCAAAGGAGACGTCCACCACGGACCCCCCGTTATGCCGCACGCACGTGTGGACGGACCCTCTATTGAGGAGGGACAGTCCAACTTGAACTGTCCACTCCTCCACTAGCTCCCCCCGGGGATCCGTGGCCACCGATCCCCATGTCCGCGACTTGGCGTTAAGATCGCCAAGCAGGACAATGGGGAGCGGTGACACCCGCCTAATCGCCGGCCCCAGGGAGTCGAGAAACGCCTCGAACTCCCTCAAGGGCCGGTTTGGGGAGAAATAAACCCCCACAATACCGTAACCTCCCCAGGCGGCCGCCACGAACCCTGACCCCATCTCCTTAATGGAGAGGGATGACCCCGTACTATGAATGGCTACGGAGCCGTCAAGGTCACCTGCCCAGTAAGGTTGAGCAGGGACACAATACGGCTCCGCAGCCACCGCAACACTAATGTTCCACTCCGCCACCGATTGCACAAATAAGTCTTGCGCAGTGGCGGAGTGGTTCAAGTTCCCTTGGAGGTAATTAGTATGGCCGTGCTGCATTATTGAGCCATACTAATCACCCCCGATCCTGGTCCTCCAAAACGTGCCCCAGGGGGCCTCCTCTTGGTGGAGGAGGGCTTGCAGCTCGCCCCCCCCATGTAATGGTCCGCCGGCTTGCCGGCGGCGGCGCATGCCGCGCAGTGCAGCTTAACAGCTGCACAGCTCACCGCCGTGTGGCCGGAGTCCCCACACCTGAAACACAGGGCACCCCAGTCGGCCAGCGTCTCACACGTTGTGCGAGTGTGGCCCAAGCCCATGCACTTGAAGCAACGCATGGGCTTCTCTGCCAGTGGCCGTATACGGGCCACACTCCAGCCGACCAGGAGACGCCCTGCATCAGCCAACTTCTTTGCCCCCACCACTGGGAGCGACACGAATGCCACTCCCCCCCCCCAGTCATGTCGGATGGAGCCAATCCTAATCTGGTCTGGCTCACATCCGGCTGCAGTGGCTATTGCCATTCTGAGCTCCGTCTTATCGACGGAGTCATCAATTCCGACGACCCGAACCTCCGCACGTTTGACCGGCCTGGTAATGTCAGCTACCCCCGCGAGTGCGGCTTGCAGCTGTGAAGCCAAGCCAGCCGCCTTCTTCTCACCATCGGAGCCTTTAATCTCGATGATTTTGGCTCCTGTGGCCGTCGTGCGGAGCTTCGGGTCATCGATCCCCAACTCAGCCAGCTTTACTACTTCCCGCGCCTTGAGGACCGCAGCCGAGTACGTCACTCCTCTGGCCACCGCCTCATGCTGCAACGTGATGACAACTGCAGCAGAGCGCGGCACAACGGGCATCTTCGCCTGGGTCCCCTTGTTACCGGCCTTCTTTTTAGGCGCGGGAGCAGCTGCCGGTGCAGCTGGGGCTTTAGCCTTTTTTGGCCGCCGGACCACGGTGGTCCAAGCCTCAGAAGGCGCCCCAGAAACGGGGGGCCCCGGGAGGGCAGGCCACTCCACATTAGCTGGAGTAGGAGCGGACGCAGCCGCCCCCTTGGACCTTGCCCGGGACATCGACCGGGGCCTTTTGGCTCTGGCGGGCATGGGTCCAGCGATAGGCCTTTTGGCTGCAGCGGGACTTTTGTCGCCCGCTAATGGTGGGCGTAGTACCTTTTTCGGAAGGAGCCGACCATCCACTTCCAAGCTGTCGAATCGGGCGCTAATAACCTCTCCGACAGTGGAGCGAATGGACCGCTCCAACCCACTCACTGCATCCGCCAAGGCCTTCTCCCAGGCCTGGGGAGGCACCTCAACCCGCACTGGCTGTAGAGGAGGAGGAGGAGGAGGAGGCGGCATCACCTGTCGTGCACTAGCCTCCCGCCGCCAAGCCAACACCTCCTTCTTGAGGTCCTCGACCTGCCGGCGGAGAACCCTCGTTTCCCTGCCGAGGCGGGCCGTCTCTTCGTTGACTGTACGCTCCAGGAGCACCTCCACCACCTCCCTTAGGCTATTTGCCGCACCTTTAAGGGACTTGATACAAGTCCCTTTTAGGTTTCCTGAGATACGGCAAACATCCAGAATAGTGGCCACTCCGCTTTCTGTGCGGGCCCTCAGCGTCTCCGCATCCTGTACTTCCGCAGCCCACCCCGCATCGCCAACGCCCCCGACGACTACCACCTCGTCCTCTGCCGGGACTGCCTTGGAAGCTGCCTCCTTTAAGAAGGGTTGGATCGAAGTCGTTCCTCCTCCCCTCGCTGGGCGTCCAACGCTCCGAGAGCGGCCCGATCCGCGAAGCGCCCCCCTCTGAGCCGTCGTTACCTTCGCGGCCACAACTGAACTCAGTCCTGCGTCAAGCGGCTCCCCAGCCCGCTTCGTACCCCCCCCACTTCCCTCTTCGCTATCAATCCCACCTAACCTACTTAATCTAACATTTAAAATTTTTTGGTTTTGAAAGTTCATTTTTATTCCCACGAGTATGGGGGAAAAAAAAGGTCAACCCAGGCAGTGCCCCCTGTACCTGGGTAAGCCTAGCGTAACCCGTCAGAGAGTCGGCCGGTTCTCTGACGGGGGTCGCACTAACAACTGATCAACCCATCAGCCATGCATCCTCTCGCGGTGCGCCGCCGCTTAGAATTGGGGTAATTTTTTATAGAGGTTTTCTTCCTCGCGGTCCGGGCGGTTAAGCCAAGACCCTCGGTCCCATGCGAAGCCGCGAGACATGACCACGACACTCCGATGGGATTACGAGCACGACGTTGGCAGGTAGGACAAGATACCCTACCTACCTTCTCGACGGCAGGGTTAGTGCACGCCGAGTCCGCCCGCACAACGTCCGTTGCTTCCTCTGTAGGGCAGAGGAATGCTGGACGAAGCCTCCGTGTCAAGGGTATCAGCCGCCAGCCAGAAGGGCCGACGTTGCCCGGGGTGCACCGCGTGGAGGTTCCCTTACATCGCACCCCAGGCAGCTTAACACTAACTTAACATGGCTTATGCCAGGCCATATGCAAAGGTTCTGTAAGGAACCTTTTTCTTTTTTTACACTAGTTAGTGCAGACCATATTACAGATCACTAAATACATATACACAGGTTCTTTCCTTCTTTCCTCCAATTTTATGGATAGGGAATGTAAGATCGCGACTTCTTTGCAATCGCGGCAACAGCTCAAGCCGAGGTCTGACCACTTTGGCACTCTTGCGCGCTTATTGCCCACGCTTTCGCGGCTGAATGTCTTAAGCGCTCGCCCCGAAGCCCGGTATAGCTGTAAAAGCCATCAGCGGCTCTGTTTTTCGATATGGCCCCTCAGGCTAACAGTAAAGTCAAATCGATAAAAAAGGTTGCATGGAAATGAGCATAATATTGCATCAAATGCATATTGATCTCCATCCTGTTGAGTAAAGGTCCCTGTCACCCCGCTAATCATTTGATTTCATACGAGAAATAGCAATATTTTCATACTTCTGCTCATAATTAATACGGACCAGTTGGTACTCAGACAAGCATCGATCATGTTTAGATCTATCTTACATTATGTAACAATAAAATGTTAGTAGGGTATATAGGTAACCTAAAACTCCACGGTGTACCATCAGCCGCCATAGCGGGACGACGCCCGGGACGTGCAGTAGCATACTACCGCGTCGCCCCGGCGGTTGGCCCCAGTCGGGCCCCGGCGCTGAAGAGAGACTGTCTGGTACAACCCCGACTGTCTCCCAGACAACTGAACCAGTGCAGTGAGAAGACGGTGGTATATAGAAAACCTAACCTAACCTAGATACGTCATTTGCCTCTGCCACTTAAGTCTAGCGATTCTAAGGGGTATGTTGGTGACTTTTGTTCTTGTTTGGATCTCCTAATTTCTGCTTCGAACACGCAGACACTCCAAGCATAGTCCTTGAACTTTCTCATGAGGCTCATAGTTATCATACACTGTACCAATTACGTTGTAAAAACACACGAAATAAATTGGTTGTCTATGGTACTATAAAGTTTAGACCATTTATGTATCAAATTATATTTTAAAATTAATTTGATTAATTAACAAAAGGTGACGATTTGTTGATTGAGGCGTTAACACTGTCGTGCAGAAAGAACCTTTAACCTACATGAAACCATGGATGTGGTAAAAATATTAATCGTGATACAAAATAATACTTCATTACAAGTTTCTATATAACTTGCATTGTTTGTTTAGTTAAAATGTTGCAAGCTAAATTAGAACCACTTCCTCTTAAACTACCGAGTTAAATATTTACTTGTTGGTTCAGTTTCGATGATAATGCATTTTTCTGGTAAGCATGGTCTGAATTGACATCCAGGTTTTTTTTGTACTACAAAGGTGGCAAACAAGCATACGGCCCGCCTGATGGTAAGCGGTTACCGTAGCCTACGGACGCTTGTAATACCATAGTTATCACTAGCGGTTTGCACATCTTAAATCTCCCTACCCCCAAGAAGCTCTGGAGACCGTTCCCCGCAGAAACACAACACAAGGTTACTTGGCTGCGATCTTCTGTAGGGTGGAGGTATTCCACCAGTCGAACTGCCCAAAGTAGAGAGAAATCTCCAATGAATTTCTCAGACGAAAGAAATCTTTAACGATCAACAGATTAGACACATTTTTATTTAATTTGCCCGTTTTAAATCGCACCATAGCCTAACTGCAATAGGGAACTCCTCAACGGCCAGTAGTACAGACACGAAATTTTGTGTGCGCATTTAATAATGATAGCCCGTTTTGACGATAAAAGCATGCTTTGAAAAAAAAAATTATGTAATGAAGACTTGTTTATTTTAAAGTAATTGTGCAAAATTACTGCACAGGTATACCTTATAGGAAGTAATTTACAGTCCGTAAACAACGACGACCACCGGTGACAAATTCCATCGACATTAATCGCTGTTAGACATGTGTAAGTACTGCTAGTCATGTATTACGCGTAATATGTCACGACCGCGTACTGTAACAGTACCTATAACCCAACAAAATTTAGCATGTCACAACTCTTAAACATGACGTTCCATAGCAAGAGGTTAAAGGATAGGTCCGTCGCGTTCTTAGTACTGTACGTAGGTACTGAAGTGTACTGTAATGTTTATAATATTTCGAGTTATCGTTGTTATCGAATGATAACAATACTATATCTAATAATCGCCCACCACTATTAGAAATATTTCATAATCACGTAATGGTTAAGTTTGAAGGAAAATCAACTTTTTCAATAAAGCAGAATAAGCTTGCGTTTTCATAACGCCGTGTCGTCACTCGTACAAGTAAACTATACAAATAGGCAATAATAAAAGGTCTATTTATGACATCAGAACATTCAGTACAATATCACATACGTAATTGTTAGCGGGCTATATGTATGCCTAAGCTTAATGCGTTATTGCAGACGGGTCATGTTTAGAGTACTGAGTACTGCTCTAATGCCATATTACGCAACACGAAATGTCATGCCATATGGCATTACTTCATAGAGTACTGTTTTGCGCATGTCTAGTCGCTGTAATGTCGACCTGCAGATATGACTCTGCGGATCGCGTTTGAAGGACCCAATGTCGACATCTAGCATTCAAAACAGGTGATCGAACTTGCATGACATAATATACGGAACAACTGGTTCTAAAGTGCAACTGCTAAAATATACATGTAGGTGGCAGATTTTAAGTACAAGTTTTAATCTTTACCAATATGTTATGGTTTTATCACTTCTAGTAATAGCACAGTACCTTAGTAGATTGTTAATTAGTGGCGACTACGCCATTTCTTTGATAAACCAAATCACAATATATGAGGCTGATGAAGCAGGTAAAATAAATAAAACAAGTTAAAATGATTTATATAAGTATTTTAATGAACACGACGGCAAAGAATGTCGTAATGTATTTGAAATGCTTAGCGGAAGATCGATGTTACATATATTTTAACCCTTTAAAATAATATAATATAGTCTAATACAGAATTGCTATTGATGGCAGATAGCTTAATATGAGGACATTATAATTATTTAAAGTTATTGATTGTAGACGAATAAAGGACTGCAAAAACAAGTGTATCGTAACTTCCGCTGAGCGAATCATTTACGAGTTCACATTGTACAAAGCTTCATTATATCTGCATTCGATTACGAACACTCTTAATGGTCGGTGGATATAAAACGTAAGCTTACTTAAAATTAATTTTTAAGCGAATATTTTTTCTGCAAACCTCTATATCTAAGTACTGCATAATTTATTTTAAATTATTGCGAGCGAACAATTCTTAAGAAAATATACAAAATGAATAGTTTATATTCGTTGCATTAGTGGCGATTAAACGCAATCTAGTTTTATGAGGATTGCGTTTCACAAACGAACAGCATCAGTCGAATATCATAGGCTTAAACAACTATTAAAAGAGATTTCAATAAGAACCGGGTATAGTTAAAATAAAAACTCATTCATTACTTATAAATAAAATACATTATATTTTTCCGAAAGCTTATGTTTCGGCATTATTTGTGGATACAACATCATAACAATGCCTGCCTCAGCTTTGTATGGCAGCGTGAATACAAAAAGTTCAACGTTATTTACTGTGAGAAATTCAATAGATTCTTGATCTCATGATTCGAAACATTGTGATTTAATGCCTCTTGATTATTTTTGTATGGCTATGAGGAGGGGATACCTTGACTTTGGGAGGGGGGGGGGGGGTGAAGGGTTGAAAAACCCACGAACTGTTGAAGATAAAAATTAACGCAACACGCATCATCTCATATTCACGCCACCATAGGAAGCTGAGGTGGTGATCTGAATGTTATAGTATTCTATAAATAATTCCAAAGAGTACGCTTTCCAAAAAAAAAAACATAATTGCATAAAATCAATATGTTTTTATTATATTTTAAATGTACACGGATTTTGTTAAAATATCCTTTATTTATACAAAAACAATATTATCCAATACATTTAAAAAAAGTAATTTACATTAAATCTTTGGTGTTTGTATAGCTTAATTTAAAAAAACACGTCACGTTGCGACGTTGAGTATTTATTACATTAGTGACCTTTTCGATTAACACTATGAAAAAAGTGCGAGGCAAAAACCATAATTCTAATATTTCATACTTGATGCGTCCGACAAAGCCTATGATAAAGCTAAAGGCAATGTATAAGCGATATTATAACGTACAATGATTATATCGTAAAATGATGCTTAAATTACTAACCGTGTTGTAATAAAACAGGACATGTCAACTATTATTAAGTTCTTTTGAAGCGTTTTTTATAATTGTAAGCGATTAGATCGAACTGTTGATCGTCTACTTTATACCGTATAATATTACCTACGTAAATTGTACTCTACAAAAATAGATTTTCTTTGTAATAAATTATTCACGGTAATTTTAATAAAATGCAATGGAAATAGAAATAATTATCATCGTATGCTATAACAGTAAATCGTCTTTGGTACGTGACATGGAAGCGAGGACAACTTTCTTACATCAATAGATAAAACAATTATGTAGAGTGCTAGATTGGTCTCCGAGACAATTACATAACAAACAAACTAGAAGCGTAATAAACACTGACTGCTTTTAAAGTACAGAAGAGGTATTTCATATAATCAATAAATAAGTAGGTAGCCAAGTTTGTTTTCAATTATTCGGACACAAAAATATATCCTTCTATAAAATATACAAGGTGATATACAATAATATTTTTTTCTTGTAAATACATAATTTTTTTAAAGAATCTTCAACGACTGAAAATTTATTTATATAAAGCATAATAATAACCAAGATACCATGTCTATCTTTATTGAAACGTATTGAGATAATGCACGTACCTATTTACTAAAAATATTCATAAATAAATATATTTTCCCTATGGCAGACATCGATTGATATTATATGTCCTTATTTAAATTGTACTATTTTATTTATGTTTGTTATTAGTTTTAAGTTGTGATTTATCTAACATATCAGGTGATTGATTACGTGCTTACAATTTAAAGCATGTGAAATAAAAAAAAACACAAACATCCCCGGTAATCCGGCTATAGTAAAATGCTTAGAAAATAGTTTTCTGTTTGTACCTCCTTACTATTCTTTCGTGTAAATATATATTAAATTATAACTTGTAGGCCACATTCATAAACCTTTACAAATAAACTGATATCATGTGTAATTTCTTTGTATCGATTTTAACAAGAACTTATCGATTACAAAACATTTAAACAGATATTTATATTAATTATTTTTTTACATGATCAACTGTTAGTCAACAAAACGCACAATATATAATAGAATTATATACCTATATGCATATGTAACATAAACCAACATTTCTAAATCCTTAAAAGAAAATTTTAACAAGACTTTCTTCTCGGTGACTGTTAAGTACACACAGCATGATCATGTAACACAAAAATGCAATTCTAAAAGTATGACACTGTCAGTTAAACAAATATATTAAGTGTATTAATAATAGTCACGTAAAGGTTACTTCATTAATTATAATTATTAAAAAATTCATAGCTATTTACATTTTATAATAGTCTATCGACATGAATGACAATGTTCGTGGTTATTAAATTTTAACCATTTTACGAGTTCGAAATTAGAAAAGGAAATATCAGCTGTATGAAATAACCGAGTTCAACCAGGGAACTGATAATGTAGTATAATAAGCATTGCCGTAAACAGCCTTATAAGCGCCCGGTGCGAGCTTTATAACTGCGCCCTTGAAAAAATGTTATTCTAGTTATTGTTTGTGGACCTGATCTAGTTATTTCTGCGCCCTGTGCCTGGGCACTGCTGGCACCGCCCTAGTCACCTAGGGTACCGTAGTGAAATGCGTAAAAACCGTCGTTAAAATTACCACGATTAGAAATTTATTCATTTGACGGTGATAATGAGACTTGGCCTATTTTTTATGAGACATTCAACTCTGTTATTCACGATAACCTGGATCTAACGAACAGTGAAAAAATTCAATATTTAATTGGTAGACTAAAGGACAAAGCCTTACATATTTGCGAAAGTATTTTACCCACTGCCGAAAATTATAGTTTTGTGTGGAAATCCTTGTTGAATAAATACAATGACAAAAAGATATTGGCCGCTTCGTATTTGGATTCTGTTATTCTAAACCTTGCCATTTGTCATTCATGTGGTGAGTGGAGAGAATTGCTCGAAACACGTAGACTACTAATAGTATTATATATTTAATATCACGATCGTATTATTATTACAAACTAATTAATTATCAAATTTTATGTAGCACCATGCTTGAAACATTGCTTTTGATTCGTACCATAATGTAATGTTAATAATAATGATATACATATATGATTATACGGGTATTTTGCAAGTAAATTTGTTAACTAATTATTAAATAGTACGTACATTATTAAAATATATAACATGTTCAATTGATCACATTAGTCGTCGACCAATCATTGTAAGGTTTACAATAATATATTAGAATTACCGGGTAGTTTAACTGATAACTAATTAATGGACACGTTATTAAAATACATTAGATTTATTATAAACTACGTATAACAATATATTAGTTGTACAATTGCTCGTTTGTGAGTTAGTCGTCAGCCAATCGTGGTCGTTGACCAATCATAGGCTTAGCTTCGACCACTCATACGCGTTGACAAAACATAGAATCAAAGTTATATGGTGATGCGGATGGAAAGACGGGGACTTTCATTAGAGAGAGAGGCATTGTAAGAGAATGAAAAGATACTTATGGCATAAGTAATGTGATTATAAAATGGAAATACTTTATCAAAAATAGAGGAATACCGGAAAACTGAACCTGAGTTTCATTGTTTCTCATCTGAACCCCTATAGTTCAGAAGTTCGATCGTCGAGAAGATTTCACATTTTCTTATCACGCCTACTACTTGGAAAAACGTAAGTAACGTTGATATACATTTTTTTATGTGGTTTTTTTGGTACATTTAACAAAGAAATATATCTTTCTTATTTCGATTAATTGAGGTTTGATAGTGTAACAAAAGTGATAAGAGGCCTACCACGCGCCTGGATGTTCCATAAAATCATAAAACCGTCATAGAATGAACGTTGACTGGCAAAAACGTAATATTATGCCTATAACATTTCGATAAATTCAGGTTTGATAATTAGTCCCGATGTGTTTAAATTGAGGTTGGATATAGTTCTATAGTTTATTTCTTATTATATTCATTGGTCTTGTTTTTGCATATACCAGTTATGGTTTTAATTGACTATCAAATTAAAATTCTCTTTCTTCAGGTGTAGGATTTGAGTAAAAACTGATAGTGGTTAGTGATCGAATAGTCGATAAAACTGATGGTGGTGGTGGTGGTGGTGGTGGGTCGATAAAACTGATAATGGTTTTAAGAACTATTAATGGCTATATAATTGATGGTCGAGGAACTTTTGAGTTAAATATTTGTAATTGCTTCAACAATCTTAGTTATGTTAAGGTCTTAAATTTAATTTAAAGGAGAAAACACTAGGTAAAGGGTAGAGGAATTTAGTGAAGGAGGAAATCCTAGGAAAAAGGTGGAATCTAAGGAAGGAGGAAACCCTATGTAAAGGGTGGTGGAATCCGAAGAAACCCAGAGCCTTATATTTTGGGAAATGTTGAAAATCACAAATTTAATTAAGTGTAAAATTAGAAATCAAAATTTAATTAAAAAGTGTAAAATCAAAAATCACAAATTTAATTAAAACGTGTAAAAACAAATCTTACTTGTACAATTGTATTTAAGGCAAAAATAATGTAAATATAAAATAGAAATACTTTATCAAAAATAGAGTAATAACGTAAAACTGAACCTGTTTCATTGCTTCTGATCTGAACCCCTATCAAAAATAGTGTCGTTCGTCCATACAATCTGCTTTGGGAAAAAATCTCAAATCTCTAGAAGGCGGAGTCGTACTGGCGGTGCGAGAGGGGGATGATACTAGGGCGTTAACCTACTAAGGGCGGCAGAAAAAACGAAATCGGGCAATGGGAATAAAATATTGTAAAATATTTACAATACTCCGACAAATTCGTGTGCGACCGTCTTAATTGCATGACGTAGGCGCGCAGTCACAGTACACTAAAGTAAACTTTTTTCATTTTCAGTAATTATTGCATTATTTTACGAACGGTAGATACTCTCAGCGCGGGCTTGACTCTTTAGATGAGCTAAAAGCATGTTTTTCCACTGATAAACATAACCATAAAACTGATAATATTATTATTACTCACCCAGACCTGGGCAGTTATCGAACACGCTACCTCGCTGCTCAACAGTAGTAGTTACCATTGCGACATTAATTGTATAGTTCAAGCAATATCTATTTACGTAACTAATTATATCTTAAAACAATCAAATAAGGCAAGAATGATCGAACATGTGCTGAGTAGTTTGTTAAATATTCAATATAAGATGTACTTGTTGAATGAGATGGTAGGCGATAACACATACCATCAAGGCCTGGTTATTTAAGAATTACAGTGGATTTAATTTATAACGACCTCGGTTATAACGACGTAACATTTAAATCCCTTGAATTTAAAGTATCTTTTTAGAGGATAATAATTCGGCTATAGCGACTTCGGATGCAAGGCCGATTTCGGGTAAAGCGACTAGTTTTAATTCACCATTTGTAACAACTTCCTAGAAATCCCTTGCAGATATTGCGTCTGAGTCAACACACAAAGACCAAGTCATCAAATAAACAGTCAAAGGTTCATTTATAAAATCATAAAGCTTTCTTATATATCTTTTGTTTACATTCACATAATATGTCAACAGTTATAATAATAGGATTTTGTTTGTGTTCAGGTAAGTAAAGTTAAATCTTGCCTGGAGGGCTATTAAAAGCTCCTAGGTGTGGCGTTTGAGCAGCGCACCCAGTACCGGGTAGCGGCTGGCGGGATCGGTTATGGGAGTTAATATGAGCGACAATTTTTAAAAATCATTATCCCAGGAGGATACCAGCTCCGTGTCTTGATATGATCAGCTTCGTGCGGGGAGGGGGGGGGGGCAGAATTCTTCGCAGTTAACACGTATAACACGACTTTGGAACACGGACAACGGAATACTGATTTACACATCGTTTCGGTTGAGAGAAACTCGTCGCTGGATAAATCGGCTTTGGAGGGACAGTTTTGGGAGGTCGATCTCAGCGGCTAGTTTGGACGGCAGACTGCTGAGAGGGAGATCCCGTGAGAAGGGGTTGACTCGTGTAACGAGTGCTGGAGAGGCCGGTGAGTCACATCACGGTGCCACACCGACCACGATTAAGCCGTCTGAAAGCGCCGTTGTAGGGGTCCTCGAGGGAATTGAGTTCCTGAGGGAGTCGAGGAGCTCAGGGCGGAACTTGCGTCGGTGCGTCGTCAGGAGGTGTGTCCATCTCCGTCACCATTGCCAAAGGTGTTGCCGCAGGCTTCACCGCAGGTAGGTGCTGCTCAAAGTGCTTGATGGATATATGGACAGGATGGAGAGATCTCTCCGACTGTCGTTAAGGGAGATGACATCGGCACGTTCGGACGATCGTCTTCCACCGTCCGAAGTGATCCGCCCGCCCTTGGCACGGACAGCAGGTTGGCTTCTGGTCCTCATGGATCTCGGCCTGCAGGACGAAATGCCGCGAGGTCCAAACCGGCAAACCCTAAGGCTTCAATGCCCGTCCCTGATGGGGGTCCCTATCATCATCATACGTACGTACCATTACCAGCACCATTACCATTATCGTACCATTGTACGTAACGATGATATATCGGATGCATCATGCGATTCACTTGTTACTCCCAGTCGCCGCTGCCAGGACACTGGTGCAGTTAGAGTGTCTCCTTGTTGGCTAAAGTTTGGCACAAGTCCGTCTCCTGCAGGGGGAGCCTTTAAGGTGTTTCAGGTGCCTGAACGTGGACCATACCCGGCCTACCTGTTGACCGGGGTTTCCGGTGCGGGCAGCCTGGCCCCAAGGCACAAGAGTGCACTGCTGCAAAGCTGCACTGCGCCTTGTATGCCGATGCCGGAAGGAAGGCGGAGTATGAGTTGCGAAATGCAGGCCACCCGTCAAAAAGACGGGAAGAGCGCCTGCTTCGCCAAGACCCCCTTAGGGGTTGAGCGTAGACGGTGGGTAGAAGGGGGAGGGGGGGGGGCTTTTCGCCTCCTTCTTCTGCCCTTGCTGAACCAAGGGGAGATGGGTCGGGGGGCACTTCTTCCCATTGTTCGTACAGGTGATATATCAGATCGAGCTTGTTAGTTCCATTGATGAGCCGTTGCTGCCTGAAGTCCACCAGGAGGTGGTAGAAACTTTAAAAATCTACTCCGATGATAGGCTCCCTACTGCCTTAGTAGGGTAGGTTAGGATTTGTATAGTATTAATATGTAGACATTAGGCCAATATATGCGCATTGCATGGCCGTATTGTATGGCAATAAATACTGTTTTCTTTCTTACTTTTTCCCTTTCTATCTATGTACATAGTGACTTCATGATATAGCGACAGAATTATAGTGTTCCCTTCAACGTCGTTATAACCGGAATCCACTGTTTATCTACTATCTTTATATCAAGGAAAAAAAAATTGAAAAACTTTTATCAACCTTTATAACATAGGAATAAATCTTAAATTGTCACTTAAAATGTTAGCTTTGTGAAATTCGATAATATAAGACTATTAATCGACTAACACTAGACTTATTACAAAAAATAAAACAAACGAGAAACTATATGTATTCGCCTTCTTCAATTTCAATATAATGAAACACTAAGAGAGTGACGAATTTCACTCTTTACAAATCAGATTAAACAAAAAAAAAAAAAAAAAGTCATTTGTTATACGTATGTAAATATAACGTATATGAAATAATAATATATAGAAAAAAATTCGTAAAGTATAGTGACTTTGTAAATATTATTATAACTAGCAGTGCCCGTGGCTCCGCTCACGTGGACTACAGAATGCCCGCGCTAATCTTGCTACCCCGCTCCCGGCTATTTTAAAGACAAAAATGCTTATTGTGGGTGTTCCTTAGAAGATTAGGCAATATACTCTCCCGGATTTTTTTGTACGTCTTTTTAATGCCTATAATTATATAGTACATTAATTTGCTATATCTCTTACGGTTAACGCTGCATAAGCCATTTAAGCGCCCGAATTGATTCATCATAATCAGTTTTTTTATTTGTCAGGGACCCTCATTCTTTTTCTAAAATAAAAGTAGCCTAAGTTACTTCCTATATCATCAGCTATCTATCAATGAAAATCCTGTAAAAATCTGTCCAACCGTTTCGGAGATTACCCGGAACAAACAGACAGGCAGATAGATTTTAAAACTTTTTTGTTATAGGTATGGTATATACTTTCATATGCATTTATTAAAAAGCTGTTATTTTGACATTACAAACAGACACTTCAATTTTATTAATTGTATAGATGACGTATAGTTCTGTGTCAGACTCACGAGATACGTACGTAACGTGTTATTTTTTTCCGTGAATCATTCGAACGACATGAGATTCGCGGGCAGCGGTTTCACCGTTTTGTTTGTCACTTCCTCGATTTTCGCGACCCATTGCTTCGCTGCAGATTCAGTTCCAGTCCTGGAACAATGTAATTTAAAATTGAACTAAGATTCCCAGACAAGTTATTTGTATCTAACCGCATCATAATCAATCTTATACACGTTTAGCGGCGCCCCGCGGTTCTACATGTGTTTAATATCTCATAGATGTTTTTTTGTTAAATATTATTTTTATAGTTTATCAATATCGGAATTACATATAATTCTTGTATACAAAATTTCATTATCGCTGGTCAAGTCGTTTTTAGGTTAAAATCAGACATACAGACGAACAGACAGACGCCAATTTTTTTTATGTGAAATTCGAGATCTGTTTCTTTTAGTACATAATTTCGAGAAAGGTTACATGTACAGACAGAACTACACGTTTCTTAATGTAAATTACGTAATATAAAATAATATATTAAATTATTTGAAAGGACAACCATTAATATGCCCTTTTTTATATAGATACACTAGCAGTGTACCTCCGATTCCGCACGAGTTTAGTTTGTTACATATCATTTCATATTTTTTAATTTAAATAAAAAACGCGCCATTATGGTCCCGTGAGGTTATCATTCATTTTATATGTCATTTTGTATGATAACAGTGACAAATGTGGCAACTTAAACAAGAGCCTAACGCCCATATTTCCTAACTGGTGACGTCACATTTTCTAATCGGCTTTTTCAACACGTGACTCACAGACAACAAATATTAATTTTACAAAAAATAAATATAAATAAACAATTACTTTTCCAGATTTCTATTGTTTATGGCTTTTTATCCATAGGCCAATATTACTCAATAGTTTACTTTAATTTTTAAACATACAGTCAACTCGCGGATTAGAAACCAAGAAAAAAATTATGTGTTCTATTAACACGTGGTAGAAGTGAAACCTTTACATCTATGTTTTTTTTTAAATTCACAAAATGGTCAAATACACAGTAATTTAAAGTTTATGAAAATGTACATACAAGTACTCACCATCATTATTCACAATATCATTTTCAATTAATGCACATTTGAAATAACCATGGTGACCTAACACAATATTGATCAATAACAGAATGTCAAAAATGTTGTCTAATAAATTTTGTTTCGTGCCTTTTTGGTGAGGTAATAAAATTCATTAGTGCGTGGAAATCTTTTTACTGTCGCTTTCGCTTTTCCGTTTCATCGACTTTCAAACCACAACGACGCTAAAGAAGTTTTACTTCAAAAATTTATCGTTCTCAAGATATCCACCTTTAAATGTTAGGATTAAATAATGATAAGTATAATTACTTTAATTTATAAACAGTAGCAGTATGATTGTTTATCAGTTGGAAAGCATCGGACAGTTCGCCCTCGAGCCAGTGAGCAAGCCATCCGTCCAGGGCGAGCACCTTGCATCTTTCCATACGGAAGTCACTTCGACTGGTTCTGAAAAACAATACAAAACAACATTACCTACACTTTTTTTGGTGTAATTCTTCCCTTCGTGAAAGGAAAGGGCAAATATATTTTGAGACCATGCAGCCAAGTTAGACGTATTTATAATTCATGTTTAGAAGTCATTTATACAAAGGCCGAAACCATGTAATCTGTTTTTTCTTCATCTTGTTTTTCTTTCCAGTGTCAATTGCGATTAAGCCATTGACGCCTTTTCTAATCTTCAAACAGAGTTCAAACTAGATGGTAGCTTCCTTGCAAAACAAAATTATTTCAATAACATTTTACATTATTGAAGATATATTTAATTCCTGTGGCGCATTTAGTAAATTAAGCTGCTCTCATGACGCGAAGGAAGTGCGAAAATCAATAATATTAATTTAAATTCATTTTATTCACTTTAATTTCTTTTATTTTTTAAATTGTGTATAAATAATTTTCCTTGTATTAATAAAAATATTATTTTAATTTGATTACTGTTCACAGCTAAAAACGTCGTATTAACTATTACAAAGGAAGAGAAATCTATACTTTTGAGTTTTTGGCGGAATTTTGAAGTGCAAGGTTTTTGTTTTCATTTATAAACTTATGTTATTTGGCCCTATATTATGTGGTTTGGCTGCATTTTACAAGATGTAGTATCGCTATTGTGCAGTGGAATATAAATAATTGAAAATTTATCAACAAGCACCAATAGATGTGTTCCGGTAGCTGCACTTGAGGGTCAGTTTTCCATTAGGCTCAGCGTGATATCATCTTGTGCCACATAGTCAAAAGGTAATTGAAAAAATATTGTATAAACGTGACTTTGGCATAATTATGCAAGAACACAGTTGCCATTAAACATAAAGAGGAATCTATTTTGGCACACTTGACATTGGCTAAATAGACTACAAACGAAGAAAGTCAAAATTAAAAAAAATATTATAGTTCTGAATTTTTACACTAAACGACACTACTATGGAAACATATCCCGAACCTTCAGGTCTCCTCATGATTTCAAAATCTATAGCTACTAATTAATTAAAACTGAAGTGTCTGTTTGTAATATCTAAATAACAGCTTTTTAAGTGCACATGAAAATATCTACGGTACCTATATCAAACCCCTTTTTTATTATTTTTGACCGTGTTTCTGTTTATTCTGGGTTATCTCCGAAACGGTTGGACCGATTTTAACGGGACTTTCACTGGCAGATAGCTGATCTTATAAGGAGTAACTTAGGCTACTTTTATTTCAGAAAAATAATTACAATAAATAATTCCCATGAAAATAGCTTAATCTTTTATATTAGGTACATTTAATCTAATTTTTGTTGACTTAACAATAGACATGACTATAACAAAAAATCACTGAAATATTAATTTTAAAATGAACATAAAACTGTTAAAATAAAAATACAAAATAATAGCAATCTTATCTGCTATAATGAATGATGTCTAAGGCCCATTTAGATGGAGGGAGTTTCTCGACTCGAACATACGATTATCGAAAGGACATACAAAAGTTTCTTCATGTAACCATTTGCGATTATCTCCTTCCACATGGGCGAGAATTGCCTCGCCATTGAATTGTCATCGCCTCTGTCTAAACAGAATTGGAAAGCAAAAATTGTATTTCGATGCGATTTTCATAATTTCTGTTTTTCTAATTTATAAAA
This sequence comes from Saturnia japonica, assembly GCA_033032175.1. Lineage (NCBI taxonomy): Eukaryota > Metazoa > Arthropoda > Insecta > Lepidoptera > Saturniidae > Saturnia > Saturnia japonica. The sequence continues at coordinate 28,789,190 of CM065304.1, read as the reverse complement.
TGAAAACGAAAGATGTTGGGTCTAAAAATGGATAGCGAGCAGAAACACTTTTGGGGCATTTGATACTTTTTGTTTTTACTCTCATTCTAAATTATAATACTCATTTTAAATTCTCATTCTCCGTATTTCACAAACTCGCAAAAGTTCTATAAATAAAAAGATTTTTGTGTATCATTTAGAGAAAAATACCGTAGCAATCACTGAACTCGAAAGGCAATTCTTCTACTGACTGCATGATCCTGAAAAAAAATCATTCGAGATAGTTTTTATACAAGTCGAGAACTCGTAAGCAAGAATCTTCTTAGCATATATTTCGCGGTGTATTTACAGTTGCAATACGCGATATGATATTCGCGAATCTCGTATGACATAATCGTAGGCGAGAATTTAGTTATTGCCTCTATGTAAACATTACGATACGACAATTTTATGGCGATTAATGCTCGCGATAATAGCGTACGTTTTCTCGCCCTGTAACGTGCGATAAACTATCTTCATCTAAATGGACCTTAAACCTTCTTTATCTTGTCCTATATCTTACGTTCCATTATTTGTTTTCTTTAGTTTCCCATTTTTCTACGGTAGTTTCGGTCTAGTTTTTTTTTGTAACACAACATAGCACAAGGTTATTTACCTGCGATCTTCTGTAGGGTGAAAGTATTCCATCAGTCGGACTACCCAAAGGAGAACGAAATTTCAAAAAAAAAATTCTCTTTGCCCTACCTCTCCTAGACCTCTTATTTCTAGTGAGAAGTTATATAGTTTAACCTTCCTCAATAAATTGGCTAAAAAATGCAAAGCTCTGGAAGCTCAATTTAGAGAAATTGTATCTGCATTTTTTGCATACTAAGGTGCGCTCAGACAAACAAACAATCTGTCGAGCTTTATAAATATTGATATCAATACGTGATGTATAAACTTTATACCTCTTTTTAAGCGTATTGCGTGCTCGGAAAACTGAGATTCGACATGGTTAAAGTTTGTATGGAGAAAGAGTGCAGAAAGCTAAAATTTATCTATAATATCTATTACTAATATATTAGATTAAATTAATTAATACTGCGAATCCTAACCCTACCAGTGCAATTGAACTTAGACCCCCAAAATATTAACATTGTCACTCAATGAAAAGTGACAGCAAGTGATATAATATTTATTGTTTAGGTTCATACTGCAAATATCAAACAGAAAATAGTCTATGATTAAAAAGTCGTAGGTCGAATTTCGATCATTGTGCAACCGCTAGTATACAATAAATTATTAACAACTCACCCTTTAAATGATTTCGCCGCGTAGAACAGCAATATATTGCCCGAGATCTGAACCCAGTACCTCTGCCACGACGACAACGACACCTTCCTGCCGTCTTTTAATATAGTTTTTCTTCTTATGCAGCCCTCGAATTCGCATTGTATTTCTTCAGTTTTCAATGGATTACTGTAAGATTAATTTCAGCATAATATAATAATAGGTCAGGGAAAAGTTTCTTCGCATTTTTATATGAAAACTCAAGACATTTTTTTTTCAAAGTCTATTTACATTTATTTGCAGTATATATGTGCCGTTTTGTTCGATGACTTTCTGCCATTTTATAGGTAGACACATGATTCCGTTGGTGTAGAAACTTTGAGACTTCTGATCAAAAAAACGCGACAAATAGTTTTGGCAGTCCTCTCTTGATGTTAACCTTATAGAACCTAAAGTATTCTGAAAAGACCGAAACAGGCGAAAAAAAGAAGGTGCAAGGTTAGGGCTATATGGTGGATGCACTAACAACTCCCAGCAAAACTCTCTTAATTTTTGCTGAGTGGCCAAAGATGTGTGTAGTCTACCGTTATCGTGATGAAAGACCACACCCTTCCTGTTGATCAATTCGGCCGCTTTCTCTCACCTGCTTCCTTTAATCTCATCAGTTGTTGGTAGTAGAGATCCAAATCGATGGTTTTGCCGGGCTTTAAAGCTCATAATGAACAATGCCCTTCCAGTCCCACCATACACACAGCACCTTATTTCGAGTTAGCCGGTTCTGTGAAGCCTGGCCGACCTTAGACTACGACCTTTTTCGCAATTCTTGTAGTACGTGATCCAGTTTTCATCGCCAGTATCAATCTCTTCAAAAACGGCTCGGTTTCATTACGTCTCAATAATGAATCGCAAATGAGTACACGGTTCGTTAGGTTTCTTTCAGTGAGCTCGTGTGGTATCCAAATACGGGGCAAGCTTTCTTCAAATGGGTTAAAACTGTTTTGTAGTCAATTTCCAGTTCTTCAGTTACATCGTAACTACTGATATGCCGATCTTGCTCCACTTTTCAAAAATGGAGTCCATTTTATTCGTAACAGGGTGACCAGAGCGAGGTGCATCTTAAACATCAAAATTTCTGGACTGAAAACGTTTGAACCAATTTTGTGCTACTCTTACTGACATCGCATGTTTAGGTCCATAAACATCACTTTTTTTTTTCGTTGCCTGAGTTTGCATTTAAGCAAAGTGCAATTCAAAACAACGGTACCACCAATAAATCTACAATCCATCACCAGACGTCTTGTCATGCAGGCTGGCAAGTCTCTGGGTACCTAGCTATACCTTGACTGATCCCGAAAAGCGGAGAACCGAAAGATAGTATCTGCCTCGCGTTAATCACATTTTTTGATGTGTAACATCTAATGCGGCAGGTTAGACTGATGGTTGGCGGCTGTTGGCGTGGCGACCCTGATGGTAAGCAAAGCACAATCGAAACACAACGGCGACCACCGAGGGAACTAAATTCATCAGCAGTCACCGCTGTCGCCGGCCTGCTTAAAGGACTCGATGACTTATGGAGGCAACACATTGTCCAGTTGATGGTTCCACAGTCGGTAGTGCAGGAGCGGTATGCATAGTGGTTGCATAAATCTAAGGGTGCCATAATAGCGTATTTTCCCCCCTAGATGGTATAAATGCCCCACCACCCCGAGTGTATTAGAACTATCAATCATCGATGAATAGATCATTCAGCCAAAAGACGTCTAGGTTTGGATATAAGCTTCACACAAAAATTGTCACGTTTTCGCGGCTGAATGCCTTAAGCGCTCGCCCCCAAGTTCGGTGAAGCTGTAAAAGCCGCAGCGGCTCTGTTTTTGGATAGGGCCCCTAAGGCTAACAGTGTAGTCAGTCAGAAAAAAAAAATTGTCACAACAATTGGTCTTGCGTTGCTCGCAACCAATGCCAGGTCGTCGGTCTGCCCTAAGCTATGTGTTCACCACTGTCCAAATCTTCGACAAATATAGAAATCTAAAAATAAATAACAATAATAATAATAATAAATGACAGTAAAAATTAAACCTTCAGACCTATGTGGCAGAATCTGAGCTATCATCTTATTCCCAACGCCGGATAGAGGAGATTCCAAAAGTGTATCATCCAAAAGGTTCACAGATCCCGCTGGTGTTTTCTCGTCCATTTTCTCGTCCGTGTGATTCTTCCCAAAGATGCTGAAAAACAAAATATGCACAATATCAGTAAAATGTTATGTTTCCGAAAATACTCATATTAATGCTACGAGCTTTTAAATGTGTCATGATATAAATATGTTTTAACTCTAAACAATATATTAAACTTTTCAGTATTATGTAATATTATTAATGAATATTTTAAATAATAATAATATAAATCAAACTGTTATTACACCGTAATTCAGACTTCGTACACAAACTGACATTTTCTACATAAATAAAATGATACGAGGTTTGCCGTTCTTTTTTTAAATATTACGATTTTTTTATCTGACCTTACTGTTAGCCTGAGGGGCCCTATCCAAAAACAGAGCCACTGATGGCTTTTACAGCTTTACCGGGGCTTGGGGGCGAGCGCTTAAGCACTCAGCCGCGAAAGCGTAGGCAACAAGCGCGCAACAGTGCCAAAGTGGTCAGACCTCGGCTTGGGCTGTTTCCACGATTGCAAGGAAGTCGCGATCTGACTAATTCCCTATCCGTTAGATTCGAATTAAGTCAAGTAAGAAAAATATGCGTTACATGGTCCTACGTACGTGTCTTTATTGAATTAAAAATGTGTATTCTTTTTTTTTGTAATATTATTGTTACTGTTTATAGCCTATAGAAATACCATTTCTGTGGTTTAGCCCTCCCTGCCGTGCTGTCCCTCGAACACATTTCTCGCTTTAATGTATGTACAGACAACCTAGCTCTATCCGTTTTCCACCAGAGCACGAATTGACGCTAGACAAATGAAGTAATCCTATTGGTGGATTTTTTCTTCGCGCACCATCTACCTACCTCGCAAATTTTTGCTAGATGGATACGTAACCTTTTTAATATTATATTAAAAGTTGTTTAATAGTTTTCTAATGATGCGCGTCCTAAGAAACAGTCCAACCAATGAACAGGCAGAAATTCTAAAAATGATTTTATTTATATTTTGTTACTTATTCTTAATTGCCTCAACTACATTTTTCCAATATATTTAATGCACAAACACTGAAAATTTACGATTTTATTATATTATATAGGTATAAACTCATGGACAAATTTAGAAGAATGCATAAAAGGCTTAATTTCTCCTGTTGTAATTTATCGTGCGTACTAGCTACGAACATCATACTACCTTATAAAACAATGTCCTCCGCTGCGTCTGTCTGAAAGCGATAAACTGAAAAACTACCAAACGGATTTTCACAAAATTTTCATCTATGGACGGAGTGATTCATGAGGAACGTTTAGGTGCATAATTCATTAAAGGTTTTGTGTAATTGGCTCAAATATGACGATGGTTGTTGGAGATGTCGGAAATAATCATGCCGACTGGAAGCATCTGGCGTGCGCCGCTCACACAAACAGAATGATATGTATTAGGAAATTATTCATCTTAAATTTAGGCATATATTTTGCAATGAGACCCGTGCTAAGCCGGGGCGGGTTGCTAGTTAGCCTATAAAACCATTTTTTTTAATTATTACGTAATATTACTTTCTTTCATATTGTGAATTTTTTTGTCAACTTATGCATTTAAATTTAGGTTTCATTTAAACTTTTGCCTTGATTGCCTTGTTTTTCGTATTAAGTGTGTATCGTTACGGCAAATAATTTGAGAATGCCAGATATAAACGCGACTCAAGTTGTTGGCTATAACTTTAATTGAAATTGAGCACTTCTATAATCATGTACTCCAAACATTACGAGCATCAAAATCAGTAGTACACCGAATTGTCAAGAGGTATCAACAGATTGGACAGTATATGAGACTTGTAAGACAGAAACATAAACGGAAAGCTATGTCAGACGTGATCGGTTCTTCATTACCAGCGTACTTAGAAACCGGTCTCGGTCTCGGTTTAGAATAAAAGCAAGAAGTTGAAAGGATTACAGTAAGCACAAAAACTGTGAGAAGCAGACTGAAATCGATTGAAATAAATACGATATTGCCTGCCAGAGGCCCCTTCTTGCCACATTCCGTAGGGCATAGAGTAACTCTAGTTAATTTTGCTCGCAATCACGAAAATTGGAATGACGAAGCTAGGAGTCAAGTTCTATTCACAGGTGAGTCCAGATTTATCCTGAAGCCAGGTGATGGAAGGATTAAAGTGTGGAGACACTCAGGAGAGAGGTATGTTCAGTGCAACATATTGGATGAGAGGGATATTGTGAATGGTCATTACTCAGTTAAATGATTTACCGGACAACAAGTTCAAGGACCATGTCAAACGGGCTTTACTGACAAAAGGTTATTATAGGGTGGATCATTATGTGAATGATAGTGATGTCTGGAAGTGACTCCCTCTCTGTGCATCCACTAAATTATTATTATTGTACTTGTTATATTAACATTTGTACAGTTAACAAAAACAAGATAAACCCAATCGAGTTTCTTACCAGTCCTTCTCGATGTCTGGGATATTTTCTGAACCGGCAGTAGTGATTTGACGTTCATAAGTGCCTTCTTAAAGCCTAAATTGAAAAAAGATTGTTTTGTTTTTGAAGCATTTATAAAAAAAGTATTTGGGGGAAAAAAAGTTTTTCAAATTAATAAACTTAATTCACACAAACATCCATGTTTTTTTAAACCACTTTTTCTTGCTTTCCTCTAATTTTATCCATGAGTGTATAACGGAATAGATTTAATGATCCGAATATTCGACAAAATAAAGTGCAAAAGTAAGTGATGAACAAACATATTACATTCTTTTACGTTATGTGTCATACATATGACCTAGTGCATAATATTGTATTTCACGAAGCTTCGTCATGCATGCTTTGATTACCAAATATTAACTATGTTTATCCAATAGACATAATCATCTTCAACACGACACATGGTTGTGTCCAAATCACATAATCAAAAACAATATTTTGTAAAACAATAAAAACCAAGTCAGATTTTATGGTATAAAGTTAAATTATTGAAATTATATTAAAGCTGAGTTATCCATAATTATTACCTTATAAATACTTTTAAACTAACAGTGATGCGCAACCTTCTTAAGGTTCTAAGAAATTGACTGGATTTAGAAATACTATTTTTTTAATAATATTTATGTCAATATTGTGAAATAATTCAATATAATATTATATTAAACTAAGTTAATATTAACCTTTGATTGTGGTATCTCCTAATTTTTATATACATATTATATAACTATTGTACCTATCTATATGTTCCTCTCGTTGCTAAATTTAAAAAGCAATTATTATCGCCAACATTAAAAAAAATATCTATTTAAATAATTACTTGTATGATTATATATAATAGAAAACAGGCAATTGGTTTTCTCGTTTTATTAAACTTAAGCGCAAATAAAAACGTTTTCTACCATATTGATACCTAGTTACTAATTAAGAACCTCCTCCTTGTACATAGGTTATATTCGAAAAGTATTCTTATAGGCCTTACATAATAAAATATTATAAAATCTGGCACGTTATCATGCAACATTCACGACGGCAATTTAAAATGCCTTCTCGTAATAATAATAACTTTATTAGAAAACAAATATTCATGCTTATTTATACAGGCTATATCTTAGTATCTATTGTTCAATTGAGGTCCATATTTATATTACAAATTATTAATTTTTTTTATTCCAAGTCTACATCATACATATACAGATAACAAACTGTAGTAACACTCACCCGACACCAAAATTGACCTTGTGAAAATTTCTTGGTAAGCTCGCACTACGAAACCTTTGCAATGACCGCAGAAAGAAAAAAAAAAAACAAAACGCACATAGTAGTACATAGTAGAACGGTCACAAATATATTTTAATATTATGATTATGTCTTTGAACCATTAATCACATGAGTAAAGAAGACGTATAGAGTGCACAATAGCGATGGGAATTTAAAAAAAAATCGATTATTTTTGAAAATTAAATAATCGATTTTTTTCATACATTGTTGAAAAATTTATGTAAATAACTGAAATATTCACAATTATAACTTTCTTATTCAAATAATCAATTTAAAAAAAGACAAAAATTGTTGCTAATAAAGGAGATTGTCCACTCTTCTACCAAATTTTGTTGTTTAACAAGGTTGAATAAAAAGTAAACAATGTTAAACAATGTTTTTTTTTTCATATTATTTTACGACTTTTTGTCCTCGGAATTTGGTTTTAACTTTTATCTATAGTCCATACCATATATGGGCAACAAATGCTTCATAAACAAAGAACACAACTTGATAATGTTGTGAAAGCTAGTTTTATAGTTAACTCAAAATTGGCAAAGGCATTAAAACCATTTGCCGAAGATTTTATCAAGGAGTGTATGTTAGAAGTTTGCAGTATTTTGTGTCCTGAAAAGAAAAATGAATTTGAAAAAATTAGTTTGTTAAGACGAACTGTTCTTCGACGTATAAAAATGATGGCTAATGATATAAAAACAACATTGACTGACCGTATGGCTGGTTTTGAATAATTTTCCATAGCATTAGACGAGAGCACCGATTTGTCTGACACGGCCCAACTGGCTATATTTATTCGAGGTGTTGTTAAGGAGTTCACTGTTACTGAGGAATTGCTTGCTTTACAGCCGCTAAAAAAACAACTACAGGAGAGGATATTTTTATTGAAGTTCAAAAGGTATTTGAGGTACGTTTTGGCTTGCCATGGTCAAAATTAATTGGAGTATGCACTGACGGTGCACCTTCTATGGTCGGCTTACGTAAAGGTTTCATCGGAATTTTGAATGAAAAAGCAACATAATGAAATGTGCAAAAAGATGATTTGATAGTCCTTCATTCATTATCCACCAACAGAACTTGTTCTAAATCCATTCGACTCCAGAATGTTATGAATGTGGTAGTAAAAACCATCATCTTTATTCGATCCCGAGGCCTTAACCATCGTCAGTTCAAGGCATTTTTGGGTGAAATATCAGCTGAATATAACTACGTAACATATTATTGTGAAGTCAGATGGCTGAGCAAAAGAAAAATATTGAAACGGTTTTAAGCCAAAAAATGAGATAGCAGACATGAAAATAAAAGATAAACCGCTATCTGAAGTAAGTGACCCAAAATGGATATGTGACAGCATTTCTGGTAGATCTTACAGGCTATTTGAATTATTTCAATTTGAAATTTCAAAAACAAGGACAGTTAGTAAATCATTTGTACAGCCATTTGAAAGCGTTTCAGATCATACTACGCAAGTTACTGTCGGAACAATTTTCGAACAGATTTAGCGACCTCAAAAACATGGAAGACTGAATCAGTTTATTTGTTACTTCTACAAAATGTAATGTACAAAATGCTCCAATACACTTAGTACAAATGGAGTTAATCGAGATTCAAGAAAACTCACTCCTAAAATCCAAATTTGAAGACGTAGAGTTGTGCGATTTCTACAAAAAATACCTAGAAGAAAACAAATTTTCCGCAGCTTAGAAAATTCGTAAGGAGATTGATTGTGCGTTTGGCAGTACTTATAAATGCGAACAACTAGAAATTATTATACACTGAGTAAATAAAAAGCAACTCATTATTTAATTAAAAATAACGATATTTATGTATGATATTAAAGAGCGATTGAACTTTTCGGTGGGATCTTGAAGTGACATGTTGTGGTTTTTATTTTTAACTAGCTGACCCGCACAACTTCGTCTGCGTCACATAAGAGAGAGACAGAGAGAGGGAGAGAGAGAGAGAGAGGGAAGAGGGTTAGAAAGTGTGGGTATTAGGTACTTATAATACAATTCTAAAGGAGCTGAAACTTTCTTTAATTTTCTGCGGAGTTTTTTTTAAACTGTGATATCTCCTAAGATATTTATTGAAATCAATTGACGTCGACGACAATTATGTTAAAAATTAAATACTTGTGATGAATATTGTATTTATTTCAATTAAGATTAATACCATGTTTATAGAAACACCTTCGTAAATAATGCATTATTTAGAACAAATTTTATACCCATAGAAAAGGTTATATTGAGTCAACTATAAATGATAGTCAAATGTTATCGCAGACTTTTTTTAACTTTTTAAGTGAAACAATTCCGTCACAGATGGTTATTGTGTAACTTTCACAATTTACGCAGCGCATGCAATGGAAGCTCTCGAAAGCAATAAATTTTCCCCGTTTTTGCAACATTTTTCATTGATGCTCCACTCCGATTGGTTATAGTGTGATGTTATATAGCCTAGCCTTCTTCGCTCAATGGGATATCCAACAAAAAATATTTTTTCCATTCGAACAAGTAGTTCCTGAGATTAGCGCGTTCAACTAAACTCTATATTATTGTAATACTGATAGCGTTTTGTGTGATATAGCTTGGTTATCGTGTTTATGTGAAGTGGATTATAAATATAAACTAGAAGCATACATTTCGATGTGCCACAAAAACTACCTAGAAAATTGTAACAAAAGAGACAGTATCTTGTTGGAATACTGAATTCGTTTTAAGACAGAACACTATATTCACTTGATAATGGCAGTAATGGTTTTGAATAAAAAGGACTAGTTGGCAAGTTAGTAAGAAGAAGAAGGATGATTGAATACCTAATGTCACAAAAAAAAAAATATCAAAAAAAATCGACAGTGAAAAAAAAATTATTTTTTAGAATAAAATAATCAATTTTTATTAAAAAAAAAATTTAATTGATTTTTTTTCACATCTAGAGCGCACACTTCATATTTATACCAGCTTCGTGGCGCTGTGGCAGTAAGTCCTAATAATAAGCAGAGAGCTTGTGGGTTCGATTAGTATACCAGCCGCTTAGTTAACATACTGCAACCTTTGCTTAGTTTCGAATTAATTAAAATTAATTATTAATTTATACTTGTCTACGGCCTTCTCTCTAAGACGGTTAATTGCATTTCTATTTGAATTTGATGGTTAGAAATAGAAATGCATAGGCTACAAACGTACAATCATAAAAAGAAAGAAATTTTTTTATATGATCATACAGTATACTAGCGCTTTTCCTGCGGCTTCGCTCGCGTCAAAGTTAACTTATGACCCGTTCTAACTGAAATGTTAGATACCAATTTTCATAGATCTATCTTCAAAAATGAAGGATTTTTATACAAATTTTATACCCTTCTTCATCACCTCAGGGGTTGAATTTCTAAAAATCCTTCCTTAGTGCTCACTTACAGTGTCAAAGGAACCCGCATGGAAATTTTCAGGGTTCTAGCCCTAATAGTTTGGGCTGTGCGTTGATATGTCAGTGCGTCAGTTTATCCTTTTATATAAATATGTATATACATATAGAGAATGCTTTTCCTCGAATTATTTATGATTAAATAAATAAGTTCGTTGTTTCAGAAAAATGTGAATGTCTTATAAATGGGAATTTTGCATAAAACTAAATCGGGTAAATATCGGATCCATTTAAAAAAATATAATATGATATGTTATATGATATGGCTTTATTGAAAAGATAATGCCATTAGTATTAAAACACGATTTCGTGCATGTAGGCGCCGCGCTGAGCTAGAATGACACGCAATATGGAACTCCGACTTTCGATCACTTTATCGAGCAACAGCTTGAGGTCGTATAACCGCATTAACGAAGCGAATGTTAACTTGCAAGTAAGCCCCGGATATCAATTTAAGGGGAACTTAAATTCACATGTTATATTCATATTTGAAAAGACAGTACTTTTCGTTAAAGCGCCTAGCAAACAGGACGAGTCGTATTATCGATGCCCATTTGATTTTGGTTCGTATCATAATTTGATTTTGGAACACATCATAACTTAATTTTTTCCGCTTGCGTATTTTGTGTGATGTCTCTTGCAGGGAAAATCCCGTTGAATCCTCCTTAATAAAACGTGCCATTGTAACAACAACTTCTTCAGTGTGACTATAGTAAGCTATTTCAGTAGATCAGCATATAATCGACTAAGTTCGAGTGGTGCGAAAACGATCTTTCCTCATTCGTATTTAATAACATTCTTATATCTGAGTCAGTTGGACGACTTTGTCAACAGTCAACGGTAAAAGTGTTGCCAATTTAAATCCTAAACCGCTAAAAACAACATTTAAGCCGGCAACATACTTTGCGAGATAGACAAATAGTGCTCATCGTCTATGTCTATTTCGGTTTATAGCATAGTTCTGACTTTTTGTGATCGTTGTTAAACCTATGATTTAAAACCACTTTAACCAGTAGGTAGGTACTTCCACGATTTTGTCCGAACTGGTCATCAAAGCACTCATTGTTTTGGACAACTTCTCATTGTTGGACTGCACTTAGGCATCGCACTGACACTGCGTCTCACTTTCAGCGATTATGCCCCACCGGCTAACGTTACTCCTATAGCGGCAGGCTTGGGCCTATAGTCTGTGGAGACTCTTTCAAACTGGCCAGGAAATTTCGTGACCAAGAGTAGTTTTTCTGCTGCATCAACGTATTCTGGAGGCGGCCATAAAACAAGGCGATATTCTCTTGCATTACTACTAAATATTATTGTGGAGAACAAGAAACTCTATCGGCTTTTCAATCGCATTTCAGATGGTACGGCCACTATATACAATTACAGAGGGCGTCCTATGGTGTTTCTGGAATTACTCTGGCACTTGTTTTTAAATACTAACTGAACTAAATTACATGCTGATGTACCTAAATCGAATTAATAAAAATGTTTTTATATAGCCTACACATATATGTAAATGTTTAGTAGTGAACTACCTAAATGCATGACGATGACATTCTATATGTTATTTACTCATGTGATTCTATTCTAAATATGGTACTTATGTTCTAAAGTTTATATGTAAACATATTCGATAATAAATAGTGGAATGATTGAGTGAAAATGTATATAAAGAACATATTATGAACATACAAGAAAAAGACAGGGCTTAAAAATTAATTACATTACAATTGTAGAAATAATTATAGCTATGTTTTATATGATAAGCAATTATAGAATTGTAAACATCCACTTTCAATTACATACAACAAAACGGGTCTGACTTATCTGTAAATATAATTAATTTTCCTAAGAAAACTATAGAAAGTAAACGAGTTGTTAGTATCAAAACTAAATTTATATCATGGTATACTTACTTGGATCCTAATGAGCGGCATTTCCGATGCGTCGGGATAAACTTGCCTTGGTGGCAGGAGCCTTGAAGTCGCAATGACCCAGAACCTATTTTATGAGAAGGTGATATCGTGAAGGCTGTTGATGCACTATGGGGCACAACATCTTTAACTGATTCTTTAGAACCAGAGCAACTACCGACCGGCGATGGCGGCTCCAGTTTTAATGACAACCTGAAACAAACCGAAATTCCTTATTAGTTAGTGATCGTCTACTAATCATGCGAAGCTCGGAAATATCATAAGAGAGGGTGGGGGTGTAGAGTGATATATGTTTAACGCGCGAGAATGTTAAGAAATATGTAAATTCACGTCACAAGCAACCTAAACATCCGAGAATTAATAGTCCACTTCTATGCAATTTCCGCAAAAATGATGACGCCGGGTTCTTTGATGAAACCCACGCTGATCTTCAACAAAGCACAGTGCCAACAGCGGATTTGCAAGATGCTTATCCACTTGTTAGTGTTGAAGAAAGCCTCTCTATAATCCATGGTCCGAAGACAATGCCCAATAAATGTATTCATGTACCAGTACAATTATATGTACAGTGTAAACTATTTATAACGATAAACTCCCTATAACGTTGAAGTGAGCCCAACTTGGTTGGTTTGCGTTAAAACCCACATATTAAAACAATCTTTATAGCGATACGCCATTCTCTATTACGAAGAAATGTGTAGGAAGACGATTCCACCACATATCTAGATATGAATAGAATACATAAAATAATACAAAACAAGTACTGGCATAGCAAATTAACGTCAGACAAAGTTATCAGACTATATGTGTAAACAATAATTTATAATCAAAATTCTTTTTAATTTGGTTGTTTTTTTGTTCACTCCATATAACGATAACTCTCTATAAAGACAAAAAATGCTCAGTCCCTTGAGTTTCGTTATAAAGAGTTTACACTGTATTTCCTTTCTTTTATATTTATATTCAGAAAGAACCTACAAACTTAATGTATGTCTGGACAGTTTTTTCAGTGTTTAATTTTCCAGAATTAAATTAGATTACACCTGTATTTATAGATAATATTCTGAAAAAATTTAATACTAATACTTTGTTTAAAAAATACAACCGTTTTTTTTTAATCTAAAACCTCATCACGTATCACAAAGAAGCATGGAACGGTTACAAGGTTGCTCAAAATATCACGTGATTAATGGACGAACCCTCATTCAAAATTATGTAAAGCATTATTTTTTTATTGATAATAATTAATGTTTTCAATATTTACAGTTCCTTCCAAGAATAAGACTATAGGTATACCAGAATCTCATGGAAAATAAAGAAATTAAATTTTATAGTAAGAAACACTAGGGTAATTGGAGTAAAACGTCTTGATACTTTTAATTTTTTTTATTAATATGCCCTAATATCATTCATCAAAAACATTATTTGTACTACGCTGTCAAAAAAGTACCGGCAAAAACATTGTGACATTTTAGTTTGTAAGACTTATCTTACTTTATATTTGCAAGAACAGTGTGACACGTTTTCCCCTATTTTTCAAATAAAGCCAATTTCTTGCTAAACTTCTAAATTATCAGTATTTTGATAAGTTTTTACATAGTTTATTTGTTATAATTTACAACAAATCTTAGATTTACAGTAAAAAAATATTAATTTCAATAAAATTATTTTTTGAAAGTTGAAAAACACTCTCCTCTAAAGTTGTAATTTTCAAGATATTACATTATTGAAGCAAAGAGGCGATATGTAATTGAATTTTTTTATCATAAAAATAAAATAACTTTATTCCGAGCTGGAACATGGTTTTAAGTACTTCACTTGCATATATTCTTCTTCATCTGAGGAAGATGATGAAGACACAGAGGTATTTATAATAAATCGCTCCTCTTGCTTTTCTATTGACATATCTTGATTAATGAAATCATTTTTATGTTTTATTACATGCTCGCAACATTTTTGCCATTCATCTGCACCAATTTGTGAGAAAGCTTCCTCTGTTAATGACTTGATATCAGTTGCAGGCCTATTAATATTCTTCTCGGCAACCTTCTGCTTCATTATACCGCATATCATTTCTATGGGATTTAGAGTGCGGTAAGGTGGAAGCCTTAACATTCATGACCGTGCGATTTAAAAATTTCATCCATCTCATATATGGGTGGAGATTTGTTTTGTTACACTGCTTCAAGTAATTGGCACTTACGCCAACGATCTTCATAATCAATATTATTTTTAAGTAGCCATTCTTTAATATCAGCTATACAGTCGGCTTGTGTGAGCGGTTTATATAACTGTACAGAATGATAACTTGCGTTATCCATGACAATGAGAGCTAGTTTCGTAAGATTTCGTATTACTTTTTCAAAAGTTATTTTGGTTCATATCATGATGGTAGTCAGCAAATATACTTTTTGACCTATATATTAAGCAACAATTGGGCACAAAACCGTTTTCTCCGCCAGCATTCACAATTATCCATCTTGCTCCCGCTGAAATACTTTGCCTACAAGATCTTTACTTTGCCAATACTTATTTACTCTTCCTTCATTAATAATTCTTCGTATGGTAGAAGAAGAAACCCCTGTAAGTAAAAGTTCAATAACATAGAGTAAGGATAGTACACAATATAATATTACTTATTTGATTTCATCATGGCTTTTAATTTTTCTTTTAATGTACGAGAACCCAAAATAATTTAGTCACAAAAATGTTTGTTTGCAGAATATCAAAAAAGCTGCCAAACTATTACTAACTGTAACTTTAACACTATGATTAAAATAATAATAATTGTTTCGGTACTTAGAAAAATGTATGTATAAAATATAAAGTATCTTGACTTGTTAGTTCTACTTACCGGTGAATATTTGAACTCTCTTTAAAATCGAAGATTCTGATTGGCCTCCATCTTCTTCTGGACAAATCCTTTGGTATACATTGTAAACAACGTTCCTTGCTTGTGATCGAATTGGTTTTTGTCGACATTTTCACGAAAACTGTAACTTTTGAAGAAAAAAACAAAACATCTCTGCAGCGATTGACTCAACTCGAATTTAATTTGATAGATGACAATTGATAATTGCCATATGAAAATCACAATTATTTTTTTTGTTTTCGTTCCATGAGATTCTGGTACACCTATAGTCTATGGAACTCATCAGCAAGAAAGAATATTGCTAATTCTTACTTAGACGTACCGTGAATAAGTGCCCTTCACACGTAGCTTCAAGATACAGTAAAAGAAGCAAGCACGCATAACTAATGTCAATAGAATGTGTGAACCAACAACGATAGCCGTCGATTTTTATTATTATACCGTACGTACTATAAGATGCGGCACAGTCATAATGTCGACCTAGTATTTTAAAGAAAACCCGTCACGGGACGCCTGGCAGATGTGAAACATCAAAGAGGGGTCCCAAAGGATGCCCCGACAATTTCCCTATTGGGAGTCCTTGGGGGAATCCTATGGGGGTCAGTGGGGTTGCAGTGATTATTTTCATAATTGTATATTCATAATTTCATAATTCATAGTACATATATTCCATCACATAACGTGGCGATGCGTCGCCACGGTCTGTATCGCCACGCCAACAATCAGGTTTACCCCTCGCCTATAGATGTTATCACATCAAAAAAAGAACTTTTGTACTTTCCTCCAAACCATTACTTGAAGAAACAGAACAAAAAAATAGCAAACCAACTTTGTTAAAGCTCAACAATAAACACAATTACATATTATATCTATGTCTTTGCGAAAAAAATATGCCTTAATATTTAAGCCAAAGAATTATAACAATCAACTGTGTAGTTTCAGAGAAAATCGCACATACAAACATAGTAGGAAACACAGAGAACCTTGCTTATTTTTAAGACTTTAAAAAAGGACGAGGTTCTAAATTCGATTTTAATGGATTTTAATTATGGAATAGGGGATACCTCAAGGGTGATCCCATTTCAACTTCATTGGCATTGGACCTTCGATTTCGAAGATACACCATGGAACTCCTCAAAATCATTGAAGTTGGTTTTCTTCTTTGTTCAAATCAAAATATCTTTTATTCAATTTAGGCCCTAAGAAGGCACTTATGATATCAAAACACTACCACCGGTTCGGAAAACATCCCAGACATCGAGAAGAACCGACAAGAAACTCGATCGGGTTTATCTTATTATCTTTTTTTTTTAATTGTTATACTGTATTTAATTATATACAGTTATTATCATTTTCAGCAGATTTACAGAGAGGGAATAATATTCAGACATCACCATCATTCACGTAATCAGCCACCCTATAATAACCCCTTTTTGACAATAAAACCTGCTTAACATGATTCTTGAACTTATTATCCGGCAAATCGGTAATGTGCTTAGGAAGTTTATTATAAAACCTAACACAATTACCTAAAAAACTTTTATTTGTTTTACTAAGTCTAAAAGACGGAATGACTATTTTATATTTATTTCTAGTATTGAAATGGTGTGTGTTAGTAACAAGTTCAAAATTGCCTTCATTTTTCCGAACATACATTATATAGCAAAGTTAAGATACCAAATTCTTGAAATTTACTCCTCAATGATTCGCGTGGTCCCATATCATAAATTGCCCGAACTGCCCGTTTTTGTAATACAAATATAGTTTCTACCTCAGCTGCTAAACCCCACAGTAAAATACCATAGGACATTAAACTGTGGAAGTAAGCGAAGTAGACCAGCCTAGAAGTAGCAATATCAGTTAACTGGCGAATCTTACGCACTGCGTATGCAGCGGGGTTAATTTCCCTGCCAAGGTTTTAATGTGAGGACCCCATTGTAATTTTGCATCTAGTGTAATGCCTATGAAAACAGTATTATCAACCATGCCTACTATGTTCTCTTCTATCTTAATATTACTTTCAACACGTTGTACATTGGGTAAGGCAAATCTGATACATTTTGTTTTGTTTGCATTTAACAATAGATTATTTAAAGCAAACCATTCTGATATTTTAAACAAAGTATTATTTACATGCCTCAGTTCTAAATCTTTTCTTTTCACTCGAAATATAAGTGAAGTATCGTCTGCAAAAAGAACAATGTTAGCACAGTTCTTAATCATTAGGGGTAGATCATTTATATATACTAAAAACAAAAACAGTCCCAATATCGAACCCTGTGGGACGCCGATTCTAGCCAAGGATCCCGAAGAGGTTGCCCCATTTACAATTACTTTGAGACAGCGATCTATTAAATAGGATTCCAGAAAGTCTAGAGAATGAAAATAGTAGTTCATGGAGAAGAAGTGCAGAAAGCTAAAATTTATCTATAATATCTGTTACTAATATATTAAATTAAATTAATTAATTCTGGGAATTCTAACCCGACTAGTGCCATTGAACTTAGACCCTCCAAAATATTGACATTGTCACGCAATGAAAAGTGACAGCAAGTGATATATTATTCATTGTTTAAGTTCTTGTCAAATGTCTTGTGTACGCTGATGGTCAAGTTTTACTTGCATCGTCGGCTAAGGATTTGCAAGCGATGGTGACTATTATGAATGAGGCTTTGAAAAGAAAGGGAATGAAAGTAAATGCAAAGAAGACC
Organism: Saturnia japonica; assembly: GCA_033032175.1. NCBI lineage: Eukaryota > Metazoa > Arthropoda > Insecta > Lepidoptera > Saturniidae > Saturnia > Saturnia japonica. The sequence continues at coordinate 28,771,075 of CM065304.1, read as the reverse complement.
AAAATTTTAGTGTTTGAAAAGGAAGGAAACTTGACAGAAGTATGTGTCCGGATTGATGAGGATGAACTGGAGTAAATAAGTGAGTTTGTTTACTTGGGATCGTTGTTTATCAGGGATGGAAAGTATGAGAGAGATATAGGAAGGAGAGTAAATGCCGGTAATATGGTGAATGGGGCGTTACACTCCTTTATGAGTCACACGAATTGAGAAAGGGATGCTTAGATAGTTTGGGCATGTTGAGAGGATGAATGAAAGAAGAATGACTAAACAAATTTATGATGCGAGTATGAAAGGAATCGTTGGAAGAGGAAGGCTTAGACGAACATTTATCGATCAAATCGGAGACGTTCTGAAGAAAGGTAAGGTCAAGAGTACTCTAAACCGACGAGCATGCATGAAAAGATTAATGAATGTCGAAGAAGCGAAAGATGTATGCCAGGATCGTAGCAGGTGGAAGGACGTGGTCTCTGCCTACCCCGTTGGGATATGGGTGTGATTTATGTATGTATGTTTAAGTTCATACTGCAAATGTCAAACAGAAAATAGTCTATGATCAAAAAGTCGCTGGTCGAATTTCGACCTTAGGACAATCGCTAGTGTATGTAAATCATCTTACTTATATTGGTCATCTTCTAGGAACTTCTGAAGCTCTTCAATGTATCTCACACTGTTCAGAAAGTTGGCGACATGCGGCAGAGGTACAATTTCATATTCTGAGGTTTGATATCGTTCTAGAGCCTTCAAAACAACGTTCATCTTTGTGATTCTATGTGGAGACCCAGTTGGGTGGGCGATGTCAATATAAACCAAATCTGTTAGAAATATACCTGTAACACAAAGTATGATACAAATTAAATACTTCTTATTTATTGTATTTGGCAAATAATGATCAAAATATATGGGAATTCATTACAACCATAGTTGTATACGTTCGTGCTCTACCATACTATTTGACGAGACGTTGGCGGGGACGAGGTAGTACGCCACTTCTTTACACATTACAATAAAGTAAAAAGTATGTTATCTCGGTAGTGCTCTTAAAATAATTACCGGCAGCCGCTCAGTAGGTAAATAATCACTAGGGCTGCCCTCTGGTTGTGTTCCTTGGGTTACCTACTTACGTATTGGATAATGCTATATTAAAATGTTATTATTATCTTTTCAACAAAATATGTTACGGCAAATTATTTCTATTCCGATTTTTTTTCTAGTTTCATAAGCGATTGTGAGTTAGTAACAATGGAATGTACATTTTTTTTTAATAAACAAAATGTTTGCTTAAAGTTTAATAAATCACAAACAATTTTCAATTCTAGGAAACACGTTATATAATATTTCGTCATTAGTTACGCGTACTCGCGACTCTTATGCAAGTAAATATCGTTTTGGCCGTTTGTGTGAAAACGTGATACTAAAATGTACTGTGCCTGCACGCCTACGTCACGCAATTGCACTCCTTTCCCTTCTCCGCTACATTATCTGCACCCGTTATCGTTTGTAGTACTTCGACCCCGGCAACGTCTGTCGGAAACACAGGACGGTCAAGTACGAACTTGTACGATTATATGTATGGTATAAAACTTCATAGAAACCACATCAAAGTTACCACAGAACGAAATAAGCTTTGATTATATAAACGTCTAGATACCGTTGTAGAAGAACTATTGAAAAGGGAGTATCCTCCGACCAGACGGGTGTTATGTCTGGCGGGCAGCTGCCCAACGGTTGTAGTCGGGTTCTTGTATATATACTCAATTGAAGAGTTAATTTCTATAGCGCGATGTAGGATGCGTCGTATGTGGCTCGATAGATGTCGCTACAACAGTGTCGCCTTGAGCCGATGACTTTTTTGTGGCACGGCTTCGCTAGCCTAGTGTGCGTAAAGGCATTGTTGTAGACTTGCGTCAGCTGTTTTTGTTTGCTGTACAGGGGGTACCAAGTTAAAACATTTATGGTTTTATATTACATACTAGTTGTGCCTACGACCCCGTCCGCGTAATATTTCGTATATGAAAATCAGTAATTTAAAAAGTCACATATATCACACAATATCGGTAAATTAACCGTGCCTCATACTTTGTGAATGTCTTTAGTGCTACTCACACCCTACGCGACTACCATACACCAGCCACAGTGACACACTTAGATGGCTATACTTGTTGTATGTCGTGTTCCAAGATCAGCTGATGTAATTATATCCAGTAATGAAGTGGTATGGTAGGGATCGCGAGATCGCAACCACCCTACATATGGAAATAAACCCGTCATAGTAAATTTCTTTTGGATTGCCCCTAACGAGAACACATTCAATGTTCTAGCGTTAAGGCATTGAAGAGTTCTGTGACCAGTTCGTTGCTAGATCTTGAGACCCTGATCAGGATCTGCCAATTAAATACTCACAGAGACGAACCTAATGAGTACAAACTCAATGTTTTTGCGATATGGCATTGAGGAGTTCCTGTGATCTGTTCCTTATTCCGTCATACGACCCTGATCAGGTACTAACAACTAAATACTCATCGAAACGAACCTAACGAGCACAGACTTAATGGTAATACGTAAATGCAGTACGGAGTTCTTACCACCCCCTTTCAATATAGCCAACTACCCAAAAAGTATATATTTATCCACGTAATTTCAACCCATACAGTATATATAGTTGAATAGTATTTATCCGTCAGAGGGAATTTCAATGCTTATATAACAGCAATACTGATAAAAAATGACGTCTTCATTTTTATAAAATAATAATTATAATTGTATATATGAATTTAAGTGACTTATTTATATGAATGTAATCATGTTATTCATATTTTTTGTAGGGAGTAGTTTTTGCAAAGTATAATGACACAAACGCCATTTTAAATTATAATTGCGAGACCAAAAATACATTTATACTCTGAATTTCATAACAATGAAAAATACTCCTTTGAAACGCCGGACTAGGAATCCAGACAAATATATATTCAAAGGAAATAAGATAAATTAACCAGTTCATATTTACTGGAAAAGATTTGTGAATATTGATTTCTTGTAAAGAAATATATAACAAAACAATGTTTTTTTTTGGACACAATAAATAAGATGTAATAATTTTATTTACCAAGATACGGTATGCAAGGTAAGGCTACGGATCTCAAATACTCTCTGAGCGTGATCCAGTTATCTCTCTCTCCAAACAGCTCCGCAAGCTTATCAAACTGTTGTTTATCTTTTTTCGGTAAACAAGCCCATGTTTTCGTTAACCTGTGGAACACAACAACAAAAACAATGTAATATGGAACTATTTTAGCCTAGTTCCTAAACTGTTTCAGTTAAAATCCTGCTTAAAATATGTGTATGATGACACCAATCAACCAAAAGAAAAAAAAACACATTTTTTTAAAATGGATGAAACCTAAAATAATGTAAAAAATTAAAGAATGTTCTTGTTATTAGATAAATGTAGTTTATCAGAGTTTCCTGTTTTTACAAGATTTTATTTATATTGCCTTCTTAGTTTGGGTCAAATCTTGCAACTACATTATAAAACAGTTATCCCCAACCGATTTAGCAAAAATTTTGCATACACGTTTAGTTTCGATGACAATACATAGTTAGATAATTGACGCCATTCTAAATCAAATATGGTGGACTCCCAAAGAGTGCTGACCAGTTATCTTTAATGCATCTCATGATATGGATATGAAATTAAAGGGTATGCTGAGAAGAATGAGAAAAAGAAATGATTGATTGAAACCTTTTATAAAACAAGCTCTTATTAAATATTTCAGTTGTACTAAAATGAAAATAATTATTTTATACAAATGCTGTGCTAAATTTTATTTATAGGTGTGTATATACACTTACACGTAATATTCCGATACATCAAATAATTTTAAAATCTAGTAACACAAATAAAAAAGTGAAAAAGGGAATTCAAACTAAAAGAATTTCTTGCGTGTTATTACTACTATATGAATTAAAAAAAAGTGTCTAAGATGATTTATTATATAATTATAGGTACGTTTATGTAAACATATTGAAAATTATGTGTAAATCAATATCAAAGGAAAACTATTTCTCCATATCAGACACATTTCCCAAACAGACAGTAGCTTTGGTATTAACAAATAGGGTTTATTGATTTTCTTAATTCCTTAGATAAAACTTAATTATCACAGCCAATTAACTCATGTTTTACTTAATCGACAGTGAAAAAGCTGATCGCCTAACGTGGAATGATTGCCAAAGGTGTGTCAATCAATATTAATGTGTACTGTCGCCTCGATATGTAATGATTGAAGAACTAAATATTAAATGGATTTGAAAATTGTAATAATATTCACTCACCTATAAATACTGGCACTATTTAAAGCCGATATAACAGCAAACAGAGAATGTAAATTATTTAGTTCGTGTAGCTTCTTTGCAACTTTAATGAAATGTGCCAATATTTCTGCTCTTGCTTTCGTTGACTGCCCGTTAAGAATTTCTTGTACTGTCCAAAAACTGACCTACAACATATTTTTACATAACATATCAAGTAATAAATATATCTGAGTATATCATAATAGTATATTATCAAATGTAATAATTAAACATTTTATCACAATACGATTTAATTTTATTATTGGTAGAGACAGGCAGCAGTTCTGTTAATTGTTGATTAAAGGATGACCGAATTATTCAGTTTATTTTGCGAATGTTTTACTGTGTCACATGGATATGCCAACATTGTTAAAGAAAAAGATAAATGGCAAACAATCAAAGTGAAATAGGATGGGATGAACGAGGGTTCAAATAAACAAATACTACTGCCCTGATTGAGTTTAATTGGTAATATTTTAAACCAATTGCATTGTCATTTCCTTGTCTAGACCGAATTAAAAAGTTCTCTACGTCTTGACTTTGTCAAACCATGAAATTGAAGGACTATCATCTAGCGATTATGTTCCTTCCTTCTTACGACATCGGAGCCTTCAAGCATAACATGGCGGCGACTACCGACGATGGATTTCGTTCTCTCGGTGGTTGCCGTTGTGTTTGGATTGTACTGTGCATACACCCTAAGGGACTGTATATTAATTTGCCGAAATACTATAAAAACACGATCCAGTTAACAGGCACTCTGGAGTACCTTTTCCCCATTTTATATGTTTACATTATTATACTAGACCGAAATTGTTTAGAATGTTAATTAAACTTTATTACTTGAATGTTTTGAAGCTGCGCGATAGCACAGTTTTATATAGTTAAACAACATAGTGACTGAAGGAGATTCGAATCCTGCAATGATATTAAAGCTTTTGGTAAAGGAAAATATTGTAATGAAACTGTGACATGATTGTACGATATTTTTTTATAATCCATATAGCTAGTAACCACCTTCAAGTATAAAATCTGTAGCCAAGGATACATGATACATGCATAGATGAGTTCCAGAGGCGGAATTTAAGAGCCAGGCCCCCTGCGCATCCATCACCATCACCATCATCTTAGGCCACATCTTCATCAGGTAAGATTGTGGTGAAATACAATGTTTAAAAAAAAAAGCATTATATCTCAGTTTGATATTCCATAAATTAAATTAATATTTGCCTGATTACAAGCATATAAAAATACGTTGAACTATCCAAAAAGTAAATTTTCAAAGCATCTCTATTTATATGGCAGGGCTTGAAATCACAACCTTAAATAAGAAAACATTAAACAAATTATAATTAGTAAAATGAAAATTGAATATGTTCTGAACAATTTTATTTTCAATAATATTTCCTCCATATATTAATTTATAATGTAAATAAAGGAGCAAAAAAGATTAACGCAAAAAGAGTGATTTATAGTTTGATATAGAAATGACTATTACATTTATATTTCTGGCACATGAGAAAAAAATAGAACCATGGAGTCTATCAAAAATTGAGATATAAAGATTATAAAATTTGATTTCAACTAACCCTGTTGAATCTCTTTGTAAATGCAACAACATTTGGAGCAATAGTCAACTTGTTCAATTTAGTCCAACCGCATGTTGTTAGTTCCTCTGGCTTGATAGATTTGAAACATGGCAAATCCAGCAAAGTCAATTGGTTCCCAATGTCTTCCGGGGTTAATCTCATAGCTGAACGGACTATATCATCCCAGGTTTGGTTCTTTGAGGAAGCAGCTGGCAAGCTGCTTGTTTTGTATTGATATATTGGATCATGTTGCCTATTACCTCCGCTTTCTCCATGACTATAATTTATTAGAATTATACTAACGATAATTATAATTACTTTCTTCAATATAATAGAGGAGTTCTATATGTATAAATACTAACAGTATTAAAATAACAATCTATCTATACAATTAATAAAATTGAATTGTTTGTTTGTAATGTCAAAATAACAACTTTTTACTAAATGCATATCAAAGTATATACGGTATCTATAAAAAAAAAAACGAATTTAAAATTATTGTCTATCTGTTTGTTTGGGGTAATCTCTGAAACGGGCGGACCGATTTTGTCGGAACTTTCACTGGCAGATAACTGATATTTTAAGGAATATCTTAGGCTACTTTTATTTTAGAAAAATAATTAGGGTTTCGCACATATTAAAAAAAATGGTCACGATGAATCAATTCGAGGGCTTAAATGGCTTACGCTGAGTAAACAATACAATATATAACGAATTATAAAAAATTATAGATCTTAAAAATACCTACAAAAAAATCAGCAAAAGCATACGTTTATCTTCTAAAGATTACCCACAATAAGCATTTTTGTCTTTGAAATAACAGGGAGCAGAAGTAGCTTGCTTTATGTCTGTCCCATTGACGGTATTCTGTAATCCACACTTACCTCTATGTAGTCCAAAATTAAAATACCACAAATTACAACTATATAAAATTGTTGAAGTAATAAAGTTCTCTCTCCCTCCTTATAGCAGCAGTAATTTAATTACTATTGACATAAGAAAAATACTAAGCAAAGAAGATTCTAGTATCTTGCACTTGAACCTAGAATTTAAAATTCTATAGATCTCATATTAAGATACAGAATTATAGGAATTTAATTGGTGTACATGAAAATTACTTAATGCTAATTTATCACTAACTTACCCATAGTTATAATAGCAAGCACAATCATCTTTTGTTAAGCTTTGCTGACTATTGAAGGGTATGTTGGACAACTTTTGAGTGTTTAGTTTGCATGGCTTATCTTCCAGAGGCCAATACTCTTCATCATCATGCTATATTCAGAAAAAAAAAAATTATATTAAATATAAATTAGGATGGGCAAAAATAATTTTTCACACATCTTACATGAAAATATTTTAAATAAACATATTTTGAGAATTCTCACCAAAACCCAACATGATAAAAAAAGTATGTTTAAATTATTTTAATTCTAGAATGGTTAAAAAATTACAATATTATTTTTAATTTTGATTTTTTTTTAAGTTTACAAAATTGTATAATACTTATATTTACAGGTTGTTTAAAAACATATAAGGTATGTTACTTTAGTAATGAAAAATATTTTGAGTAACTTCTATAAAATGAAATATTAACTTTAAAATCTCAGAATACTTATAAGTAACTTATAACTTAAAACCAATAAAAATAAAATCCTTGTCATTTTCTAATGAATAAAAAGTAAACACCTAGTTGATTCTTAGTGAGAATTCTTAAACTGTGTTAATAAACTATTGAGAACTTATCAAAAACCATTGTTTTTTAGGTCACTCTAATACATATACGTGGTAATGGTCATTATTAGCTTTAAAAATTGGAAATTTATTTACTTTTAACAAACATACATACAATTTTTTTTTTTTTTAATGTTAAAAGATTATTAATATAAAAATATTAAGAATATTATTATTATCATTAATAATAAAAGGGGTGTACCTCAATAATCCTTAAAACTGCCAAACTGTCACTTAAAATGTCTCGGGGCATGGTCACCTTTAAAATTACAATAATAACTGATAAAATATTATAAAATCACAACAATGTACCTAAATTACTCCTATGATTAACACTTCATAAATTTGTTGTCCTCTAAGGTAAATGTGTAAATGCAGGCCAAAGATCAGTTCACCCAAAATAAACAAACTACAAACACATTAATTACATAAATGGCTTCATTAGATATTTTAATTATAAACAAATTTAGTAATTGCACCTATTGTCAATTAGCTATAATATGCCTAATATTATTATTATATTGTTTTAAATATGTGGTGTGGTAAGATCTACTTTGTTATTGTTGTAATAAATAAGTTGTTTTTCAAAGATTTTCAATAAATTAATTTAGTGCTCAGATATTGTATACCATTTTATACTATTCAATGAACCATTTTATTATTTAACATAATAAGTAGATTTATCTCTGTTAAGCAGGTATTTCAGATGCCTAGCGGATATTTACTTACCATGGCACTCTTTTTCTTATATATTTATTTTTGAATTATTTGGCAGGAAATTTCAAAAGAAAAACATAAATTTATTAAAATATTGACATACGAACTTATTTATTTTATTTTAAGACATCCTCTTTGCTTTGATTTGACGTCAGGGTTCACAATTTCCGTTTATTCATATTAACCTATGGTTCACAACCTGAAGAGCGTCACTTAACGTACCAGCGACTTGAAATTTATCATGTTTGGATCAGAACTATCGATCTTTTCGATTTCCGTTCCGGAGGAACTTGTTTTAGCTCCTCGAGTGCCTTAGCCTCGAAATAACCTTTTATTTTAACTCCCTTTTTTCCGCCTTCGACCCAGAAAATAATTCTCAGAATTATCAAATTATGATAGTCATGTGCTATCGTACATCTTGTACGAAGGCAGCGATTATCGTACGGTTGCGAACCCTAACGTACAGACGTACCTGACGTACTTCATGAAATTATTGCAACAAACAAAATAATTTTGTAATTGTAATATTTAGGATGGCAATGATGCCCACGCTCGATAACTAAACTAGGTAGAGACAAATTACAGAAATGGATTGTATTTTATCTATGGTCTCAAATTAAGGAAAAAACAACTTCCGTTGCGATCTTTTTATTTCTCATAAGATTTTTTTGAAGGAAAAAGTTAGAAATAACAATTTTAATAGAAAGTTATTACAATGGAATATAAACAAATGTAATCGTATAGTGATTGTACATCTGTAATGTGCTGGCAAACATTAATTCACATTTTTATGTGAATCACATCATAGAGGTAGGTGTAGTGAACTGTTATGGCGTTTGTGTAGTGATACACAACGCATATAGGTGTCTTTTCCGTACATCAATAAAGACACCCTTTTCATCAATAAAAATAGTGAAAAAGTACATTATCAATATGAAAATAAGTTTAAATCAATGATACAAAGGCGGATGGGGACTTCTTAAGGCGTTTCAGGTTATGTTTCCATCTTTTATTGGTATTTTAGGTGGATTCCGATGAGACAAGTTATTAGATGAGTGTTTTTCGGAAACAAAATCTCTAAAGTGATGTCTGAATGAATTTCTCACGGTTGTATATGCAGTCATGGTGGGAAGTACCCAGCATCGCGTACTTTTGTTCTCTGTTCAGAACTGCGTTCGATCTTTTGGATTTTGACATCGAAGTGAGTACACTTACACTAACCGATCTGGTTTATAATTAACAAATTTCATGTATAATTGTGAATAATATTGTAGGAATTGGAAGAAGCGCTGCTAACAGATGGCTCGGAAGACACTGCCAGCTCGCTCCTGACTGAATTGATCGTACGCCTTCTGAACGGTTGTTTGGGCAACAATGATATCTCGGCATTCAATTATCAGGTAATATCAAAATAACGTAATAAAGTTGAAAGAAATTATGCAAACCAGAAGTACAATAAATACAGTACCTGTCAAATTGGGCTTATTGATTGTAACTGAACCTTTTCAAACAAAGCATCAATAATTACCCAATTGTATCTAAACAAAAGTTCTATATTAGAAACTAATCAATGTTTGATTTTGAAATGTAAAAAAGGCATATACTTCACTATCTGAATTATATGTGCTTCAAGCATATAATTTTAAATATGTATATAGGTTTCACAATAGTCATATGCATACATTTATATATTTTCAATTCTTTATTTGTAGATGTATCTGAGGAGATTGTTCAGAAGAAAATGTCAAGAAACAGGAAGATATAATCCATTTAATACAGATATTGATTTTCAGTTTCTACCTCTAAGAACGAAAGTAGAGATTCTATATGCATTATGTGATTTTCGTTTAGATGCAGAGGATGTTTTTGATTTATTCAAAAATCTTGAATCTGAAAGTTTGAGAGTTGAGCCACTTGGGTAAGTTTTATTAGATTTATGAACTTGATAATCAGTTATAATAATATCACTTTTTAAATGACATTCTATGGGTAAATCTATGAGTCTATTGTACCCCAATCCAGGACATTTAGGATTTATAAATGCAGTGAGCTACAAGAATAATTTCAACAATCAGCTGATGTTGATTCATACAGGGCATTTGCAAACATTGAAGTGGTATTTCAGTTTTAACCACTCTACCAGCAACACATAATAATGTTACAATTAATACATCTAACTTATAAAGCAACTAAACTATAATTTCTACATAAAAGGACTAAATAATCCATATAATATATAATAATCTTACGTAAAGTCTGGGAACATGTATTATGTGCTCTGAAATACATGTTTGTATTTATTTAAATTTACAATCTTTTTGTTTATAAGGGTTTGTTAGGGGTGGTTTTAAATATGCGGCATCAAAAAATTAAAATGACATACCTCCCTCCTTTGCATTTTAAAGGTGATTTCGCTTTTAAAAGGCTTTTAAAAATAATAGCCTTAGAAAGCCAAAAAGTAATATACTAAATTATTATTTATTACTCTATCGTCTACTGCATTCAAAATTTAATTCTTGTCAGTTCGTAATTTCCAGGTTTGTTACTTATTAAATTAGGTATTTATATTCCTTTTTTTGGTGTAGCTTCCCTTATGAGAAAGCAGATGCTAATTAAAATTGAGCACAAAATCTCTGAGATTTTTCAAAATATTGCAAGTTAAATCTAAAGGTTTACTTGAAAAACAGCATCATCTGGTGATTTTCCTCACGGGCAACAAAAAGTTGATGCCAAATCTTTTTGTTGCATCATTTATTTAAATCCTTTGTTTTGTTTTTAAAATTATGTTTTTTGTTTTGTTTGTGTATCTTATGACAATAAATGATTATTGTTACGAAATATATATTTACACAATTATTAAATATTATATTTAACTTGAAATTTTTCAATATAGAATGTATACCTGTAAAGGTTATATCTCAGTTCATTTAAACCAAATAAAGAAACATGTTTTATATGGTTTTGTCAGTTTGTATCTTTCTTATTACATATATGTTTTTAGCTCTGCTTCACATGCAAAAATCTTTATGTTTTATATATTTCATATATTATTCATATATTTATATGTGTTCCAGGTGGGATGATAATGATTCAGCTTACTGGTACTTTTATGGTACAAGGTTATACCGTGAGGATTTTTTAACAAAGCCGAAAGGTAAAACCAAAAAGAAAAAAAGCAAAGACAGTAGAAGGAGAGGCTGGTTTTATGGTCATGAAGCGATCAATGACGAAGAGACTGAAAGAGTGTGGCAAGTGGTGTGCTTTACTGAAGAGGATTGGACCCACCTGACAGAAAAGTTTAGTAAAGCTACAAGTAAAGTTGAAAAAGAATTACATCGCTCTCTCTCTCAAAATTTTTTACCAGAAATACCAAGACTTTTTCAAGAAAAAGAAAGATTACAGCGTAAACGGTAAGTAAATATTACTTCTTACACAATATGGAGGGTAGAGACCAGGAGTACCATCTCTATGTATGCAAATGTTCTATCAAAAAGTGTCAAATTAGGATGGCGCTACGGTAACAAGTGTGTAAATTTATAGATAGCGCCAAAAGTTATTATTTTACAATTTTCGCCCACTTGGACAACTTTTCACTACAAATTTGTACCATTATTGTTCAATTATTTTTTTAAATATTACAACAGCATAAACTATAACATCACGAAAAATTATCATTTCTTCTTGTTATGCTTGCGCCATTTTGGCAAGTTTTTGATTTATAATTTGCTGCTTACAGCAGGATACTTTTTCAACTTGTCCCCCTTATGAGATTCTCTGCACCTCTATTCTCCAAAACTTCTATTACAGATAACATAATCATTTACAAAATTGTCCTTGGCAGTTTAAACTAACTTGAACGATTTTACAAATCACAAAAACCAATCTTTATGTAACTAGCTGATGCGCACTCACATACATACATACATAAATCCACGTCTATTTCCCAACGGGGTAGGCTGAGACCACATCTTTCCATCGGCTATGATCCTGGCATATATCTTACGCTTCTTCAACATTAATTCATTCATTGCGCACTCGCATGTCTGAGCGATTGCAAAATTAGGCAATCGTAGTGGACATACATACAAACATATACTCATACTTTAATGAATGTAATATACTATCTGTTTTTAGTCCTCTTCATTCACATACGCCCACAGTTTGAGCATGACTTATGGGCAAACTTTCAAACAAACATACTTTCACAATTTTATAATACTTGCCTGCATCACTGGACGTTTTTATACCGTTATAAAAGTTCAAGTCCTGTGCCTGATTTCATTAAAATCTTTGCAGCCATTTAAGCTTGATTGATAGACAAACATTTAAAAGATTATACTTACATTAATTACTGCAGTAAATATAGGAGTTCTTGACTATAGCAAAGGTATTTCCGCCAAATACCGAAAATGCGGTCACTGCAGTAAAGTGGGATGCAATCTTAAATTGCGCTCTCTTATTCGGCTCGTTTTTTCGGAACAAGTGCGCGATCGTGTTCTTTATATAATATCTTTTTGGTATACCCGTCTCCCCCGTCTCCCACTCATAAGTGACCGATTTCACTGAATACCGCAAATATCAAAGTTGTGTTCAAGACTCCTGACGTGAATTAGCAATAACTAAATTCAAAATTAGTTGTGTCAAATCTAGGTAGAGTTTGTTTTGATCTTGATATAAGGTCCCTTTGAAAGCAACATTTTAATTGTCTTTACCTATGAAATTGCCGTTCTGCAGTACTGACCATTTCAAATCAAAATAATTTTTGTTTGGCTAAGAATTCTAATTTCAAATTAATTTTATTTTAAAAACATGGAAAATTGTTTTTCCAAAAGTAGTCATTTGTTTGTTTATTAGTGTTACATTTTCATCGCATTTCAGTCTTTTTTGTCATCATGTATACGTTAAAAATTCGAGTAGTTATGGAGTATGAGTACCGTCGTGGCAGCAACGCGGCACAAGCGGCACGCAACATCAACGATGTTTACGGAGCTAACACTACAAACCAACGCGCCACCTGTTATTGGTTTGCTCGCTTCCGTTCTGGGAATTTCGACCTGAAATATGAACCTCTTGTCGTTCAAAGACTGGTCGACAATGACGAATTAAAGGCGATTGTGGAAGCTGATGATACACAGTCTACGGCTGAATTAGCAGCAGCTTTCGACGTTAGCGTCAAAACAATATTGGTCCATTTGCGTCAAATTGGCAAGGTAAAAAAGCTTGACAAATGGGTGCCCCACGAACTCAATGATCGCCAGTGCGAAGTACGCGTCGAGACGTGCCTTGCACTGCTCAACAGACACACAACTGAAGGAATTTTGAACCGCATTATTACCTGCGATGAAAAATGGATTCTGTTTGATAACCGCAAACACTCAGCAAGTTGGTTGGATCCTGGTTCAGCAGCTAAACAATGCCCTAAATGAAAACTTACCCCTAGAATAGTGATGGTCACTGTTTGGTGGTCTAGCGCCGGTGTGATTCATCACAGCTTCTTACCAAACGGGGTGAGCATTACTGCAGATGTGTACTGTGAAGAACTGAACACAATGATGGAGAAGCTGGCACATCTCCAACCAGCATTGGTCAATCGCTCGTCTCCGCTGCTCCTGCACGACAACGCACGACCTCATACTGCACAGCAGACGGTCTCCAAGTTGCAAGAACTGGGGTTGGAAGTTCTCCGTCATACGCCCTACTCACCAGACCTTGCGCCTACGACTACTACTTTTTCCATAATTTGGATAACTCCTTGGCGGGAAAAAAATTCAATACCCGAGAGGCAGTACAAAATGCCTTTGTAGAATTTGTTGCCTCCCGTCCAGCTGGTTTTTTTAAGAAGGGCATGAATAAACTGCCACTGCGCTGGCAAAGATGCATTGATTGCATGGGTGATTACTTCGACTAATACAAATAAAAAATACATTAAAAAAATTCTTTTAAATTTTTTCATACAAAACGGCAATTTCATAGGTAAAGACTTAATATATATTATATAGGTTAGATGAGTAAGGAGTGTTTACATAAACTCTTGTTTTATGTTAAGTTATACTAAAGCAAACCCAAAAGTACTATTTTGTCATTAATAACGATGGATTTTGCAGCTTTGTTACTTTTAGTTTTAGGCCCATTTTAAATTATGAATGGGGTATGTCTACTAGACGAGATTTGCCATCAACATCAAAATCTCTCGGGGGGATGAATATACAAAAAATTATTTCTTAATGCTTTCCACGTAGGGACTCCTGTGCATCTATAGATGCACGGGTTTAAGCTGTGCGTTGTCTATTAGTCACTATTATAGTTGTGTACAGTACAATCCACAAACAACGGCTACCACCAAGAGATCAGTAATCTATGCCGGTCAGCCTGCCAGCCTTTCCGCGACTGGATATACAGTGGTTAATACCGAAACACGACAAATCGAAAAAGAAAGGCTTTGTGAGTGGTTTATCATCATAGATATTGTACATGGTGGTTGCGACCCTGTCGGGTACAGACCTTTACCACACCACACGATTATTAGATGTACATTGGCTGATCCCGGAACGCGACAAACCAAAAGAGAGTCACTATGAGCGGTTTATCATCATATACATTGTACATGGCGGTTGTGACCCTTTCGGGTACAGACCCCCTACCACCCCCCACTTAATTATTGGATATACACCGGCTAATTCCGGAACGCGACAAACCAAAAGAGAGTCACTGTGAGCGGTTTATCATTGTAGGAGGTAGGTGAGGAACAGGGTGTTAAGTTCCTCATCCACTATTGAAAAGGGAGGATCCTCCCACCAGACGGATGTTATGACTGGCGGGCAGCTGCCCAACGGTTGTTGTCGAGTTCTTGACATATACTCAATTGTTCGGTTAATTTTAATATCGCGATGTAGGATGCGTCGTATGTGGCGAGATAAATGTCTCTATGTAGGATGCGTCAGTTATGGCGAGGATAGATGTCGCTACACCATCATATACATTGTACATGGTGGTTGTGACCCTGTCGGGTACAGGCCCCCTACCACCCCACTTAATTATTGGATATAAACGGGCTAATTCTGGAACGCGACAAACCAAAAGAGAGTCACTGTGAGTGGTTTATCATCATATACATTGTACATGGTAGTTGTGACCCTGTCGGGTACAGACCCCCTACCACCCCACTTAATTATTGGATATACACGGGCTAATTCTGGAACGCGACAAACCAAAAGAGAGTCACTGTGAGTGGTTTATCATCATATACATTGTACATGGTAGTTGTGACCCTGTCGGGTACAGACCCCCTACCACCCCACTTAATTATTGGATATACACGGGCTAATTCTGGAACGCGACAAACCAAAAGAGAGTCACTGTGAGTGGTTTATCATCATATACATTGTACATGGTAGTTGTGACCCTGTCGGGTACAGACCCTCCTACCACCCCACTCAATTATTGGATATACACCGGCTAATTCCGGAACGCGACAAATCAAAAGAGAATCATTGTGAGCGGTTTATCGTCATATCCATACTTAATTACAATATACTTATAATAACTAGCGATCGACCTAAGGTCGAAATTCGACCAGCGACTTTTTGATCATAGACTATTTTCTGTTTGACATTTGCAGTTTTCATGAACCTAAACAAAAGTATTATCTACATCACTTTTCGTTGAGTGACAATGTCAATATTTCTATATATTTTAGGCGGTCTAAGTTCAATGGCACTTGTCGGGTTAGGATTCGCAGTATTAAATTATTTAATTTAATATGTTAGTAACAGATATTAGATAAATTTTAGCTTTCTGCATTCCTTTTCCATATAAACTTTAACCATGCCAAATCTCACAGTCTTCCTTGCACGCAATACGCTTAAAAAGGGGTACAAAGCTTTTGCTTCACGTAATATGTATATAAATAATATATTATAGTACAATATAATAGAGTGGAAAAGTTTTTTGTTTATTTGTTTAAACACGTTAATCTCTGGAATACCAGTCGGATTCGAAAAAATATATTTTATGTATGATAGCCAGATTAACGAAGAATAGTATAGGCTGCCGAACTGCTTTTAACGAGTGCGCTTGCGTAATGGTTAATGATTTGTAAATACATTATTCTACAAAATTATTGATCCTTAGTATATCTAAAAAAATGACCGCGAAAGCATATGCCTGTCTTTTATACATAAGCCACAATCAATTATTTTGCGATTTTTTTTAAACATTAAAAATTGATTTATGAGCATTATTTTTAAACACGGCATATTATTCCTCACAAACAAAAGTTACTTTATCAGAAAGATAATTTTATGAAGTAAAATTTTGTCCTTTATGACATGTTATTTGGATACATAGTTTAGGAGATAATGAAAAATGAAAATAATTTGTACTTGCAGTAAGTTACACGGCGTTGGGGGTGCGGTGATTGTCGGATATAATTGTCTCGGGTGAAACCGTGGGGTACAGCTAGTAAATTATATATAATGGTTGCGACCCTGTCGGGTATACACCTCTACCACCCCACTTAATTATTGGATATACATCGGCTGATCCCGGAACGCGACAAACCAAAAAAAGAGTCACTTTGAGCGGTTTATCATTATATACAGTATACAAGGTGGTTGTGACCCTGTCGGGTACAGACGCTCTACCACCCCAACTTATTATTGGATATACACCGGCTGATCCCAGAACTCGACAGACCAAAAGAGAGTCACAGTGAGCGGTTTACTATATCTTATTATATTAAGTGAGCAATTCTTGTATATATATGTAATTGGTTTCTCGGAAACGGCTCCAACGATTTGGATGAAATTTTGTATTTAGATAATGTTTGACATTCCAAGTTTATTTAGATAGGTGTTTTTCTTTTTTTTTATATCACCCGAATATTATACATTATACATGGTGGTTGCGACCCTGTCGGATACCATGGTATCCATCCAGCTGAGTTATGAATGTAATTGACTATAGCTACAGCGTGTTTCTGGCGTTTATAGCAGTTGAAAGTGCAGTTGTGATCATTTTTCATCAGCGCAGAATGGCTGGTAATTACTTGATGTGAATGATTTGTTGAATGGCGAGCCCTTAAGGAGGTCTTGATACAAGCTGATAATGTTTATTATTCTAGTGATTTTTAGGAACTAGCTGTTAAAAATTCTTGTTATACCGTTCATTTGGCACAATAATAATAATTTTAAGAGTTCTTAATTAATAAAAATAAAAAGTTGTCATTTTAAATAAATGCCTCAACATGGACGCGAATCCAGAGCTGCAATATCGGACAGTCAACTCTTTATGCGATCACCTGCAGGATGCTGCTGGTACTGGCCCTCAAATAGGTCATCACAGATGCAATTCGTTTACGCACAATTGCATGAAAGCCATCTGTGACATTATCGCCAAACATCTGTGATGCACTACAGTGCCGAGCCAGCCCCATCATCACTCAAAAGGCGTTATTATACTTACTCTTAAAGTATTTATAGCCTTCCGCGAATAGTTTACCCACAGGCTGCATTTATACAGCGTCTGGCAGTAAGCTTTAAAAAGATAAAGTTTCACTGGCCAAGAACATCGTGCAAACCTGCGAGCCAACATATTGCTTCGGGCAGCCATCGCTCGTTTTCGTTCGATACCCATATTGTCAGAAAGGTCTGCGGTAACCCAATGCCCCAAGTATTTAAAAGCAAAAACACGTTTAAGGAGACACCAGTTGAGAGTTATTGCTGGTATCTCGCCAATGTGTTTACTACGCGCCTCAAGTATCAAGAGTTCACTCTTACTTGCATTGTACTTGAGGCTGTGAGCCGCCGCATACTCCTCAGAAATAACTTACAACTTTCGGATTGCACTGATTGATGGACACAAGGGACCATTTCATCTGCATAACTAATATTATTAACTATCATACCGTCTAATGAACAACCGACTATGGTGCTGCTGTGCTTCTCAATCAGGCCATTAATATAGAAATTAAAAAGTTTAGGCGAAGTTAATCCTAACTAACTAACTCCACATTCCAATTTGTACATATCAGATAGCTCGCCGCCCCATTTAACATAATTGTTTGGTTCAGCGTACCAGAACCTAAAAATATTAATTATTTCTATAGATAAGTCTGTGTGCTTGATCAGTTTATGCCATAGTATGTCATAAGACACTGTATCGAAAGCCTTAGAATGATCTAGGATGCACGCATACACAGGTGTCTTTCTGTCAGTATAGCATCTTACAATGCTTTTTAAACACAATACTGCTATTTCAGTCGATAAACCAGCCTTAATTTGGCTTAACTGTGTATCATGTAACTGTATGTGATCATCCAGAATACGATCAAGCATCTCCTCTTCCTCATATAGCAATCTCCTAATATATAAACAGATTTAATATTGCAATTTTCAACTATAGCAGTAATTTCTCTCAGGCACTGGGTAAGTTCTAAACTATTTTCCGATGAGTCCGTGGGCATATACACTGAGAACAGCAAAATCGAGCGACCTTGTTCACTTTTATCGCAGTTATACGTACACTATTGCAAAGTATCACTTCCACTGCGTTAAACGAAGTCTTCCGTCATAGTATTGCAACGCCTCCGTAAGGCCTGCCCTTTAGTATTCCACTCGAAGTATCAACCGCCGACTTACCAGTATAGCTAAAATTGTCATCAATATTATTCAAATATCCTATGTCATGCGGTAATAACCATGTCTCCTGTAGAGCGATAATATCTGCATTTTTACATAGCGAACGAATGTATTCAGTTGATCGTGTCACTGATTTACAATTGAAACTAACGAGATTAATAAAACGTCTGTTATTCATATTTGTTCCTCTACTGGCCATGCTTAGTCTTTATTTGCAGCTACAACTTCATAATTCGTATTTGAAAATCTCGTATTCACAAAACTTCCCGAAATAATCCCTTTTGGCCACATATGGTCACTGAGAAACATGTACTTTAATATTAGGAATATAGAACTTATATGAATTATGGTCCTTTTCTTTTTTAAATGTTAATTTTATAAGCTTAACGTTTTCATTTGTTTTTATATCATATGTAATCTTCAATGACTTTTTCTGACGTAATTTTATGCACATTTGTAATATACATAGGTATTTTCTTATCCGCCGCTTTAAATAATAATTCGTTTTCATTTGAAGTACCTACTTGACCAATGAACCTATTTGAATATGTTTTCTTTTTTGTAATTAAATTCCATTGTATTTTCTGCAACATTGTTTTTATCGTTCCATTCACCGTTCTTTACAATTTCCGCTAATGTTTTATTCATATTATGTTTTATTTTTACATCTTTAGTATTATTATTATCATTTAATTTACAGAACAATGTCTGTTCATTCATTCACAATTTAAATCAGTATCGATAATTGGTTCTTGCTCTATAATGGTGCCGAAGGCTACATCTCTTTCCCAATCCGATAATATTAGTCGTACAGTCCTTTCCACTACACTAGATCAATTTTCAGGCGTCACTTGATTACAAGAATCCTTTAGTAATTCAAGCATCTTATTAGCTGTAAATGGCGGACCAGTGTTATTTCTGGCAACATATCCTTTGACTTGTGCCCATATCATTTCGATAGCATTATATTGGCAGTGGTATAGTGCAAGTCTGAGAACTGTATAGCCATGTTCTGCTGCCATTTCGTCCACCACGTATCTGGGTTTTTGTTTTTAAAATACTTATCAGCTCACACTTCAACATAGATTCGTCTATGCTTTCGCCATAATTGCGAAGAAGCCAGTTTATAATATCTGACTTTTTATTGGCCTGCGTTGGTATTTTATCCAATTGGCGAGAGTGATACGGTGCGTTATCCATGACGATAACAGACGGTTCCTCTAATGTCAACAGTAATTCTTGAAACCAACCTTCAAAGACTTCAGCATTCATTTCTTCATGGTATTTTACTGTTTTTTTTTTCGATTTAAATGCCAGCAACGCTCCTCCAACAAAACCTTTTTTACTTCCTGCATGACAAATAATAAATCTTTCTCCTTTCCCTATAGGCGCTTTAGAGGTAGACGCAGCAGTATCATCAGTCCAGGCCTTCGATAAAGTGTGGTTGGCATTAAGCCACATTTCGTCAAAAAAAATCACGTTTTCCCAGTCCTTTATTTTTTTAGCTTCTTTCAAAAAGGTACACCGGGCTAGAGCAATTGTTGTGCCCTCCAATAATACTTTTCTTTTATCCGCATTTTTAAATAAAAATCCTATCCGTTTCAATACCTTCGCCAGTGAAGACTTCTTTCCACGAAACAAGCCAGCCACGGTCGCGGAGTGAAATAGTCAACTTCCTTAATATTGGAAACTCTTTTCTCAAGTAACAGTCATATTTGTGACGTCGTATTGCGTCAGCGTCAAATTCGTCTACATTGGTTACTACGTAGAGTTTTTTTTTTCTTTTTCGGCGTTGAGGGCTTATTTAGCTCTGTGCCACTTTTGCCATAGACTTCCTTAGTAATATTTGTCACTGTACTCAGACTGATGCCTAGATCTTCCGCAACACGATCACGCACTTCTGCTACAGGCAAAGGGGTCCACCATTTTGATTTTCTCTTTTAAAATATTTACGCAAGCGTATCACCAATTCCCTCGACTGTCCTCTTAGTACACTTCCCTTTGGCATATATCCATATATATGCGAAATCTATACAGCGAACACTTAAGTTCTACACAGGCACTAAGTTAACATGGAGGAATATATAATGTATTCTACTTGTCATATTCAAAATGGGAAAACAGCATACAGAAAAGTGACTAGCACGTAAGTACGGACCTGTCGTTGCGACTGTTGCTGAGTTTTTATGTGGTTATAGTTTTATTAATTTACGAGTATGTTAGGTCTTAAACATATTTGGAAGTTAATCATCATAAATATTGTATTATGAAATAATTGTTAGAAACATTTTCTAACATTGCAGATGATAAAAACGTTGACGTAAACGCAAGTCTGCGCGTATTATGTCGACGCCGCGGTGGGGTGGTTGATTGACTATACTTAACTAACTGCTTTTCTATTGTCGATATGATTAATTTTATTTACCATTAAAACAACAAGTCTTATTTAAAAAACGATCTCGTAAAACTTTGTGTCTGAGCGTAGCTGATGCATTCACCTTGTTATACCTGATCCTTACGTTTGCCACTTGCCGCAAATTTTAAACCTTTACAATAATAAAATAAGAGAGCCAAATATGTATCTACACGTTTGCGAGTCTGCTAGTGTGTTTTGGATAAGCAAGCATGACGGACGCCTGGTTTTTGTCGGTTATAACATTTAGTTTAATCTATTTTTATTGTAAAAAGAAGCAAAATTAAACGAGGGAAAATTATTAGATACGAAAAATTCTACAACGAAGATAGTTAAAAATTCACAGAAACTGTACCAGGGGTTTTCAGTTATTTATCTATTGTGTATTTCGCACAGGAAGACAAAGATTAGTATAGACGTATCGCAAGCGCTTGCCACAAGCATGCGTGCATGAAATACCGACTTTGTTAATGTTTTGCAAAGTTAATTAGCTGGTGGGATGGAGCGTAACAAATTTTTGGGCTTAAAACTGTCAAAATACTTTATTACTACTACAAAAAACTATATTCAGTTTTAGTTTTGCTAAGAAGGCACTTATGAACATCAAAATACCGGTTCGGAAAACATCCTAGTCCGATGTCCGATTCAATAAACTCGATCCGATTTAACAAATATAATTATTTTATATTTATATAGTATATAGTTTATTGCAGAATAACTCACTAGCTAGAGAACGAAATACAATCCTTCGCTTACATTATTTCTGGAAGCTTATTGCTGACATTTCTTCAGATTATTAGTTATCAATGTTGGATGGACGAGATTTTTTATTTCCGTTTTCGGAATAACTTTTTCCTATAGTCGCATTATACTAAAAATATCTGACCTGCTACAGGATGCCATTCACATAACATTTCCCGATAGACTGAAAATGGTATAAAAATGGCCTGTAGTATGAAATGATAAAGGAGAATATATTGAAATAAAATTGCAATTATTTTTCATGTTTATCGTTTTGCTGTTGTATTATTTTTTTTAGCAAATTTGCGGAAGAGTGCGAATTGCCTGCTCATAGAAGTCGTGTTGTTGCATCACTCCTCAAATACAAGCGACATAATATGATTTTGTTTCTGCAGTGTGTCTTTAGTTATTTGACCTTAGAAGATAATTTCTTGTATCATATTTTGGTTTGAGAAGGTCTTGTACATTCTAGGATAGAATTTATTTAACGTCGTCTCTTGCTAAGTTAGTTATTGCTGATGCGTAATAGTCCCTAGTAGTTCTTGTTATCTACTCTCGATGCGATCATTAAACTGTTGATTTTAGTTTATTATAACTAGTTAATACCTTTTCTTCGCGTATGCTGCACAAACGCTGAAAAAAAATATCTTTTACGTTTTCTGAAATTCATTCCCACAATTCGATTACTTTCGGCCTGAAGAATGCGAGCAAGATACTCAACCGAAAAACCGTAGCATTATTATAATGTAGCCCGTTGAGTACCTGCAGGTTGTAAGTGCCGTAGAGCATAAACATTTTTTTTTTTTGTAAACTTTCATATTATATTGTGAGGGATATAGTAAATTTTCCGTATTACAACGTTCATCAGTTGGTAACTACGGATCCTGTTTAAATTTAGTTTTCAAATTATTATAAAACTGAACATGGGAAAGGGTCTGGACTACATGTTATTATGCTTTTATTTAGGGGCTAAGCAGTAATTATAAAACTACTTCAGGTAAACGAAATTGTGGGCGCCAGCTAGTTATAGCCAGTTGCTATTTATCAGTATCAAAAAATTCTTGAATATCTTCACATTAACTACTTTAAAAGAATATTTTTCAGTAGTAAAACGTATGTATATTATTTTCATTGAAAGTTAATCAAGATTCATTACGTATTTATTTTCAACGCAAAATATTTAAAATTCTGTAAAGAGATTCAATTTTTAAATTTCATTAATTCTGAGTACAAAATTCACATTTTTTAGAAAGTTGGTATTATACAAAAAGTCATTACGTTTAAGATTGCTCGAGTTGCCTCGTCGTACTTCAAATCGCGTTCTGCAAAAGATTAAACAAAAAGAGGAGGAAACAAAACCAAGTACGGACGAATTTAAAGAAGACGACGAACGGAAGGAGGATACACCAGAACTTGCAAGAGACAACAGAGCTAAAAGAAGAAACTTGATTAGGTTTGTAATGAAACCCGAATTTAATATCAATTAATTTCAACAGCTAATACTCATTTACACTGAATTGATCTGAACAAAACCATATCAAAATGAACAATTTACACCAATGAAGTAACGACCTGAATTTATTGCAGAGATGTGCCGGATATCCGAATGTGTATCGGTTTCTTTTTTTGCCAATCTTAAACGAGTCTTTTACATTTATTTTTTAAGTCCCTACACATTTCCCCTAACGCAAATCAGGGTTTTTGTCGACAACAAATATTTCACATATTCCCATTTCATGTACCTCTGACATTCATTTTTATTACCTTACTTAAGCTTAATACATTTTTATTACATACTACACGTTTTCTAAATCTTTGTCAACGTCGTCGTACGTCTTTTATATTCAATCCTCAAAAGAAAATTTGAAAAGTAGCAATGAACAACTTCGAACTCCTTAAATTGATTTTAGTTGTTACTTATCTTAGAATAGATATACATAATACAAAAACAACAAAATTATACTAAATTTTTCCGATATTATATTATAAAGTAAAAAATCAAAAAGCATACTTGTAATTAAAATTAATTAAACCGAAAAAACGTACCCTACTATAAACAAATCGAGCGCAATGTGCGAGTTTAAAATATGTATCATGACTTCACTTGCACAAGCACATCTGCAAAACACACTACTACATCTACAAATCGTCAAAAGCTACATACGTCTACTATTTATTGTACTAATATCATTCTACCAATATTGTAGTTACGATTGATGTATTAAAATGCTTATTTTTATTTTATAACGTATTTACACAACGATATTATAGATACATATATATATTTTAGATCCAAGTCTGTATCATCAACTTCATCTAAAAGTGCAAAAGAAGAAATGCCTCAAAAAGTTTCAAAACGTTCCAAGAGTCAGGATAAGAAGTCAAAAATGACATCAGCATCAGGCAATGGTGAACCACCGCCAGAACCACCACCTATAAAAGCAGGAAGGAAAACAAATAACTCTTTGGCCTCTGCCACAGGGCAGATCTTGATACCAGACAATGATGAACCTATCAGTAGTACAAGAAAAAAACTTAAAACCTCACAAATGTAAGTGTTATTGATTTTAAGTAACCACATTTTTAGGTATTCAAGTTTTATTTATATATTTACTAACTATTATTGTAGTTCGACAAGTTCGTGCGCGACCCTTCTTATGTGGCAACAGACATGGCGGGGGCGAGGTAGCATGTCATTACGTCACTATACTACACAGTACACTAAAGTAAACAGTATAGTGTCTAGGCACTGATCTTGAAATAATTACCTACAGCCCTTCCGTAGATAAATACGCACTAGGGCTGCCCTCTGACTGTGCTTCTTGGCTTACCTACTTACGTATTTGATGATGCTATAATAGATTGTCATTATTATCTTATCACCAAAATATGCTGCAAATTTTGCAAGTTTTAATTTAAATGATTTCTACTTGGGTTGTATTTCTAGATTCAAAAGTGATTGTGAGTTAGTAAGAAGCGAATGTAATTTTTTTTTTTTTTCAATAAGAATATTATTTTATGCTTAGTTTAATCAATTTAAAAAAGATCTAGGAAGTAAGTAATATAATATTTCGTCAATAGTTATAAATTACGTAACAGCGGCACACTCACGACTATTGTGTACCGTTCGAGGTACGTCGTTTCGGCCGTTTCTATGAAGATGTGATAATGTCTACTTTAGTGTACTGTGTCTGCGTGCCCGTTATCGTCTGTAGTACTTCGCCCTCGCCACCTACACCTGTCTTCACATAGGTCGGTCGCGTACGAACTTGTCGGAATATAGCAGTAACTGATATTCTAAAATATGATCCACTTCATTACATCGAGTGTTATTCAGACAAAATAAAAACGCAGAAACATTACATTGGTATGTTTCAGATTTAGTCAGTCAGATGAAGATGTTCAAACAGATATGTATAAAGTGCTTGAACAGTTAACTGCGCATGATGACGCGTGGCCGTTTATGGATCCTGTAGAAGAGGAATATGCTCCAAACTATTATGCTGTAATAAGACGCCCTATGGATTTGCGCAAAATGGAAAAAAAACTTGACACTGGCTACTACACAGAGTTTTCAATGTTCAAGGCTGATTTTAAACTGATTGTTAATAATTGTCGTTTGTATAATGGTCAAGACAATGGTAAAATATCAATATCGGTTAACTCATATTAGTTATTATTTAATCATGAACATAATCAAATTAAAATTATTATTTACTCTTATTTCAGAATATACCACAATGGTTGATAATTTACAGGCAGCATTTGACCGTTTGACTGAAAAATACATACACAGACCTTCATCCTCTGATGAAGAAATTGCTGTTGAATTTCAAATACCTACACCATCTAGAAAACATAAGTTGAAGTCGAGTGAATCTCAAAGCCATCATAAAAAAAAGAAACGAAGATCTCATTCTGATACAGGTTTTTATTTACTTGCCAATTTTAACACTAGATATACCAATATTTTATATATTCAGTAAAAGCTCATTGTTCGCGGGGCATTCGTTCCATAATTATGCCGCGAATACAGAAACCCTAAATACGGAATGATAATTTGTATGTGAATTTAAGAGACGCGTTCTAATGCAACAAAATAAAGTAATAATAAAAGCAACTTAGTGAGAGATACTTAAATAGTAATGTTAATTATTATAGTAACATAATTTTAGTAAAGTTTAAAGATTGTTGGTATATTTTACTTTATTTGCAGCTTTTAAAATGCTTTTTAATTATGATTGGTATTCATTATTACTTTGTGGCATTAATTATTTGCCATTTTAAATGATCAAGCATTTTTATTTTTACTTTAAGCAGTAACACCTTTTTTCACTTCAGAAATAATTTTTATTTAGTTTTACTCGACATTTGACATAATATATCAAAAGTGTTAGTGGAACGTGTAACTCGACGGTGACGACGACAGCTTTTCTCACAGAACTTCTAGGTTTTAACTTCAGTAATATTTGTGTCTTTATATTTTGATACCTTCTTGTTTAATTTAATTGGTAAATAGGGAATAATATTACATATCCGCGAATAAACAAATTTCCGTCCGTGAATATGGAACTTTTATTGTACCTATTTTTACAGGTGGCAGTCAAGGGGCCCCATTTTCAGTAGGAATTTTTTTTAAATAATTTGTTTTAAAATTTTATAATTCAAAATTCTCAAATAATTATCTCTTCCATCAATTTTAAAGCATACCTCAATATTTGCTCAATTATATTTCCAAAAATTTCTTGTGATTTGCTATTTTAGCGGTTTTTAGGATTTTTTATTTTAATGCTACACATGAAGGTGATAGTTACGAATATAGTACGACAAGTTCGTGCGCGACGAATTCCTATTTGACGTAGGACGTAGATGGCGGCGAGGTGCCACAGACGATAATGGCGGCGGGTTGTGTAGCAGGGAAGGGAATCGCGTGCAATTGCGTGACGTAGGCGCGTACTCATAGTACACTAAAATAAGCCACGCACTTCAAAATCTTTGTAAACTTCGGTATACAATAGTCTGGAGTGCGCCACAGTTACGAATTTTTTATCTAATGCAGAAATATTTTATTACCTACCTGCTTCCTAGATTTTATTTTATTTTATTTATTATATTGATCAAAAATTATAAATTTTTAATAAAAATTATATATTTACATTACCTTCTTGAAACAATATAAAATAAAACCCAAGTAGCAATCATTTAAATTAAAACTTAAAAGATTTTTACTAAATAATATATTTTGTTGAAAAGATAATAATAACATTTTAATATAGCATTATCAAATACGTAAGTAGGTAACCCAATAAACACAGTCTGAGGGCAGCCTTAGTGCGTGTTTATCTACCGAGCAGTTATAAGTAATTATTTCAAGTACACTGCATAGACACAACAATTACTTTAGTGTACTGTGTAGTTTGGTGAAGCAATGACGTGCATTCTCGTCCCTGCCAACGTCTGTCTCAAATATGACGGTCGCTCAAAAACTTGTCGGACCTTAGCAAACGTCATTTATGTTATGATCCAAAAAAATACAAACAATTTCAAAAGATTATTATATTATACTATTATTCTTCTAATGGACCAATAGCACGCAGCAAATATTTACTATGTTATAATATTCAGAACTAACAGACAATTTAGAATTCGTTTTTTTTTTTATTTTGCTTTTTATCCATAGCTGCACACACGGCAGGTTTTTGAAATGCAACAGAAATAATATTTAAAAAATAATAATATCTAATATTTTTGACATTTTCGATTAGCAGTCAATAGACAGTTATCATGGACCATAGATACCATGAACTCATGATACAAATAGGTATAGTACGTAAGATTATTAGGAAAGAACACAAAGAAAAGGAACATAAATATTGAAAAATAAAACAACCATAAATTATAGCATACTAGCATACTAAGTAGGTTTTCACTATACAAATTTTGAATTTCCTATACAACCCTTTAGGGGTTGAATTTTCAAAAATCCATTCTTAGCGAATGCTTACACTACAATAGCTATCCATGTGCCAAATTTCAGGTTAACCCGTTCAGTGGTTTGGGCTTTGTATTGATGATCTATCAATCACTCACCTTGACTGCCCGCGATACCCTCCCTGCCAAGCCAGATTTTGTAAGAGCCTGTTAATGCTGCTTTAGATACCCGTTCTAAAATAGAACTTACTGCAGTTCTCGACAGGCCGAGCTCTTTTAGCAAGTTATAGAGCTCTACAAGTACATACGCTTGATTTCTCGAGAATAAAGAAATGTGAGGCTGGATGACGAAACACCCACATCCCCTGGGATTTTATAATGTTTTTCGTACGTGTCCACTAAATAGTCGAATCAGGTGCGGAACCTAGGATTGAGTAGGGTTTACTTTTAGCATTTACTGTTAAGCTTTCTTTTATATAGTTAATTTGTCTCCTGTTAGTGGTCACTGCTTCACGTATGAATTGAAGACACTATCATGGGGACGTGAGTCACTACCCATAACAAGAAGCACCGTGCATCCTACTAACAAGTGCCTGGCTGTACCTATTGCCTCACAATTATAGCAAGATTTTTCTGAGGCTTTCCCTCATCTTACTAAGTTACTCTGGTCTGGGAGGGTCATTTGGAAGGCATTAAGATAAAATTTTATTAGGGCAGGAGACCAGTCATATAACAAGGCGCACCACTTTACTGCTACTTGCATGCAGAACTCACCTATGACTAACCACTCATTTTGATTTTCTAAGTTCATTGCGTGCACTCTATAGCTGTCATTTTTATCTTGCTATAGAAAGGATTTTATTGTTTTGGTCATACTTTTTCTTTTTCAAACCCAACCCGAGTCTATCAACTTATGCACCTGCCATTAATTGTTTATGGAATTGAAGTCTTGACTATAGTTCTGTGGCACATTTGCCTTTTGGGAGAGATGTAATTATTTCATCATAGGATTTCCCCAAAACATACATTTTGGTGACTCTAAGGTGTTTATAGAGTTCTAATGGCCTCTATAATTTCATCCCAAAACTATTATGATTCCTAAATAAAGTTGAGGGGTCAGCCGAACGTGCCAGTCCAAATCATAACATGAATATTTTTATAACATTTACATCTATCTTTGTCATGAGAGTTTTACCAAAGTCAATATATATATACCCGGAAAGACCAAGTCAGACGAGATGTAAGATAGTTGATAGGTAGTAACTTTTTACTAAATTCATATGAAAGTATATACGATACGTAGGATACGAAAATACCCATTTTTAATTTTTTTCTCTGTGTATCTGTCTGTTTGTTCCGGGTAACCTCCGAAACGGTGGACCGATTTTGACGGGACTTCACTGCTAGATAGATGATGTTATAAGGAGTATCTTTAAAAAAGAACTAGGATTCCGCGCATATAAAAAAACAGGTCATGATGAATCAGCTTGCGCTGAGTAAACTATAAAAAATATATTAAATTAATGTACTACATAATTGTAGACATTAAAAAGACCTACAAAATAGTCTGCGAGAGTATATGGTTATCTTGTAAGCAACACCCACAATAAGCATTTTTGTCTTTAAAATAGCCGGGAGCCCGATCGATGGCATTCTATAGTCCACGTGAGCGAAGCCGCAGGCACAGCTAGTATAAAATTATAACAAACATGTCCACCGCCGTGAGAGTTCTTTAGCTGTAAAGTGGCTAATATTTCCGTGGTGTATTTTTCAAAGAATAACCTAATGACTTCTGTTCTTGCAAAAATTTCGAAAAAGTCAATAGTTTTTTAAGAAAATAAAATGGTTTCATTTTTCACCAGTTGGCAAAGTGCAATTTTAATTGTTTCTCTGAAAACGGTTTGAATTGAGGAGTCTAAGATGTATATATTAGCATAAACGAAGATATTCTGAATCCTAAATACAAATACATATGTACAATCATTTGCCGCCGCAACCTAGTGCACTTATTTATTTTTATTTCGAGTTCGCAGTAGCCTAATCTGCAACAGCAAGTTCTCATATATTAAGTACAAGTTGCTAAAGTATAACAAAATCGAACTAAAAAATTTGATGTCATGTTACGTAAAAAAAATTTTTTTCTTGAATATTGTAATTATGAATTTGTATTTTAATAAAAAAAAATTATGTTTAATATTAGTAATCCAATTTCTATGTCCGTATTTTTTAAATCTCGAACCACTGAGACTCGAAACACCGTTTCTCCACTCCGCTAGCCCGTTCCGTTTCCCCGCTCCGCATGTCAAATAGTATTAAATTTGTATAAACCTTGCAAGACCATGTCCACTGATGCGGAGAAGAGTTTTTTAATGCGATTCTATGACTCATCAAAACTCCGCAACACAGCTCCGCATTAGTGGATTGGCAGCCTAAAAGTAATCATTTTACCAGTCTGGTCATTAATAATGAGATTAATCTTGCACTGTAAATAATTATTAATCGATTGTTGTAGGTGAAGAAAAATCGAGTTCATCGGATCTCGTTCAAGATACCAATCAAGAATTACCTGAAAAAGAAGTGAAAAAATCTAAAGAATCTCATAAAAATAAAGAGGGAAAAATTAAGAAAAAACGCAAAAGTCATCATCGTCATGGTAAACATTCCAAAAATCATAAGAAAAATTCTCATAAATCTTCTCATGGTTGTTCATCTAAAAGTAAACATAGTAAAAAGCAGAAACATGGTAAGAATAAAGATAAAAGTGGCAAAAAATCGAAGAAAAAGAAAAGTAAACATCGCGAAGTGGAAACAACTGAAGTTATTCGACGAAGTGCATCTCAAGAATCTATAGAGAGTTCAAACAGAAGTAGAAGTGCTAGTCCATTACCATCTATTCATACACCGTCACCATCGCCAACAGAGTTAGAGCGAACTGAACAATTTGACCAATCTGAAAAGCCTGATGAGCTTTTAAATGCTGAATTCACTAAAGATAAATATGATAAAATTAAAGAACGAAGACGAAATGCTGCAAAAGATGCGTGGGAATCATTATTTGACGTCAAACAAAAAGGTACTGATAAACAAAAACCTAATATGACTGGCCCAGAAAAAGACAAAAATAAAAACTTAACAGAAACAATTGAGAAATTAAAAGCAAAAAATGAAAAATTTAAAGATGCTTCTCTGTTTAATAATCTTTTTTCTCCTACTATAAATAACTTAGAAAAAACATCAGATTCTAATAAGGGACCTGTAAATAAAGAAGATTCTAATGATAATGAAGAGGTCCAGAAAGCTAGCCCAAAGAAGTGTCAGAAAAAGAATACAGCCAAAAATGAGTCAGCGTCAGAAGCATTAGAACAAGCCGTAAAAGATATAAGTAAATGGCTGGATGATGCGCCTAAAGGATCCACTGTCAGCTCTCCTTGTGATAGTCCTGCTCAAACCATTTCAACGGAAGACCATGAAAATAGTCGCCTTGATGATGAACTTTCACAAAGTGAAAAGTCTATTCACGCCCGAAAAGAAATGTCACGTAAAAGACGTTCATCGCGTGAACCAAAATTAATAAAAAGAAGAGAAATTCAAAGAACTATCGATAGATTGCAGCCTGGAAAAAGCAAAGGTAATTTACTTACTAATATCACAAACAAAGTGGAAAAAGCAGAAGAAGTAGTAGCAGTCGGCGCATTAAATAAAGCGCGTGATTCTAGCAAAGGTGAAGAATCTAGCCCCAAATTAACTTTAGGTTCTGTTTTACCTACTGTGCAATTCACTTTGGGCAGTGATCATAATTTTGGTAATATTGAAGATACGAAAATTGACAACCAGAAAACTGATACCAAAGAACCAGATGACATGAAAACACAAACTGAAGAAGTGGTCTTTACTGAGAAGAAAATTGAGAGTGGATCTGTCCAAACAAATAAAAGAGATGCAGAAGTAGAAACGGAGCCTACAATTATGGCCAAACCCTGTCAAGAAAAGGCTACGCCCAATCTTAGTGCGTGGTTCAAAGCTTTCGGAGCACCTAAGAGTACACCTCCAACAAATAATGTAAGAAAAAAAGTCGAGGACACTGACGCTGACGAAAAACCAGCTAAAACGACAAGTACAGATACTAAAATGACAAGCCCTAAAAATGTCACAAAATATGATTCCACACATGGACCAGAAACCCCCAACCCTGAAGGAGGAGAAAGTCCTCTTCCCAATATTATAACAACTCCCAGACAGAGAAGAACAAGTACAGGAAGTTCAATGTCTGAAAGATCATCATTCAGTCAAGATCTTGATTCACCTAGACATCAAATCTCTCATACTTCACCTTTAATTCAATCACCAGCTTCGCCAAGAACTGAAGATTTTCAGAAAATTACATATCCTATCATTAATGGTACTGTCAGAGCTGGATTTTATCAAGATACGACTTCACTTAAGAGTAGCCCAGAAAAAAGTTGTAGCCCACGCGAAGTGCCGCAGTCACTTTTTCCCCCCTACTCGCATCATGTTTATGCGTCTAATAGCGCTACAGGATCTGCTACGCCACAGTACTTTGTAGATCAAAACAAAAGTCCACTTCCGACATACACTCAAAATCCTCCACCATATTATGATACATCTAAAGCTCCAGTAGCAAGCAAACCTCGTGTACATGTTGACTACACTGCTCTAGGTCCAGATTCCTATCCACGTAGTCAATATACGGGTACATTTGCTCCTGGATACACAGCATTACCACAGATGTCATCTTTGAACTACTCTCAACAACAACAACAACAACCACCACAGCCGCCTACTAATTTCCCTGCGACTATACTAACGAACACTGCACCAATAACTACAGAACCAAGGTCGAACTTATATCCCGTCAAAAAGAGGACATACAATGAACCAGATAATGAGACTCCCATGCCTGCAAAATTACTAGACACTAAAGAACCTGCAGGAACCGGACAAAATAATGATTATCAAAAACATACACAACAAACACACACTATGTCTTCACTACCCTCTAACTCGATAGACGATATAGCTTTAGCTTTAAGTGAAAAATCTGATTTGGCCAAATTAAATAATTTACGTGATAATTCCACTGCTGAATATGTGAACCGAAGTATTGGCGAAAACAAAGAACTTGATAAATTTGATAATAACGAAGTTACACAAGATAAAAAGAAAGATTCCACCACTGACTTAAACAAATCTGTAAGCAGTATACAAAAAGATAATATAGATATGGTAAATATGGGGTACATGAATCCTGATGATAGAAAAGTAAATGGTGAAACTCACGAAGATAATACAGTACTGGCAAGAGACGTATCAAAACAAGGTCTTAATGTTCAACAGAAAGGATTTGAAATTGAAGCGACAGCTATTAATCTTGGCATTAATAACCTAACGTTCATGAAAATGAGCTCAAACCCGATTATGAACTCTACTAGTAACATACCTCTGGCACATATACAAGATAGATCGCATAGCGACATCAGCCTAAACCAAGTCATGGCACATACACACCATAAGCAGTACGATAATTTATCCAGTGGTCAAAACATAAGTAACTTCTCCTCTATAAACGATATAGAACAGCCTAATAAAAAATTATATGCCTGTAATGTAGGGCCTTCATCAGTCGCAATCAATTTCAATCCTGCTGATAGAAAAATAAATGGTGAAATGCACCAACATAATACAGTACTGGCAAGAGACGTATCAAAACAAGTTCTTAATGTCCAACAGAAAGGATTTGAAATTAAAGCGACAGCTATTAATCTTGGCATTAATAACCAAACATTTATGAAAAGGAGTTCAAACCCGATTATGAACTCTAGTAACATACCTCTGGCACGTATACAAGATAGACCGCATAGCGACATCAACCTAAACCAAGTCAAGGCACATACACATCATAAACAGTATGATACATTGTCCAGTGGTCAAACCATAAGTAACTTCTCTATAAATGATATTGAACAGGCTAATAAAAAATTATATGCCGGTAATGTAGCGCCTTCATCAGTCGCAATCGATTTCGGAAACTGGAAGACGTCAAATCAAATTCGAAAACAAGATGTCATGGCTTCAGATTACTCTACATCTTACAATTCGAATCACTCGCAGAAAGCAAAGTCAGATTCTAACAACGTAGTTCCCAATGCTGTTAACTATAACAAAAATGTGCAACAGCAATATAATTCTTATGTACCACGAAATAATACACAAAGAACACAAGATTTCCAACAGAATCTAACATCTGAGTTACGGATACCGAATCCTCGTGCACTTCTTAAAGTCTGTGAACATGTCAAATTATGTTCTTCCACCGTAAATACTGACGTAGTCTCTAAAAGTATTGACACATTAGCAAAATCGCAAAAACAAGAAAAGCTTGTACAAAATCACCCTTTGGTCAGATCCAATCCGTATAAAACACCCTATAGCAATCACTCATCCCTTATTCCTCAAATGTTAGAACGGTACACAAACGAGGAAAGATACTCATTAGCGTTTACTGGTAGTGGTTCATCTATTTACCATGATAAGCAGTTTCAGATGTCGCAGATGTTTAACAAAAGTATGCAATCCGAAGTACATTCATCTACTACACCAGTCAGCATATCTTATTCACAACCGACTATGTCGTTAAACAAAGATAATACATACAAGAGCAACGTTGTTTCCGTCGTGCAATCTGATATGAGAAAAACAAACAAACGAAAGAGATCAGAAAGTAAATCCTCAGTTGTAGGAAGTCAAACTTACAATAATCCATCATGCAATAGTGACGTTCTATCCTCAGTGAAAACGAGCATGATGCCGGCCAGCGCTTTTAATTTTAGTACTTCGACAAACATGGCTCTCGGCCCCGGTCTTTACGCTGATAACACTGGGTTTTCAATAGACGCCAACCAAATCATTGCAGCGAATTATATGGTCGCCGCCGTGGCCCATCAACAACGAAACAACGCAGAAGCTTCCGCAGAGAAAATAGCAAAACCGGCGCACCAGAACTCGAGCCATACAACTGGAACATTTCCATTTATCGGACATTCACAAGTACCAGCAGGATATTCGTTTGTGGGGACAGAGACATCTTCACCTCTTTATCAACAATATTTACAACGTCACCAAGAAGAATTATTAAGGCAAACGGGTGCACAGATAATGAGTCTATATCCGTCTGGGTATCCACCCCCACCCAGTTTGAGTGTCCGGCAGCCTTATGACTCGATAAATCGACCTTCATGGCTCTAAATATTATGTTGATAGAATAGCTACTACCTTGTATAATGTTCAGCGGATAACTCTTTTAGTAAATTGTAATTTATAAAGTTTGTAGAATCAAGGAACAAGTGTATATTTAGAAAACAATGAAATATTTTGATTATAATTATGATGGTATTCACCAGAGCCTGTGATTGTTGACATAAGTTCTCTTTTACAAAACCGTATATTATGCGACTAAACTGAGATTGCTAAAGTTTTATTATGTTTTTAAATATTTTAACAATATATTTTTCATCATCAGTATTTGACGATGCACAGTATCTGAGAGAGGGCGTTGTATTCTTCCATTTGTATTTCACCAAGTGCGTGGTAGCTCTTTATTATATAATTATTCTATGTATATTAAATTATATTATTGTTAAAAAAAGTACATGTATATAATAAGTAAACACGTAAGAAGTTACATTCGCGCGCCAACAACAGCCGAAGTTAATCATTAATCATGATAATATAAATTCATTTACCGTTTTTCTTATAGAGTAAAAATACTTTATCGGTGTATAAATTTTTCATTAATTGATGTTTATTTAAACAACATTAACAAAAAATAACAGTAAATTGAATTCACTTTGTTATCACTGACGGTTAACTCCATGATTTCGTACTTCCGCTACATATGATGCGCGCGCAGACCTCAATATTAACCTCTCGGTACTAATTCCTATAAAATAATTTAAGACTGCATGAAAACAAAGAATATTCGTTTTGTTTCTGAAATGGCGTAGAATTTAAAGAAAAATCTTGTTTATCGCGACATAATCGTAATATAACAATATCATATAACTTTATTATTAACTAAGAGTTATATTGTACCTTTCTCACAGATGCTCGTGCAATGTTTTTGCTCAATGATGAAAGTTTTATTTTATGTACAGCTTGCACTATGAAGATGTTTATAGCTGCTACATTTCATTGCAAGTTTTTTAGCCTATTTTTTTCAATGGGTGCATACGCTACGGTATCCAGATTTATGTACCTAAATTCAAACTCTAACAGTCTTTACATTTATATATAACGATATCTAGTGTAATTCCCATTATTAAAAATCGATGTAGTTAAATGACAAGATAAAAATAAGTATTACGTATTACTGTAATCTTACTGGTTTTCCGTATATCGGTGTCAGATTTTAAATTGTGTCCTTTGAAAATTCTATAATATCCTATATATTTTAATGTGAAATCACTGTGTAGAAACATTACCTAAATTAAATTAAGATAAATGTCAACAGTTTTTTTTATATATTTCTGAGCATATAATATATAGTTTTTTTAATGTAGAGAACAAAAACGGTTCTGCTCAGGGTTTAAGTGAAAGCATGCCGTCAATTATAATAATATGCAGTGTTATCAAAAATTGTGCACATTGTATCATTGATGTTATTTGGCGGTCTTTACATCTACTGCTGCCATTAGACTATTCATTATAATTTATGTAAAAAGTAATAGCTGTTATTGGAGAGACGCTTTGAAGCTTGTTAGCTTTAATTTACAGTTACATGTTAAAATTTATTTTAAGGTCACATAATAGTTGTTATTTCATAACTATCATATTTTATTATATTACTCTACTTAACTTTATTTTGTTGTGTAAATATTTCACTATGTTATTTACAGTTTATATTTTCGGCATTTTAAAATAAGTATATCGTTTAGTTTCGTTTAAAATTTAGTTCTAATGGCATAGTTTAACAAATCATTTAAGAGATATTAAAAGTTCTTGTGTAAAAATAAAAATAAAAGATTTTCGGAATAAGAGCCTTTGCTAAATTCAGTTTTACAAACCCTATTACGATCGTTCATAAATTTAAAAATGTGTATGAAAGTATATAGTAATCGAGTGGTTTACGCCGACGGAATATTGTTTCGATGGACGGCGGCAGTATTTAACGAAATTTGCTTAAACTTACTAATTTGAGTTGACAACACTGTCGACCGACGGTGAAGGAAGACTGCGTGAGGAAAAAATGCGTAAAAAATTAGAATGTTTCTCGACTTTTGAAGTCGCCTATGCGCCGTGATTACCTTTCTTGCCTTTCTAACACGCACTCAATTTTCTTATTCATTATTTCATCTCATTCATTCATTCACTCATATAGCCTGGTGTTAAGCGCAAAACACACAGAGAACGGGTGCGGGTCGGGCGCGGATCGGGTCGGCAGTGCAGCGGGTCTATTAACCACTATTTAAATAGACGACAACACACGAAACGCGATTGCGGGTGGAGCGCCACTACAGGCAGAGCGCGGGTCGGGAGCGGACTACGTCGTTACATTTGTCGTAATAAACGTTCTTACATATAGGCATTCACACAGAGAGCGTGTGCGGGTCGTGAGCAGCGCGTGTTGTGTTTTTGTCATCGAGTTGTTGTAATTATTTACAAAATTTGTTCGCATTTCACCATGGATATTAAATGAACGCATTATCGAATGTGTACGGAAACATAATTGATACTTGTAAAAGCGATCTTCGTACGTTTGTAAGTTATCTGCAAAGGCGATGATATTCTCCAAATTCTAGTATTTTTTTATTAATGTCGTGAACCCAAGTCCTTTTCCTTTTTCGTGCTCTATTTTTTAAAAGAAGGAGAAATAATAACTCCTCGTCTGTGTCCGCATCCTTCCACATTTTCAATGATAGTGTCTCTCCCAGCAACCACTGCGGAGCCGTCCACAACAGCCACACTGCATACGCCCGCGCCACACTGCTTTCGACCCGCATTATGTGTGAACACATAAAGCATTGCGGCTCGTCAAAAACACGAACCGACCCGCACCCGTTCTCTGTGTGTTTTGCGCCTTATTATATTTGATTTTAACCAACAATCAACCTCATACCAAATACGTATACAAAAAATATATTAGGTCCTTACATATGAAATGGCGTTTTGTTGATCTGTTCACTTTGAACTCAAATATCTGGCGTCCGGTTAAGAATTCCAAATTCAAATTTCGGCTTGTGTATTTGTGTTTCGAATTTAGTTATTCATTTTTTTTCGCGCCATTTGATTTTCTTTGACCTCGTTCATATCACAATGGAAAACTTGAAATATTACGTTATTTACGAATACGAGTTCCACCGTGGCATCTGAGCTGCAGAAACAGCTTAAAGGATTAATGATGTGTATGGTGAAGCTACTGTAAAAAAAGCACGGTTCGTTTTTGCATCCACTGGAAATTTTGACCTACGAAACAAACCACGTGGACGACCGCAGACCCTAGTTGATATTGACAAATTAAGCGGACTACGTCAGAGTTAGCGGCAGACTTCGGTTTGTGTGATAAGACAATTTTAATCCACTTGATACAAATTGGAAAAGTGAAAAAAGCTCGAGAAATAGGTATCGCAAGAATTGACTGAAGAACACCAACAAACACGCATTGAGTGCTGCATTACATTACTCAACCGACCCAATAACGAGGGAATTTTGAATCGTATTGTTACTTTTGATGAAAAATGGATCCTTTACGACAATCGGAAACACTCATCACAGTGGTTGAACCCAGGAGTACCGGCTAAAACCTGTTCCATGCGAAAGTTGACTCAGAAAAAGGTATTGGTGAGTGTTTGTTGGACCAGTACTGTTGTCATACACTACAGCTTCCTAAGATCTGGCCAGACGATAACGGTAAAACTGTTTTGTCAACAATTACAAACCATGATGGAAAAGCTAGCCGTTAAACAACTGAGACTGGTCAATCTCTCTAGCCCACTGCTGCTTCAGGACAACGCTAGACTCCATAGTTCACGACAGACGGTCGCTAAATTAGAGGAACTGCGGTTGTAATGTATTCGACACCCACCATACTCCCGGGACATTGCTCCAACAGATTATGACTTTTTTTCGGAATTTGGACAATTTCTTCTAGGGAAAAAATTCAATTCCGATGAGGCCGTACAAACCGCCTTTAAACATTTTATTGATTCTCGCTCTTACAATTTTTTCAGCAACAGAATCAATGAACTACCTATAAAATGGCGAAAGAGCATCGATAATAATGTTACATACTTTGGTTGATTATATGTATAATTTCTTAATGTTTTCATAATAAATTACAAATTCGGGCAACGGCAACTAGAAAAAATTTGGACACAAGTAGCAGGTAGAACTCACGCCCTTAGTGTTCCGTACCTACTGATTACCTACAGTAGGAACATCGTTATTTATATAACTTTAATCCCGACGTTTGTCTCGAGAGGAAAATTAAACTGAATATAATTTTGTTGTATTATAATTTCACACTGGTTTACAATTCACTATTTTCGAATATATTGCTTAACTTTTGTTAAAAGTCCCCTTTCGTGACAAATTTCAAGACTGCGCCTACAGCAAGTACTCTACAAGTCTGGTCAAACAGCGGACGGCCGAATGCGTCTCTATGTGACATATTCTAAATTAATTAATACAGGATGGGACAGAAAGATTTGCGATTTTTAAAAAAATATTTTAAAAAATTCTACACATATACACATCTTTATTTCAATGAAAATAGACATCTGGGAAATTTATTTCTTAAAAATTACATCATCCAGTGTGCACCATCCCGTGCAAACATTCGTCGAATCTGAACCCCAAATTGGTAAAAACTCGATGACACATTGCGCGAGGAATAGCTGCCATTTCTTCTCGGATATTTATCTTCAACTGGTTAATCGTGGCTGGGTTATTGGAGTAGACTACTTTTCAGGTATCCCCACATGAAAAAGTTCGGTGGCGTTAGATCCGGACTTCTAGCCGGCCATGCAATGTCACCTCGGTGCGATATCAGTTTCCAAGAAAACATCTCGTGTACGGCCGCCCACGAAGCATTACATGTATAGCATGTCGCACGATTATAGACTTAACATTGTTGCAGTTGCGGAAAGAAAAAATCTCTTAACATGGCTATGTATCGATCGCAATTTACAGGGACAGATTGCCTTTGTTGATTGTCAAATAAATAGGGTCCGATAATTCCGTGTGTTGATATGGCCGCTCAAACGGTTACTTTCAGCGAATGCAGAGGCTTTTGATGTTTTGCACGTGGGTTCTCTGAAGCCCAGTAACGGCAATTCTGTTCATTGACATGCCCATTTAAGTGAAAATGGGCTTCGTCAGAGAACAGAATATTGTTGAAACTCTGAAAGCGATCCAACATTGTTTCAACAAAAGCTCGTAAAATTGGGTCATTTGGCAGTAATTCCTGTACAAGTTGAATTTTATACGGGTGCAAATTCAGATCTTTCAACAAAATGCGACGCAAAGATGTTCTGGATACCACAAGTTCAGTT
Source organism: Saturnia japonica (assembly GCA_033032175.1). NCBI lineage: Eukaryota > Metazoa > Arthropoda > Insecta > Lepidoptera > Saturniidae > Saturnia > Saturnia japonica. The sequence goes on along the minus strand of CM065304.1, from coordinate 28,730,397 downwards.
GATCGCTTGCGAGTCGATAGTTCAGGATTACGTTGAACTGAAGCTCTAACTTGTTCAATTGTGTCTTCCGTTCTTGTTGACCTTGGGCGTCCCGCAGACTTCTGTTTTATAGTCGAACCAGTAGCTTCGATCTTTCTGGCCCACGATCGAATCACACTTTTCTTCGGATACTGATTTACGTCATGTAATCCAAACTCCCGCCGAAATAAACGTCGAACAATAGCGCACGAATCGCCATTTTTATAATATTGTTTAACGCAGAATGCACGCTGCGCTCCGGTGAAGCGATCCATCGTGACTAAATTTCCGAGAACCATCATCCGTGCAGTCCCCGCTCATAAGGTTCAAACGCAAGAATGTTTTTAAAATCGTAAGCCTTTCTGACCCATCCTGGATATTACAACTCACGTCCCGCCAGCGTCGCGTTACTGTCACGCCTCGTCCGCTGTTTGACTCAGACCTTAAAGGTTTTGATAATCAATTTTTTAATGCTTTCACCTAGAAACTTTTTTTATAGCAATTATATGAGACCTTAGTATATGATATTAATATCATCTTTATACCTCAAGTCGTTTTCGTAACATCTCAAAATGCATGTTTTCCAGTTTATATTTACCCTCCACTTCACTTATGCGCAACAAGAACAACCAAACTATATCACGAAACATGCCAGCAATATTACACCATAGTAGGGTTAAAAACCTAAGATACTCAAAATAAAATCCACAACTTGTCACTTCAATATCCCGCCAAAAATTCATAAACACTTTATTTTAAGAACTAAACATTTGATCATATTAAAAAAAATTTGAGTGAAATATACTTTATTAATACCGTGTAAACTCCTTATAACGAAACTCAAGGGACTAAGCATTTTTTGTCGTTATAGAGAGTTATCGTTATATGGAGTGAAGTTTCAATATGTGGGTTTTAACGCAAACCAACCAAGTTGGGCTCACTAAACGTTATAGGGAGTTTATCGTTATAAAGAGTTTACACTGTATTAATAATCTCTTCTAGTTTCAGTCAAAAGTAATTTCATTAAAAATATCAAATAATTTCTTGTGTATTGATTTAAAAAATTATTTCGTAAACTTAGTAAATGAAATAATATAATTAGTAATTTACGAAACCACGCCCACCTACTAATTTATTCCCCTTATATATTATAAAACTTATATACTACAGAATCTAAAATTTTGGTTTTCCTGTCGTCCGATTCGGCTCTCTTTAATAGATTGTGGATCGATTTAATAGATCACCGATCGTTATTGGATTGCAATAAGCGTACCAATAATTACAAAACCTCGTGTTACGTAAATGTGTAAATATGTAAAAAGAAGATGTACCTATTTGCAGAGTCAGTAACCAGCTAAAAAATAACCGACCTCATAGTCTCTAAACAATGGTGTTATAATAAATGGGGAGGTACGGTGCGTAAAAAAAAACAATAATTTTAATAAATTTACTCAAAAACATAAAACACATATCTTTCAATTAACATTTTCACCATTTTATAACCACTTTTCAGTGTTTTTTTTAATTATAACATTCTCAAATACATTTATTTAGTAATACTTCATTCAATAGTAATAAAATATGCTATGTTATTTTAGGGAACACATTAACAGCGTTTTTATTACTCACAAAAATAATTGACAGTGTACTTCATCAACAATTAAAATTAATAAATAGAAAATTTACGCTACATACCTACATCATCTACTACTAGGCGGATCTTCATCTCCGGTAACTATATAGGCAAAGTTAAGTATCAACTAATTATAAAAAAATAATAATAGTATGTTCACATGTAAAAATAATTGGCTGTTATTTTATTAAAGTACCTATTTAGGACAATTTAAACATTACCTGCTATATAAAATCAATAACCTTCGAATATATATATATATATATGTTTATAACTTACTCTTACATAAATATATTTTACTACTTTTCTACTATAATTGAACATTTGGCATTTTCATTAAAAATCTATAAACACTTACCATTATCAAAATTATTATCTTTTAAGAAATTTTACAAAATTGCACATCAGACCATATCTATTAAATAGTATTAACAATATTGAAGTTAATAGTTAAATATATAATAAATGTTAATATTTAATTATTTCATTGATGCATTGTTTTATGCTTAGAGCCTACTTTTTACCAATCTTCTTTTTAAATGATAAGAGGCGAGGTAATCGACCTGTGTAATTACTTATATTGAACAATCCTGCTTCATCCACAAAAACATAAACATCTGGTTAAATAATAAGATAGTTTTAAACAGTAATTGAACTTGCACGTAGCTGCGTAGCTACAAAATTACAATGTATTTTAACCGGATGTTTTACTCACTGTGAACTGTACCTTTAATAATTGTTTAAACATAACTACTATAAAGCGTGTGTACAAGACAAGAATACACTAGAGAAAATTTACCCAATACCCAAACCAAAAATTAAGTTATTTTAGGTAAATGTTAATATGGAATATTATAATAAATAATCAAATTAAACAATATTATTGGAAAATACATACGCAAATGACTAACTAATAATGGTATAACAGCTACATCCCGCTTCAGTGACCAACCAATTATTACTTCTGATAGTTTCAATTCGAGCCTTTTTGCGATTTCCACAATACAAGATCCTTGAGCATATTAGTGGCCCGTGCGCATTCCAGTGTAGAATCCGCCTGGATTAATATGTCGTTCTCCTTACAAAGTTTATATAATCACTTTTCAGAGTAATAAGGGTGCCACTCCACCTAAATAAAACATAATTTCATCAACTTCATATGAGTAATATCAATCTTATAATAATTAGAATAGTATGTTTGTAGTGAAGCGATTATATTTTGTACACTGGCCTTTAGAAATAACCGCGAATAATATTACACAAATGAACAAAGTTAAATAAAATTATATTTGAAAGAAAATATTGATATACTACCATTATTAAAAATATTTTATTGATACTTTACATCAAAGAAAAGCATGAATTTACCATACAGTACTAAATTAGGTATAATTAAATTTTACCATAAAACTTTGGTGAAAGTTTGTATGAAGAACACATTCATATTTGTATGCTTTTGGTTAGAAAGGAATAAAAGGGGTTTCACGTTTTTCAAAAAACCTTCCTTTAGGCCGGTACAATAAAATATGATTTTAATTATTTTTGAAGTTTTATTGGGATGGTTAATGTGTTGGATTCATATTGGCATATATTGATAATACCATACAAACAGTGATAATCCCATCCATGATTTTGATTTGGTTTGTCGTGTTCCGAAATCAGCCGGTGCATATGCAGTAATATAACGGGGTGGTAAGGATTGCGACCACAATACACATAGCGATAAACCCAACTATGATTTTCTTTTGTTTTTTTTTTTTTGGTATTATACAAATAAAGCTATCTATATTAATAAATCTGTAGTCCTGTCTGTACTTTAACACTTTTCCAAAATATCCCGATACGCGAAAAATTAACGATACTAATCACGAATATGCCATTAAATTCTTTTTTGTCCGCCAGTCTGTCTGTTTGTATGTCCGGATTTAACTCAAAAAGCAGCTTGACCGATTCTTATAAAATTTTGTACACTGGATGCTTATATCATCGGTCAGTTGATAGGGTATATGAAATTTCAATATTATTTTGGATAACTTAATATATATATATATATATATATATATATACATAATTTCGTTAATTCAATTATGAACACGGGAAGTATAAGTCGTTCCATGAATGATAAGTAATGAGAATTTTCAATAACACTTTTGAAAATCATAAAAAATGAATATTCAAAATTTTTAAATTTCATTAATTCTTAACCAATTTTGATGGAATTTAATACACGGGAAATCTAACTATTTACACAATTAATGGGCTATAAAAAATGTTAATATTACTTCGTACGTTCAGTACGTTTTGTCGTACTGATCACTTTGATCTGAAATATCTCCTCTTTGGTTTAGAATTCCAAATTGAAATTTATAAATTCATTTCGCTGGTACATTTGAGTTTTGAAAACAGTCATTCATTTGTTTTTCCTCATTATTTTTTTCTTTGGCGTCGCTGTTAGCGCGTGTTAATTATAAGGCTTTCAATATTTCCCGCTAAACCTACCACCTCATAACCCCATACCACATATATCTTAGTTTGAAGAAGAGCTATCGTCGAGAAAAATTACATACGCCACTAGTCACCATATTAACGCAGTGAGTTCCATATTTTACTCGCATCCCGCATCTAATATTTAAGGCTTGTTCGAGCTACACCAGTCGTTTATTTCCGCACAATGGAAAACATGAAATATCGGTATATTTACAAGTACGAGTTCTACCGTGGCTCCAGTGCTGCAGAAACAGCTCGAAGGATGGAAGCGGATCCATCACAAAGCACAAAGAGATAGCTGCAGGCTTCGAAGTAAGTGATAAAACTGTATTAATCCACTTGAAAAAATCGGTAAAGTAAAAAAATTGTACGATGGGTACCTCATGAATTGAGTGAATCGAACTTGCAAACACGCGTCGACTGCTGTGTTACTTTTCTCAACTGACACCATAATGAAGAGATTTTAAATCGAATCATTACTTGTTATGAAAAGTGGATACTGTACGATGGTCGGAAGCGCTCGTCGCAATGGCTGAACCCTGGAGACCCAGCCAGATCCTGCCCTAAACGAAAATTGACTCAGAAAAAATTACTTGTGAGTGTTTGGTGGACTAGCGCCGGTGTCGTTCACTACAACTTTCTAAAATCTGGCCAAACAATTACGGCAGATATCTATTGTCAGCAACTGCAAACCATGAAGGAAGAACTAGCTGCTAAACAACCGAGATTGGTCAATCAATCTAGGCCACTACTGCTTCACGACAACGCAAGACCACACACTGCACAACAAACAACTACAAAGTTAGATGAGCTACAATTGGAATGTCTGCGACATCCACCGTACTCTCCGGACCTTGCTCCATCAGATTACCATTTTTTCCAGAATTTGGACAACTTCTTACAAGAAAAAAAATTCAACTCCGATGCAGCAGTCCAAAACGCCTTCAAAGAGTTTATTGATTCTCGCCCCCATGGCGTTTTTAGTAAAGGAATCAATGAACTACCTATGAGATGGCATGCATAGATAAAACAACGGTGCATACTTATTAATTAAATATATTTTCTAGAAAAAAAAATGACTTTATATTCCTCCCGTACAAAACGCCAATTTCATTTGTGACTGTTAGACAGCTATTTATTCAATAAGTAGTTCAATAAGTCACTAGATGGAAACTTAACGAAACTCATAGTAAATGTCATGGATGTATAAAATACTTTATAAACGTTCATGGAAAATGTAGGTATATATTCTGTGTTTATAAGTCGCACGTAGTATAAATATAATGTAATTGTTTACATATAATATTTAGGAGTAAAATATATTAAAATGAATATGCGCACCAAACAAATTACATGAAAAATCATTGAATATTAAAGAAATAAAAACTTCGATAATGTGAGGGCAAATGTCGTCCCATAGAATAAAGTAATATACAATAGGGAATAATAAATACATGCGTCGTTGTCGCATGTAGGTATGTGAATAATGAAATTTTGCGCTTCAACGAATTCGATTTATTTATATGTCTTTTATTATTTTTTGCTTTTGTTTGTATTGGGTAAAATACAGATGTTTAGTGCATACTTAGTAAGTAGGTAGTCGTTTAACTTAGGGATATTTCGTTTATTATTATTCTTATTACTAATTTATATATTTAACTTCAGATATGCCTCGCAAGCGTAAATGTTTTTTAGCGCGTAGCTCTAGCACAGCTCGAGATGCGAAAATTATTAGAAACCAAGAATTTGAGGAGCAGTCACAGACCCGATTGACTGTACATTCTGATATAAAACTGTAAATTATTGCAAGAACGGGGAAAATTTATTCCTTTTGACAGCTTCCATTGTGTGCGCTGCGTAAATGGTTAAAGTTACGTAACAGTCATGTGTGACGGAATCGTTTCTTTTAATAAGTTCTAAAAAAGTCTGCAATAGCACACGTCTATCTTTTAAGGTCGGCTAATCATAACTATAACCTTTTTTATAGTCATAAAATTTGTTCTAAAATAATGCATTGTTTGCAAAGGTGTATTTATAAACATGGTATTAATCCCTATCGAAATAATTATGTTACTCATCATAAGTATTTAATTTTGAACACAATTGCCATTACACCATTTGATTTAAATTAATGTCTTAGGAGATATAACAGTTTTAAAATAACTCTGCAGCAAAATAATGATCAAGTACCGCACGCGCATTTTCATGTGGGGAGGGAGAGCGAATGGTGCTCAAATGGTTCGTACATAAGAAAGAAAGCTTCAGCTCTTTATAATTGAATTAATGTTGCTTACGACCTACTTTCTCTCTCTTATGTGACGCAGACGAATTTGTGCGGGTTAGCTAGTATAATATGTATATATGTAATTGGTTTCTCGGAAACGGCTCCAACTATTTCGATGAAACTTTGCATTTGATAATGTTTTACTATTTAGACAAAGATACCTATAGTTAGTGCGCAATGTGAATGCAGAGTTAGTTAGTTCGATAGTACTGTGATCTAATTAGAATTATTGGTGTCGATAAATTTCAAAGCTGTTTTAATATTCAGATTGCACATCGGAGGCTTCATCGCTTGAGGAATTCAGGACCACTCGCAATGCGAAGTCTTAAACCTAGCATTTTTATGGAATTCACGAGTCAACTGGGTGACTTGCACCCGCAGGGCTGATCAATATCTTGGTCAGGAAAAAGCATTGTCATACAACGTGGCAATGCGGGCCAGCATTTTGGGTAATTTCCTATAGCGCGGGCGGCGAGTTGCAGAAAAATATATTTTAAAATATAAAAGCCCGACAGTACACAATATTCTCAAGAAATACAGAATAGAGTTATAATTTCATTATCAATTAGTAAAATGAGTAAATCTGAGTTTGTTTATATTTTTATTTAACTAAACTGTGTCAAAGTACAATGGCCCACAATGTTCCGCAATAATATAAGAAAAAAATCTTATCACCCAATGAAGGTATCGTAATGTTATTGTTTAAATTAAATTCAGCTGGTTGTATGATTGTTGGAGATTGGCTTCTCTCGTTTTAACATAGTTCGTCGTTGCTTGTTTCTGTAAAATGTATTATAAATTATTATTTGATAGAAAGTGTGTTTATAATTTTCTATCCCACTACCTCCTTTTTGATATATATTTTTAAAAACATTTACAAGTTACCACAATGATGATGTTTGTCAATGAATACCTCTCTGGACACTTTAAAAATACTTTATCTACAATACATTTCGCTTACACAAACAAAATAAATCATCTTATGTTACTTCACCTCACCTCATATACTAAAAACCATCAAGCCGTTTAGGCTAAAAAGCTTGCTAAATAAATAGGCATTCATACATACATACGCTCGAAAAAAATAACCTTCCTTTTTCGCTGTCGCGTGAGAACCAGACTGCAACACAATATAACACTTGACTAGGAAAATATACTTTTCTATTTTTACTTTTATTTGATATTGGTAAAATAGAATAATCAAGAAATTGATAGTGCATTTTTTACGGATTTATTAGGTATTTATAATAAATAATTATGCACAAAGAAATATTAATAGTTCTCTGGATTCTTGAGGGATTTTTCTGTCATCCAAATAACTTAGTCTAGGTTTCTTCGAGATACTAAAAATAAGAAAAATTATATTTCAACCATTACACAACAGTATAATAGTAATAACAGACTGAAAAGTTTTCGATATTCAATAAAATAGTTTTAAAAAGTGATTTATTTATTTAGGTATATATGACATGGTGGAAATTCTTATTAGAAGATGCAAAAATGGAACAAATATGTTAAAGTCATTTTAAGGTGCTCACCACCACTTTGTTAAATTTTCCTCAATATATTTTATTTACTTACCAAGGAAATAAAGTATCATTCTTCATGGGAGAACCTAATGTCCGTTTTATTTCTTAGTATTTATAATTCTCCTAACATAGTTTCAAATCTGGTATTAGCCTTTATTTTAATAAACCAATACTTTTACAGTTAAAATTTTTCTAAACAATTTTTACTAAGATAATTAGAGTTTGTATACAACTTATTTTATGAAATATTAAGATCCTAAAAAATATTCCAATCCTGATCAACAACTGCTAGTTTAACAGACAACATAGTGCAGGATTACTTTTAAGGAGGGGTATCAGCGTCTACAGTCTATACTATTAACTAATAAAGTATCATTTATAGATATATAGACATGTATTGTACAAAGTCAGGCAGTAAGTAATCCAGACACCTTCAGTTTTTGTTTAAACAGTATTAATAAATAGGAAAATCTTAATCTTTTCTATGTAATTTCTTTATCAATAGGAGGATGCAAATGTTACTGCTGAATATCAGATTTGTATAAAAAACTTTTAAAAACATTTCTAAGTTTAAATTGTTCAAATAAACTCAAACAAAGGTTATATTATAATAAATACAAATATCAGTTGTTTTAAAATATACAAGGTGTCCAGAAAGGGTATCGGGTATTTGTTTTCGCGCCATATTCGAAACGGAGCGTCTAAAGGGTGCGGGGAGGGGTTCGTGGCGTCTGCCATTTTGTGGAGTTTTAGTCACGATGGAACAGTACTCGGGGACGCATCGCGCATTTTGCGTACGAGCGTATTATCGTAATGGTGATTCAATAGTGACTGCTCAACGTCTCTATCGTGCGGAATATCGTACACGCCACGCGCCAAGTGACGATAGCATTAGAAAATGGATCAGGATGTTCGAGAATACAGGTGCGACAGTTAACATTCAAAACTCTGGTCGTTCTCGTTCAGTTCGCGATGAAGAAACAATTGAAGAAGTTGAGGCGTCGGTTCGTCAAAATCCGTCTTTATGCATCCGAAAGCGAAGCCAAGCGTTGAACATCAAAAAAAAAATTCAATTGGTTCAAGAATTGAAGGATACGGACTATGCTAATCGACTGAATTTTGCGAACAAAATGCTGCAGCGATTTAACAACTTACTGTTCAGTGACGAAGCAAATTTTCACCTGAATGGTCATGTTAATAAGCAGAATTGTCGGTACTGGGCAGTGGAGAATCCGAGACGAAAGCATGAACGACTCCTGCATTGCCCAAAGGTCGTTGTTTGGGCCGCTATGTCTGCTAAAGGCATAATTGGTCCTTATTTTCATGAAGATCAACGAGGCCGAGCAATTAATGTGAATAGTGACCGTTATTGCGATATGTTGCGAAATTTTTTGGTCCCAGAGTTGCAGGAATTTGCAGGTTTCAACTCAAGAACGTGGTTCCAGCAAGATGGGGCCACTTGCCATACCTCAAATGACTCAATGGAAGTTGTTAACGTATTATTCCCTAATAAAGTCATTTCGCGAAGGGGTAACATCAACTGGCCTCCCAGAAGCCCCGACCTTAGCCCGCTTGACTATTTTGCATGGGGATACCATAAAAGTAAGGTTTATCAAAATAATCCCACGAATCTAACCCAGTTAAAGCAAAACATCAGGTCAGAAATGGCAGCAATATCGATAGCTATGTGTCAACGTGTTATCGCCAATCTTCGTTTCCATTTAGAAGAGTGCCAGCAACGTAACGGTCATCATTTGGATAACATCATCTTTTCCAAATAATTCTCCAATTCATATGCTAATAATAAACAATAAACTTTTTTATTGCATACAAATAATTTTTGTTTCATTGAACTTACAAATACCCGATACCCTTTCTGGACACCTTGTATTAGGAGTTAAAATTGTTAAAATTTAAACAACGCTTCAACAAAAAATATACTGCGTGATATTGGTTATGTAGTTATTTAAAGATATGTAGGAATTTCTTATTACCTGGCACATTTGTCGGACATAATGTTAAGCTATTTACTGCCAAAATACATAAAAAGGATCTACTTTTTGGAGTTATAAAATTTTAAAAAAAACATTGTAATATTGAAACTGTTTATTCTAATTTGATGCTATAATAATTATTACTAACTAGCTGATACCCGCGTCTTCGTCTGCGTATTATTGGATATACACAGACTGATCTCGGAACACGACAAACCAAAAAAATCGCCGTTTTTACGTGATTGAGTAACAAACATAGAAACTTTCCATTTATTATATTTGTAGGATAACACTGGTTAAACTATGACTTTGAACGGGATAAAAAGTACCCTATGTGTTATTCCAGGTCATAGACTATCTGTGTGCCAAATTTCATTGAGATCTTTTCAGCCGTTTTAGCGTGATTGAGTAACAAACATCCAAACATACACACTTTCACATTTATTATATTAGTAGGATTTTATTACAATATTAATCATATTTGGTGAGATGCAAAAGAATTACAACCTTCCGTCTAAACTTGCTTAACGTGTTAACGTTAACAACAAGAGAAACAAAGATGGAACACAGCCTCGTTTATATCCAAGACTGTATATTACAGTTATTACTCCTTTATGGTAAACCTATCTACTGATGTTTTACATTAAGTTTATTTTAAAAGTACCTACTTGTAAAGATATAAGAATATGAATAACACATTAAAAACCCATTAAAACTTTCTTTTACCATATTTTGTATTTAAATACAACAATTACTTTCATCGTCTAAAAGTGTATGCAGTACCAGTACAGGATTCGAATACCGAGAGATCATTGGTTTAACTTTTATCTAAGAAAAGCAGCAGCCGTCAAGTTACTACATACTATTTGAACACGAGGCGACCCATGGCTCAGTAGTTCGAATCTACCTATGTATTTGAATAAGAGAGGAGATATTCAAACAAACTCATTTCCTACTTAGGTATAGGTTGTTTTGTAAAACACGCTATATTTCTTTCGTGCAAAGCAGCGATAAGTGCAAGAGCAATACTGAATTCTTTGAGAAATACAGAGGCAATTTTTATTACCTGGGATAGGAGTCAGTACTTACTGACTACTTACATAATTGTACTTACCTACAGCAACTATAAACCATGTTATTTATGATCACAAAATTTAGGATCGCAATAAAATCAGAAAGACTGTATATCTTTTCGTTACTCACTTTCATTAAAAAAACTTTGTAGTAAATTTACTGCGCTTTGTTTTATGTGATTAACGTGATCCTTGCCTTTCAAACGTACTTCCTACATTGTGGTGGACGATAACGCTATCTATGTTACCAAAAAGAAGACTGAATGGGAAAGAAAATCGGTGCGTAATTGCCTACGCCGCTATATTTTTTTGATTATGGGACAATAATTTTGTTTTAAATAATCGAGATTCCTATAATCCTAATTCCATGTTTTAAAAACCCAGAGATGAGAACTTAAATCCACGATATTTACATGAAAATAATCGTACTAATATTAAAACTACCTAGCTGCGTTTACAATATTTAATGTAAACAATCCAACAACTGTCATGTTAGTTTAACATTTTATTAATAGATGGCGCCTCCTACATGTTAGTTGAATATATATCGTATTCATTATGGATAACCAACCTTTTAATTTTTATTTTAATCACATTAAAAAAATAATTTAAAGAAATAGGAATGTAATTTAAAAGGAATCTTTTAATCAATTTATTTAACTAAAATATTAATTTAAAACTATTTCGTCAATAGTGGGGAACATAATATAGTCCGCAAGCTTGCAACAGATTTTCATGACCAAGTTGTATTATGATCATGAAGCCTTGTGAACGTCAGCTGTGGTAATGTGAGTAGGTTGCTCCCACGCACGTAGATACTTTTTAAAACGCAATGTATTTTATAAGGATTCATTACATATTTCCCTAAAATACTGATCTTCATACAATCATCCGCTCAATCATCAAGTCAAGTAGTAGATAGTTGACCTGAGTTTTCAACGCAAACTGCCCGTGTCAGTGACAGTAAGTATTCAATCACCCTTTTTCTTCTTCTTACTAACTAGTCCTTTTTATTGAAAATAATTACTGCCATTATAGAGTGAATATAGTGCCATGGTCCTGTCTTAGGCTGAAATCTATAGAGCGTACTCAGTCTTAGCTCAACCTTAGCTTAGCTTACACTTTGCTAAACATTTACTCAGCGTAATCTACGCTTTCGAATTTATAGTCGAGTTACGCTAAGCTTAAGCTTAGCTCTAGCTAAGGAAATGTCTGGTAACTTGAAATTACTGTTTCGATACCGCATCAGGACTGTAAAATTTATTCAACTCAAAGAAATAAATTTATCACGAATTATTTAGCGAAAATTAAAAAGGTATTTAAAATACAGTTTAAATTGTATAATTTTCAACTTGCTTTAAAGTAAAAATGACAGATTATTCGTATATAAAATTAAAAAAATTGAAGTATGAAACAAATAACGAAACGTTTTTTACGATTATCAACATATAAATATAATTATTGGTTATGAACGTGATCATTGTAATTTCAAACGCAATTTGTATTTGTTACGTCGATTCGCTTGAAATAGTTTTTTTGAATAAAACAAAAAAACTGCAAACGGCAAAAATGACAAAACATGTACAAACGTAGTACGTAATATAAACAGTCATTTCTATGTAGTTCAAGCCAATGAGAATCGATAAATACAGATAATTTAAAATATATATAAAATGACTGTTCGGTCACTATTATGCTATACTATTTTTTCAATCGTATAATACCCAAGTTTTCCGTATGTCATCGAATATGATGACTTGAACTATACTCAGGCAGAGCTGAGCAAATGCTAAGCTTGATTTAAATTTCGGAACTTAGGACTGAGATAAGTCTGAGCAAAATCTGAGTAACCTCTATAGATTTCAACCTTAGAACGAATTCAATATCCCTACAAGATGGTGGCTCCCTTGTTAGAACTTTCTAGGGAGTTTTTGTGGCATATCAAAATGTATGCTTCCAGTTTATATTTATAATCCACTTCACTTATGCACAACAACCAAGTTATATGCACACAAAACGCTACCAGAATTACATTATATAGGGTCTAAAACCTATGATAATGGATCTATACTAATATTATAAAGCTGAAGAGTTTCTTTGTTTGGTTCAACGCGCTAATCTCACGAATACTTGTTCGAATGGAAAATTTTCGTAAGTTATTATTAAAAATTGAAATCGTAATAGATAGGTACAATTACTATGGAAATCAAATGAAAATGTCAAAACGTATAAAGTTTATTATACTTGTATATATATCTAGTGACAATTAACGATGTAAATAATAAACTTGAATATACCAGACATCTTTAAAAAAATCAAACTTCATTTAAAAAATCTAACTGTACTTACTCAACACGATTTCTTTTATTAACTCTTCCAGCTATTAGAGATATATACCTACTTTAAATGATTTTAAATAGACAGCTAAACAAAAACAACATACAATTCGCAGATTCTTAATATTTACACGAATTTTATTTAATACTTGGTTTAATAAAAAATGTTCATAGCATTGTGTTATCTAATTGTTCGGTGTCTTGGCAATTTTCAAGAGTACCTATATATTAAGTAACAGCAATTTCTATTATTTACATTTAGAATTTGTCAGTAAAAACAAAACTAATTGTAAGTTATACCTACACACATAATAAAAATTTAACGAGATATTCACGGATATTTTGTATTAAAAATTAAATGAACACAAATGACAACATGAAAACCGTATGTTTGCTCTTACGCGCCGTTTTTTACGTCATAAACAATTCATTTTAATAATTAATTTTATTTTAATAAGAAAATAGTATGAATTGCATAATTTCAAATTTCACTACCTACCTACATATTATTTCTTAACAAGTCACGAAGTAACAAGTTTGTCATAAAAAATAACCACAATAAATATAGTGAAGAATTTATCAGTTTGCGATTATCAAGATGGATAATATTATATCCAATTTAGCAGCAAACGTCGCTGAATGAAAATTTGAATTGCTGAGAACTTATGAAGTTGTCATAACGTGGATTCATCATCCATCGAATATCTACGTGCGGAGAGCCGTTATTACAGAAGATGATATACAAGGTGTCCAGAAAGGGTATCGGGTATTTGTTTTCGCGCCATATTCTAAACGGGGCGTCTAAAGGGTGCGGGGAGGCGTTCGTGGCGTCTGCCATTTTGTGGAGTTTTAGTCACGATGGAACAGTACTCGGGGACGCATCGCGCATTTTGCGTACGAGCGTATTATCGTAATGGTGATTCAATAGTGACTGCTCAACGTCTCTATCGTGCGGAATATCGTACACGCCACGCGCCAAGTGACGATAGCATTAGGAAATGGATCAGGATGTTCGAGAATACAAGTGCGACAGTTAAAATTCAAAACTCTGGTCGTCCTCGTTCAGTTCGCGATGAAGAAACAATTGAAGAAGTTGAGGCGTCGGGTCGTCAAAATCCGTCTTTATCCATCCGAAAGCGAAGCCAAGCGTTGAACATCAAAAAATCGTCTTTACATTCGATTTTAAAGAAAGACTTACATCTAAAAGCCTATAAGAGTTCAAGAATTGAAAGATACGGACTATGCTAATCGACTGAATTTTGCGAACGAAATGCTGCAGCGATTTGACAACTTTAACAACATACTGTTCAGTGAAGAAGCAAATTTTCACCTGAATGGTCATGTTAATAAGCAGAATTGTCGGTACTGGGCAGTGGAGAATCCGAGACGAAAGCATGAACGACCCCTGCATAGCCCAAAGGTCGTTGTTTGGGCCGCTATGTCTGCTAAAGGCATAATTGGTCCTTATTTTCATGAAGATCAACGAGGCCGAGCAATTAATGTGAATAGTGACCGTTATTGCGATATGTTGCGAAATTTTTTGGTCCCAGAGTTGCAGGAGTTTGCAGGTTTCAACTCAAGAACGTGGTTCCAGCAAGATGGGGCCACATGCCATACCTCAAATGACTCAATGGAAGTTGTTAACGAATTATTCCCTAATAAAGTCATTTCATTGAACTTACAAATACCCGATACCCTTTCTGGACACCTTGTACAACTATTAGAAAGTGCAGGAGAACGCATAGAAGAAGCAGATATAATCGAAAATAAAGTCGTCGTTTACTATTCTACTACAGTAAACAAATATATTCCAGGAAGAATATATAAAATAATAAACACGTACTGCCTATGAAGACAAATGTGCAGTGTATGCCATTGATTATGGCTTCTACGATATATCAGTGCTGTATCCCGACTTATATTATTCGATAATAGAAGAAAGAGTCGCTTCTCTGGCGACTTCTTGTAAGATTGGCAACTGCTTCCCTTATGAACTGACTTCGATATGGTCGTCAGTTGCCGGTCAATTTATGGAAAGTATCATCGGGGAGCCTACAGTATTCATCGTTGTGAGACTAGTATTAGACAAGTACATCTGGATCGACTAATATACTCAGAACGGTATTAATGTGGGAAGATGGATGGTAGAACATCGTCTAGCTAAGACCGTGGTGTGGTACAGAAGGGAAGAGTTGTTTCTGGAGCCATAAAGACTTGTTTCACGTATATGTTTTAATAATGGAACAGTGTTGAAAGTATGTGGTGGTGCGGTACCAACCCATGAAATAGTTTTGATGAACATTGAAATTATCACCAGATGATAAACATACCTACTCATGTTTTATATTTATTATAAGTTTTATATTGTTTATTTTAAAAGTACTTGTAAAAAAAGTTTATGATTATTACATAAAAAACCCTTTAAAAACTTTCTTTTACCATATTTTGTATTTGTTTTTAGTTTCTTAGTAAATTTTTGGCATAAATGTTGTTTTATTTTATCTCATGTAATTACCTACTATAGTACTTACAAATACATACCTGGGCGACCTAGAAACTTTTAATTACAATTTATATAAAGGCTAGCCGTCTTATGGCTAAGCTCATGTAAAGTGAAATGATAATAACAAATTGAAAAACATAAAGGGCTTATTATGATAATGAGACTTGATTCATTTACTATAATTCTTATAACTTGTTCTATAATTTCTAATACCTACCTACAACTATAATATTAACCCAGGAATATGTTACTTTACTTTGACATCATATGTGTCATACTTACATACATTTTACACTTGTAATGTATGGGTGATATCAGATATAGGTCGTGTGTTCACTGGTTAAGACAGCAATTGTTATATAACTGATTTTTCCGAAACCACTGTAGTATTGAAGTAGTAAAACACTGCATGGGGAACACAGACTTTATTATACCTAATGTTATGTTAATTACAATTTTACAATTATTAGACACTTGGACACACCCTAGATATTCATAAAAATACTTAAATAAAGGAAATGAAGTTCAATGATCCACAAAGTATAATTAGATAATGACTTATATATAAAGACAAGCGATGTTGCGGTTCTATCACACTTTCTCCCAGCTGCGTTCACACTCAGCCTTTATATACATATAAGCAACAACATCGAACGACTGGTGGACTTTCTGGAAGAATTGGGCTGAGGTCGGCCAGCATCATGCAAAATAGGCGCACATGGTCGTCGAGTTGCGGAAAATAAGTACGTGTAAACCTGTAACTTGTACATATAAGCAAATTATTGAGGTCGAACATGATGTGATGTTCTAGTATAAGTACATCCATCCTTACAATCTAAAATATTATATGACCTAAAGTTATTATATTAACAATTTTTCTTTAAATCCACTTATAATTAGGGTCTTTCTTATACCATACTTGTCCTGTGACTAAGTTTAATCTTATTAAACTGTGTATTCACATTTACGTTCATTTTTGATTTCAAATACTGATTGATGTGTTACAGGTACCTACTTTTGTTTTTATTTTTCTACTAATTAATAATTGAGAAGGTGAAAAGTTTGTGCCTGAAACTGGAAATGACCTTTATTGAAGTAATGCTACTCTGATATCTGTTTTATGTTTCGTACATTTACTTAACAATTTCTTTGCAACTTGAATATCCCTTCCGGCCATTCCATTAGGTTTTGGATATCTAAGACTTAAAAGATTAAATTGAAAACAAAACCTTTACATTATTTGGAATCAAAAGATTCATGATCTGATATTACTTCTGAACATACAACAAAATTGTGAAAATATGTCTATTAATGAATTTATTACACTGTTAGCTGATTTATTAGGAATTAATTTTATATCTAACCACTTTTTTGTGTTAGTCATATATAACTACGTAACTTTTCTTTTTCAATTCCATAATATCTACTCCTATCTTTGAGAATTGACAAAAGTGGTTCTTTAACATTATGATTTTGGTGTGATTGACATATAAAAAACCTTCTGACAAAATCTTTTACATGTATATCTATTTTTGGCCAATAATATAAATTTCTAGCAGTTTGTTTAATTTTAGCTATACCTACATGAACTTCATGTAATTTCTAATCATTGATAATCATAATGATTTAGGAATTATGAGTCTATCATTCTTGAAAAATAAATTATTGTCTTTAGTGATATTATGATTAAACTTTAAATAATATTTAATAGAATCAGATATATCAGTGCTTTTTCTGGCCATCCATTTTTCATAAAATATAATAATTTAAGTACCTAATTCTTAATTTTTTAATGTTTCTAATATTACTATTATTTTTTTTGTTTATCAGAACATTGTACATACGAAAATAAGCCTACACAGTGAACAACTTCATACATTATATACACATCATCATTATCAATTTCATTAAGATAAGAGCGAATCAGCAATATGCATAAATTTTTGTTTTATATAAGTACTTTACTTCAATATTATATTTTAGTCATTTTAATTTTATTCTCTGTAGGCGAGATGATGGTATTTCATTTAATTATGTTTCTTAGCTCATTCAAATACTTGTGTTACAATTCTGTCAACATCATTCTCAGCTGCAAATAATAAATCACAATAAATGACTACTCCTGAAATATCCCCAAAGACTCTTTCACAATGTTATTAACTTCTGGTGCTATTGACAATCCAAAAGGTAACCTTAAAAATGTATAACAGCCAAAAGGAATACTAAATGTACAAAGCTTTGTTAATTCGCCTGTTAGTTTCATACTATTAAATCCATCCGATAAATCTAGTAAAGTTAATAAAGACTTAATACACAATTATGTTATTATTTCTTCCAATGTTGGAATTAGGTAGTAATTTCTTTAGTAAGTAATTAAGTTCCTTTAGATCAAGACTTATTCTAGGACTCTTATCAACTTTTTCAATTACTAAATTGTTTACAAAGCTCTCCGGATGTTCAACTGTCTCAATAATTTTCTGATCTTCTAAGCTACTTAGTTTTGTAGCTAATCTCTCTGTCAATGCATGAGGAACTCTGCAAGGAAGTCTAACTACAAACTTGGCTCCCGGCTGAGTGTGAAGCAGCAGAGGTGTTTCAAAATGTTCGATTCCCTGAAAAAGTTCACAATATTTCTTAATATTTATGTTTATTCTCAATACTGTCTATAGTGTTTAAAAGTTTTAAGTTTCTTAGTAAACTTAAGGTCTTACATATTCATTTATTGAAATGCTTAATACAAATTTTCCTAATGGTAAAACATGTGTCCTCCCAAACACTTCTAAAATAATTTTTGTCTCAGATAAAGTAGGGTTATGATCACTGACAATTTTTGTTCAATTACTTAATGAAAGGACATTTACTTGTGCTCCAGTTTCACATGCCACTGTCAACCACATTTACATTATTAACAAGATTAACTTGCTTAGTTAATAAAATTACATCCCTTTCTGAAATGTTTTGCTTTGTGATAATTTGAATAAACTTTACAAAATGCTGGTCAATTAGGTGGCTTGTGCCACTTGACACATTTCTTACACTTTATGAACCTTTCTGTACAAACCTATCTTGATGGGGTGATGATGTTTGGATCAAATCTACCACCATTGAATGCTGATGTATTGTTTTACATTGTTCTCGTGACTCCAACGCCTTTTGATGTGTTTCATAACCAATTTCTAGAAATTTTATTTGAAGTTGATGATCTTGAATTCCAGTAACAATCCGATGTCGTAGAGCATTCTTTCTTCTAGTTTTTTTTGTTACATTTTTTATTAGTATAAAGCTTGTCGCTACAATTCCAAAAAATGGTAATGTTTTTAATAATATCAAGTTCATCAACTTCACGTCAACAGTTTAAAGTTAAAATAAACAATTAAGAAATTCCCTACTCACGCCATTTTTTTTCAGACAGACACTTGCCCCTTGTGCCTCTCTCAAAACGAAATTATGAATCTAACCCTAGTAGAATCATTTAGCGACTTTTAATATCGAGTCTAGGGACTCGTGGAGTTGGTAACAGTAATCTTAGCTCTTATCTATTAGTACAATTACAAATAATTTTAGTGAATTTTCTTCTTATAAAAAAACTGCCTTCGATGGAAAAAGGAATGAAAGGTAGGTATGTTTCAGACCTGACTTAGCAGGTTCTAGTAATTTACTTTAAAAAAAATTAAGTTTACCAAAGAAAGTTGATAACCTTATTTTATACAGTTCCTTAGAACTACTGCAAAACTTTCTTTGTTTTATTTGAGAACTTTTAGTGTTTTACAGCTAGCCACATTGTCCACATTGTGGTTGTTACATTATAGATACCTTTCGACTCTCCTTCACTCTCAGTAACAGACTCAAAAGATGAAAAATTGTATCAGTGATTAACATATAAAACATGGACAGTAAATAGAATTGTATGTGAAAAATAACTGTTGCTATTGACAAAAAAAAACCAGTAAATCAGAGTTCCCTTGCAAATCTGATTTTGATAGTTACAGTTACAGCAATATTTTAAATATTAATGTCTTACTAAAGGATAAACAAATTATGTTCAATTAATAGAAAAAATATTCGATTTTATACATACTGCATCCCAAACACTATTAAAGTTATACTAGTGAAAAAAATTTAATTAATAAAGATAAACCCTATGAAGTTTCTTGCTGGCTCTCCTTGGTGACTGAGATTTCGTCTGTAACAGTAGTAGTTCATGAGTCTTCTTAAGGTCTAAATTGAATAATGTATATTCTTATTTAGATTTTTTGACTTTTATTGTAGTTTGCATATTCAAGAATAAGTTATTATTGTTCAGCTAGATTACAAGATGATTTAAAACAAATTTTTTCTTTCATTGAAATATACTGGCTAGCCCGCGCAACTTCGTCTGCGTCACATAATGGAAGCTCTGAAAAGGGATAAATATTCCGTTTTTGCAACATTTTTGGCCAACAATCAAATTTTGTATCTTGAAATGAACAAAAGAAAAGGCTAAATGTTATTGTTGTTAAATGTAAAACTTTTGTTTTAATAAAATAAAGCTACTATTTCTTTCACAGTATAATTTTAGAATTAAATTTATAAGATTGTTGGCCATATCTTTATCCATTTTTTTTTACAGAACAACTTGCAAACATTATGTTTAATTAGAAATATAATTCAAAAATTAATTTAAATAAACTTTTGCCATTTAAATTATAACCAATATATTGCTCATAGTATATAAAATATTGTAATATGATAACTACACTTTATAAATCAAACATAAATTAATAAACTAGATAGAAATAAATGATGTATCAATTAAATTTTACAATTAGACATAATTATATAAAGTGGTAATAATTAGCTAAGTAAATATTGTATTAAAATGATGATTCAAATAAACTTGGTTATGTGAATGATAGAATGTTGTTTGTAGTGAAAACTTCTAGTTAGGTTTAGTATCACTTTACTCTTTTCTCTCCTGCACCATTTCTCTGATATTGCCTTCACTTTCCTTGAAATCGCTCTCAAAAAATAGTTTATTATTTTCTAATTCCATTGTGAATGCTTTGAACTGTGATTCCAATTTTATAAGATTATCCTTCATATCGTCTAACTCTGTAAATAAAAACATTCTGCCAATAGTCTCGTAGGTTTTTGTTTTCGGAGGCAACATAATTTTACAATGGGTATCTAAAGCAGCATTAACAGGCTCTTACAAAATCTGACTTGGCAGGGAGGGTATCGCGGGCAGTCAAGGTGAGTGCTGATATGCATCATAAGGGGGCCCCTTAAACCTACACCTGGGTCACAAGTCTCGGGGACTGCTTGTGATTCCTCTGTCTGCTACATGATGGTCCCGGCACCCACACTTTAAATCCATGGAATGCTAAGATGTTTGTGTCTTACCTCTGATACAATATTAGTATTCACATTTGATTGTACAAAATTATTGATCTCACCTTGTGTTTTCAAAACATGATGACCCAAACGAAGGTCTAATACATCTAGTTCAGTATTTATGCTTTGTATCTTGTTTCTCGTTTCTACCATTTTCACTTCGAATTCAGCAAATGCTTTTTTTAATTCCATGTCAGTTCGTTTTGCTATTTTACAATTTTTCCTTTGTTAACACTTACAACAATAAGTAAAAGTTTCAAGTTAAGCATACACTTGCACAGACGACTGAGCAACAGAAGCATACAGTAGACGAGTAGAGTAATACATAGTATACTTTTGCGATTTTAACGCCAATATGTTGAAAGTAGCTCAGTCTGTTAATCTTGTTCCGAAACTTTTTATAGATACGTACGAAATAGCTAGTTATTTACGTAAATTAATAAGGAAAATAAGTCTAAAGAACTTAATGAAACGCACAGAATTATTTATTGTTTTTATTATGTTTATGTTTAATATCTTATAGCTTAACAATTTGTTTTCACTTCCACATCCACATCGTAATTAAATTCCACATAAAATTCGATTGATTCAACCATAACCCACAAATTAAACTAGTATGCAACTATAAATAATAACATTTACTTATATATCTTGAAACAGTCTAAATCATTTTTATGTTTAACGCAATTAAAAGTAACAAATATTTCGATAGAGCTCCCAAAAATTTTCATTGATTATGACGACTAGGGATATGAAAAAAAATCGATTAATGATCGATTATTTTATTAATAAATTAATTTTAAAATCAATTTAAATTTAAAAATATCAATTATTGAAAAATATTGTTTTTTCCAACAGCAGGTATTCAATCATCCTTCTTCTTAATAACTTGCTTACTAGTCCTCTTTTATTTATTGAAACCCATTACTGCCATTATTAAGTGAATATAGTGTCCTGTCTTAGAGCGAATTCAGTATCCCAACAAGGTTGTGGCTTCCTTGTTAGAACTTTCTAGGGAGTTTTTGTGGCACATCCAAATGTATGCTTCCGGTTTATATTTATAATCCACTTTACATGAGCACAATAACTAAGCTATATCACACAAAACGCTATCAGTATTATATAATATAGAGTCTAAAACCTAAGATAATGAATCTATTCAAAGATTATCACGCTGAAGAGTTTCTTTGTCTGTTAGTTTGGTTGAACGCGCTAATCTAAGGAACTAGTTGTTCGAATGGAAAAAAAAAATTTTTTTGTTGGATATCCCATTGGTCGAAGAAGGCTATAGGCTATTATATAACATCATAGTAAGACCAATAGGAGCGGAGCATCAATGTAAAATGTTGCAAAAATGGGGAAAATTTATTGCTTTCTAGAGCTTCCATTGCATGCGCTGCGTAAATTGTTAAAGTTACGCAACAACCATGTGTGACAGAATTGTTTCTCTTAAAAAGTAAAAAAAAAATCTGTGATAGCATTTAGCTATCTTTTATGGTTGACACAATATAACCTTTCATAAGGTAATAAAATTTGTTCTAAAATTTTGCATTATTTATGAAGATGTTTCTATAAACATGGTATTAATCCTTATTGAAATAAATGCAATATTCATCACAAGTATTTAATTTTGAACATAAATGTACTCGACATAAATTGATTTCAATAAATATCTTAGGAGATAACACAGTATTAAGATAACTTTGCAGAATATAAAAAAAAAGTTTCAGTTGCTTTAGAATTGTATTATAAGTACCTAGACCCACTCTTTTTATTTACACATTGTATTATAATTTCTAGCTGTACTCCACGGTTTCACCCGTGTTAATTTTATACGACAAACACCGCACCGCCAACGCACCCGTGTACCATAATCTATGTACAAGGTGTCCAGAAAGGGTATCGGGTATTTGTTTTCGCGCCATATTCTAAACGGGGCGTCTAAAGGGTGCGGGGAGGGGTTCGTGGCGTCCGCCATTTTGTGGAGTTTTAGTCACGATGGAACAGTACTCGGGGACGCATCGCGCATTTTGCGTACGAGCGTATTATCGTAATGGTGATCCAATAGTGACTGTTCAACGTCTCTATCGTGCGGAATATCGTACACGCCACGCGCCAAGTGACGATAGCATTAGGAAATGGATCAGGATGTTCGAGAATACAGGTGCGACAGTTAACATTCAAAACTCTGGTCGTTCTCGTTCAGTTCGCGATGAAGAAACAATTGAAGAAGTTGAGGCGTCGGTTCGTCAAAATCCGTCTTTATGCATCCGAAAGCGAAGCCAAGCGTTGAACATCAAAAAATCGTCTTTACATTCGATTTTAAAGAAAGACTTACATCTAAAAGCCTATAAAATTCAATTGGTTCAAGAATTGAAGGATACCGACTATGCTAATCGACTGAATTTTGCGAACGAAATGCTGCAGCGATTTAACAACTTTAACAACATATTGTTCAGTGACGAAGCAAATTTTCACCTGAATGGTCATGTTAATAAGCAGAATTGTCGGTACTGGGCAGTGGAGAATCCGAGACGAAAGCATGAACGACCCCTGCATTGCCCAAAGGTCGTTGTTTGGGCCGCTATGTCTGCTAAAGGCATAATTGGTCCTTATTTTCATGAAGATCAACGAGGCCGAGCAATTAATGTGAATAGTGACCGTTATTGCGATATGTTGCGAAATTTTTTGGTCCCAGAGTTGCAGGAGTTTGCAGGTTTCAACTCAAGAACGTGGTTCCAGCAAGATGGGGCCACTTGCCATACCTCAAATGACTCAATGGAAGTTGTTAACGTATTATTCCCTAATAAAGTCATTTCGCGAAGGGGTAACATCAACTGGCCTCCCAGAAGCCCCGACCTTAGCCCGCTTGACTATTTTGCATGGGGATACCTTAAAAGTAAGGTTTATCAAAACAATCCGACGAATCTAACCCAGTTAAAGCAAAACATCAGGTCAGAAATGGCAGCAATATCGATAGCTATGTGTCAACGTGTTATCGCCAATTTGGATAACATCATCTTTTCCAAATAATTCTCCAATTCATATCCTAATAATAAACAATAAACTTTTTTATTGCATACAAATAATTTTTGTTTCATTGAACTTACAAATACCCGATACCCTTTCTGGACATCTTGTATCATAATCGTTCTTCCCACAAGTACAAATTATTTTAATTTTTCATTATCCCCTAAACTGTGTGTCCAAATAACATGCTATAAAGAGAAAAATTTAACTTCATAAAATTGTCTTTATTTGTCATTTTTAAAAAAATGTACCTACATAATATTTTTTTAATTTTTAATAATTGTATATCTTAAAATAGCATATTGTGGCTTATATATAAGATAGAGGTATATGCTACCGCGGATTATTTTTTAGATATACTAAGGCCCAATATTTTTGTATAACATTTTATTTACATCTTACTAAAAATTATCGCAGCACACGCCTATAAAACAGTTCGGGAGAGCTTCGTGTTACGACTTACTTAACAAAAATCAATATTAAAAGCTAGCTGGGATGTGTACCTTGAAGCTAGATACCCTGTAATATTCCTCTTAAATCAAGATATCGTATACAAAAATAATTTTTGAAATCCGTCTGGTAGTTCCAGAGAGTAGCGTGTTTAAACATACAAAAGAACATAAAAATTCTTCCGCTCTGTTATATTAGTATATACATATATAGGGTATAGACTATGGATAAAAGTTTAAAAAATAATCCTACTTAGAAAACCAAATTCCGAGGACAAGTAGTCGTAAAACAATATTAAAAAAAACATTGTTTAGTTTTTATTCAACCTTGTTAAACAACAAAATTTGGATATTAACAACAATTTTTGTCTTGTTTTAAACTGATTATTTGAATAAAAAAGTCATGAATCACTCATGATTGTGAATATTTCAGGTATTTAAATAAATTTTACATCAAATATGAAAAAAAAATCAATTATTTTTAGGGTCTACTGTGCCACTCTAAGATTAGGTAGTTTGTATAAATGAAACATACAATCAGAAGGTTGAATATAAAGTGTATTTTGTTACTTTTTTTTTTTTTTTTTTTAGATCTGACTACACTGTTAGCCTTAGGGGCCCTAAAGCCGCTGCGGCTTTTACAGGCTTTCAGGTCTTTATAACCGAACATATGTGTCTGTCAGAGTGGGAGAATCCGGTCCCTTGTTCCTTGCTTGCGTGTGGTCAATGCAGTGTGGACAATAGATGTCGTAGCCCAACAGATGCGGTAGCGGGTCGAGCGCCATGGTGCCGAGGAGCGTCCGCTTGGGGTATTGTTCTCGGCCGATCCCTTTCGTTATTTATTGCGCTATTAATGTTGCGCTATTGTGAAGACGAAGTATCGGCGCTAGTCTTCCGGGTGGCATCCTGTGGAGCGCTTCCTCAATGCGATAGGTTCGCATGTGCTTAACGCAAGGATGAGATCGTATTTGTGATTGATAATATTTAGCTTGGTAGCAGCTACATATTAATAAAACAAAACTTGATAATTTTTTAATCGTTTATATTATTTTTGAATATAATCAGTAATAATCACATACCATCACTCATAGCAATCGCGCTTACGACCACTAAGCTAACGAGGCAGCTCGATAATCAATAAAAAAAAACTATTTCTGTTTAAATTTTCATCCCTAGGGACAACTGCCATTGACTAGGTTTGGATAGTGTAAATACCCGTACATACTAGATACTTTTAATTCGATATCAAGTGCTATTGGCATCAATACATTGAGACCGAGTATCAAGTAAGAATTGATGAAAAGCACTTAGATCGGTACTCGCAAGTAGATTTGAATTTCACATTTGTGAATAATTTTCAATTCTTGAAGAATTTTATATTATTCAGTGAAAGCATGATTTGAAGTCTATACAACTTTTGGTTTTAATTAAAAGTTTACATTACATTATGTGACGTCAAATCGCATTTGTTCATTATAATTTAACCTATTAGAAAGATGTGAATGCGATGGGATATATTAAAATCATTTTCCCACGATATAGAAACAGGCGCCAATATTCTACACATCGCTACCACCTTTGTACATATTAAGAGGTTGTTTTGAAATGCTAACACAAGTTATTTAGAAACACAACTAAGAGATGGCGGGATCAAAAACTTTAGGTGGTATTTGAGAGAAACGTGTTTTCTAATCTGTGGCAATGACTACTCTCATTGTCTAGTAGGTGAACGCCATTTTGTGTGGCGTGACTCTGAAGTCACGACTTGCCTTTTGGTTTTTCAACTAAAGTGTTTAAGCTTTTTAAGTTGCATCATATATAAACTTATCCTGATTCCGTTATCTGATCTTATTAATATGGTGTTTGAAAAGTGCTGCATTTGTAACGTGACAGGGTCTAAATTATTTCAATTACCTCGTAATAATTATCTAAGAGAAACGTGGCTTAAGTATATACTTCCACGCTATCCGGAACTTATTAATGTGAGATTACTGAACAGAAAAATCTGCATACATTTTGAGACAAAATATGAGGCACAATAAGAATTCGTAATTCCGGCCTTACCCTAATAACAACTGATGAAATTTCTACTGGCATACCAACAAAGCCAGTTAATTTAGGAGGTATGTAACTTCTTTTTATTTCTCTAAATCTTATTGTCTTACTTTTGAAATATACACTTTTAACCCTGCATTTCAGAACTCCCTAAGATAAGTAAAAAAATATTAGGATAATCATTATTTTACTGTAATACGAAATAGTAAGCTCAATTTAAAACCTACTTATCTAGGGGTTAATATACTGGTGATAAAATTTTAGCGCGACAGACTGCCTTGTGGTGGCTAACCCGCAGGCCTAGATTGACCATTATGGCACTATCCCCCCAAACGATAAGTGATTACCATTGATATTGTTGTGGGTGGCCTTTGTCCAGCATTAGACGTTTTTAGGCTAATGATGATAGTAAAATTGTGTCAAATACTTCATGGAGGATAATTTTATCACTAGTGAAGTAAACTGCTGAAAGACTGATTATTGCAGATGTCCATAGTGATCACAATATACTTTAATTTGCTAGATAGATACTGAGACAAAATTATAAGGGTTCTACTTTTAATTTCTTGATACAGAACCATTATTAGGTTTTTGTTAATGGCTCTAAACCCGTTTGACTTGTGTATAGGCCGAGGGTCAGATAAAGATGAAATTCAAACTTAAATGGATAAATTACTGTGACATCATTTTATGTTTTTTAAGAGTTTACATTTTTTACCTTCATAAACAATATTATATAATAATTCCAGGAATCCTAGATCATACATATGCGAAAACTTCAGCAGATCACACTTATCATTGTGTTAGGAGGTTTACTGTGAGTGATAATGATGAAACTCAAAAAATATCACTACCTGAAGACAAAGTAAATCTTTATTAACATGACCAGTATCCAAGTACATCGAAAAATGAAGACCAATTTGAGCCTAGACAATTTTTGATGGCCATGAAAAGCTCCTATAAACATTAAAAGAAAGGTTGAAGACACATCACAAGAGCCAGCTATTAAAAGATAGAAACTAGTTCATTGTTCTTTGCAAGGTATTGTAAATTAGAGCATCTTCTATTTATTTATTATGTAGTACGATTTTGCTATTTAAAATTCTTACTGTTTAAAAACAATTATAGGGCTTAAACATTTTGTTATTACAATCTATAACATGTTTATTTTTAATTGTAATTGTTTAGTTACAAAAGTGCAGGAATACTCACCAATTGTTCAATCATTTTTTACACTGGCTTGACAAAGTGACTGCACAGGGTCTGATTTCAAGTACTTGTACATATAAAAAATTGTGTCAACCATCGAGTTGGTATTCTTCATCCAGTCTGAATTGTAAACCCTACTATCAGCTATTGCTGTATTATACCAGTTGTAAAATTTTACTACTAATAAGTAATATCAATTTTATTTGCATTAAAACAAATAATTTATTCATTTATTTTTCATAACAATCTTTGTCTTTTCACAAATGTCTACTAGGTGTATGTAAAACATCTGATTGCAATAATAATTGGAAAAACTGTTTGTTATTTTGTATTTTCTGTTTGTTCTTCAACATAACAGAAATTAATTATGGAAATTTAAGTATATACCATATAATTACAGTGTAAACTCTTTATAATGTTATCCTTTATAACGATAAACTCCCTATAACATTGAAGTGAGCCTAACTTGGTTGGTTTGCGTTAAAACCCACATATTGAAACACTCTTTATAGCGATACGCCATTCTCTATTACGAATAAATGTGTAGGAAGATGATTCCACCACTTATCTAGATATGAATAGAATACATAAAATAATACAAAACAAGTACTGGCATAGCAAAAAACGTCAGACAAAGTTATCAGACTATATGTGTAAACAATAATTTATAAGCATTTATTATCTAAGACATACATATTAAAAATTCTTGTTGATTTGGTTGTTTTTTTGGCACTTCTTATAACGATAACTCTCTATAACGACAAAAAATGCTCAATCCCTTGAGTTTCGTTATAAAGAGTTTACACTTTATTTACATATATTATGTGTATTCAATAATTTTAATGCAGTACCCATGCCAATTTCTCTTATTTCCACCAATTTTTTTTATTTTTTAAAATAATTTTCTGTTATATATTTTACAGAAACAATTACAAACAGAAGTAGTTTTTTGAAAAGACGACCGAGACTGATTGCAAACTCCTAACTTTTGTCACCCCGACGAAAAAAGATATGAAAAATGCAAATAAGTACTGAAGGGAGGGAAGAAAATTATTAGAATCGGATGTGTTATAAAAAAATCAAAATACCTGAAAATTTGAGCAAATGAAATAAATTTCAATGTTATGAGAAATTGGATGAGTTTAAAAAAAAATTCATTGATATGCAATTAAACACTGAGATTGTTGGGTCTTTAATTCGTGTTTTAATTTTAGTTTTTACTTTGGTCGCCCTGTTAATCGTTCTATATTTTTTCTCTATATATGTTGTGTATACATGTTATATATCAAAATATTCCTTGTCGTATTACCTATCCATTAAGAATTCACATATTATATACATCAAGTACATATTCCGTACGTAAGCCAAAAACAATGCAATTTACGGGTGGCATCACCGCTTTCCGTTCGTAAAGTTTCTATAACATTGGATATTCTTACTGTATTGACTTATTATATGCATTTACCTATTCTATAATAATTTTATTTTCATATATGTAACACACAATACATAAGCATTTATATACAACTTAATACATAACATGCAACTTATAATGTAGCGTAGTCGCTAACATTTCTCTATAATTTTGTCTATATCAATCTATTCTATTAAGACACTTAGTACATAACACATAAACACAATAATATGACATAAACCTAACACAAGACACGAAAATAACAGTTCTGTCGCCAACAGAGATATACCTTAGATAAAAAATTTATGTGTATAGCCATTTACAAACAAAGTCCTAAAGGTTATCCCGGCTGCAAAAATTGTTTGCATTACCTAGTAAAAGGACACTGAACAGAGTGTTGGAAAGTATTAAATTTTCAAATGGAATCAATAAAGAGTTTTTTGCATCTTTGAAAAACGAACTTAGAAATTGGAGTCCTGCCAAAAAGCTTTGCAGCATCGTATTTAATGAGGTATAATTTTCAGTACATGTGAACTATGTTGCTTCCCAAGATAAAATTCAGGGATTTGTGAATTTGTGAATGAATCACAAAAAATAAATTTTGCTGACCATGCCTTGGTTTTCATGCTAAGAGGCATATGCAGCAACTACCGTTGCTTTAAACAATTGACACCACATTCACTTTTCACTGCTTACTTGACGAAAACATGTAAATGTATTATTGTATAGCAGCTGTCCACGCGGACGCATCGCACACTCAAGTAGGAGAGAGACAGATGTCGAACGCGGATGCCGATTATGCCTCTTTGTCGCTCATTCTGCGCTCTCGCTTGCACTTCAAGCTTTAAATGGAACGCCTCAGAGCGAGGTAACGCCGCATGAGTCATGTTTTTTCGTGCGTGCAGCCGGCTCCATCGAATTATAAGACGTTGTCACGTCAATAATTAGTAGCTTAGAATGCAATAGAACAATGTTTTGGAAAGAAGTAGGAGAGGTCCATAAACTAATAGTATGTAGGGAAAGAAAGAAATTAAAACATCGAAATGTAATGTACCTTTACAGAAAATTTATTTTAGCATTTTCAAATTTAATCAATTCTACAAATAGCTACCTGGATGCAAACAGTAACAAAGAAGAAATTATGGAAAAAAAATTATATGTCTGAATATAATTTAGACTGGTTTGGCTGCCCCTTGCATAACATTGATTTTGTAAGATTGTTTTACAAAAATAACATGCACATTGCAAATACACTACTGGTGTAGTATTAACAAAATATTGCATGGGGCAGTCTTGAAGAAACCAGGGAAGAAATCCCTGCTGTTCAAAGAATTGCTCAAAATTAAATATTATAAGAATAGAAAAATAAAAAAGTAATTTATTCCAAGTTTGTGTTATATTCAAACTCCTTTAATAAAATTTGTCTGTCGTAAAATAAATGAAAATTAATATTATTTATAATATTAATAAGTAATCTATATTGATATTGAGCACACTAGCGCTACTCTTACGAATGTGTTAAATACTAGTCAACTTCTTATCGACCACCTGTTATCTAAAGGCGTCCTGTCTGTTGTGTATACAACTTAGTATTTATAATTTGTGAATATACTAATGTAATAATTTGATTATGAAGATGTCTTGAAGTAAATCGATTATAGACATTAGTAATTACTAATTCTAGGTTACTAATATTAGTAGTTACTAAAATTTGACAGAATTAGTCCTTATTACGACCGATCAATCCTTTTTTTTAGATAAGTGGTGTTTTTTGAAAAGAACTTTATTTACGTTTGTGCGACCTTTCTTTTTAGCTTTACATTATACACAAAGAGGTTTAATGAGTACGTATCATAATTCAGTCATCGTTCATAATCGCCCACCTCTGAGTATACTTAGAGGGCTTGATAATGAATGATCACTCCGTTTAGAAATAACTCGTTTATGAAAATCATTCATAATTGAATATCTCGACTAAGTTAATTAGTCATAATCGTGTACCTCTTGTGCATAGCGCACAGTCCCCCAAATCAGTGCTGCCAGTGCCCGATAGCGAAAAGTTACCAAGGACTACTCAAAAATTAACATTTTGATCACAAAAGTAACGCATTCTCTTATTTGTCAAAAATAATTTTATTCATAATCATGCGTCAAATGAGTACTTACCTGCACTTCTTTACATAGCTTGATATTGAACGACATTAACATGACTATTAATATCAATAAAATTGCTTTGTTTACATGAAGTACCTATTTATTATCCTAGTATTATTTACCACTCAGCTCAGTCATAGAAGATCAAAATTGACTATGGTAAACAAGATTTACAAACTACAAAAAACCCACAGATAAATTTCCTATCCCACTTTTCTAAATAACGTTGCTCAAAACTACACATTGTGTCTAGACGGATGCGTCAAGTAATATAAAAACAGAGAAAAACGCCCCTTTTTAGGTATATATATTATTACAAAACATTTCCTAGGTACTAGTTTTTGGGAATTTCCGAAATATCGAAAGAACGTCTGGATCCAGGAATTAAGTTGAATGTATATTAAAAAAAAATCATATGTGTAAAACCAATAATACTTGGTTTAATACCAAACTAGTTCATACACAAAAGTAAGTAATTTATACATACAACTAAAAATTTGAAATCCGGACTGTTTATTATAATAGATTATTAAATATTGTATTGAACCTATAGTTTAAGCATTCTGCAAGGGCGGTTGCCTATCATGTATTGTCTGTAATCTACTAATCTATAAATTAAAAAAGTATATTTTCGGGAAAAGTCCAGGCAAAGTTTTCAGTATATTTTAATATTGGCGGGGTGTTCCATTTAACCAACATTTTTAGATATTATTTTTTTTATAAATTCAAATTATTATATTCCACAGCGAAAAGTAACGTCAAAGTAACATTTTGATTTGTGTAGCAAATGAATAACGCGACAGAGTCAAAAGTAACGCTCTGGCAACGCTGCACCTCACAGTTATTCAGAAATGTCAGAATTTGAAATCTAGGGAAAAATTATAGGAAAAAGGAATGAAAAGTCAGAATGTTGATCTGATTTTTTTTATATGGTACAGATTGGATATGGAGAATTTTATTCTCAGACAAACTTCAATAAAGTTAATAGTTTCGAGTGTCTTTTTTTTATGGAAAATTTCAAGTTTTATTATTTTTCTCGAAAAGTTATCAATTGAGTAGCTTCTAGTTTTTATTAAATTATAGATTAAGGTGATTTGAATCTATTCAATTAATAAAATTGAAGCGTTTATTTGTAATGCCAAAATAACAGTATTTTACTAAATGCATATGAAAGTATATACGATATTTAAAACAAAAAACAATATTAAAATTTTTTGTTTGTCTCTCTACCTGTCTCTTTATCCTGGGTAATCTCCGACACGGATGGACCGATTTTGACGTAACTTTCACTGGCAGATAGCTCATGATATAAGGAGTAATATGTATTTTTTTATAAGGCTGCTTTTATTTTAGGTAAATATTAGGGTTATGCACAAATAAAAAATCTGGTCATGGTGAATCAATTCGGGCGCTAATGACACGCCAAGTGAACCATAATAGATATGTATATCAAATTAATAAATGTAAAAATGTCAGTACGAGCTTATATCTTTCATCTAAGGATCACTCATAATAAGCTTATAACCGGGAGCGAGAGTAGCGTGTGCCCGGTCGATGGCATTCTGTAATCCACGCGAGTGAAGTCGTGGGAACAGCTAGTATCAAATAAGATCAAATAAATCCATCTGGGTGCCGCCATGCGAGTTCTATTAGTGCAAATAATTACTGTGTATCGCAGCAATAGCTTAGAGAGGGATTGATTCGCGATTAATTGAATCAAGGGCTCAGCACAAATTTCATAAACCTTCACGAACACACACTATAAGAAAAAAATTAGATCGAAATTCCGACTTCAATGTATATGTCCCTATTTTTCAAATCCTGACCCACTGCCGCTCGCGCCGTTGAGGTGACTCATTCATTTCTCTAACTCGCTTGCTTCGAGTACCATTTTACTGCAGTATGGCGCAAATTTGAATTAACTCAATGCTCCGCGCCAGCGCAGTAAGCTGCGCCTGAGTTAATGAGTTGTCGCATGGAACTTTGCTGAGGTCATTTTGCTCATGTCTAGTATAAGCAGAGTAAAGTCTGTTCTGAAATAGAACTGTCGTGGACAAAAATGGAACTAACGTGATGGTTTTATTGTACTTAAAGATTTAAGGTACTATTATTAATTTGGTTTTGTTCTATTGGTATCTTGGATAAACTAAAAGGTTTAAAGGATCAAAATTAAACAGACGCGCTATTGTGTTGCCCGCTAAACAAAAAAGGTAATTAATAAATGCTCCCCCAAATTCCACGACAGTTCTCTTTCCGAACAGACTCTAGTACCTAAATACATAGCATACCATCACGCCTCTATCCCCGAAGGGTTAGGCAGAGGAGTACTAATGTACACACACAGTTCGCCGAGTATGTTTTTAGGTTCCATGTAATAGGAGGCGAGCCTATTGCCATTATTCGGATACAAAGCCAAACTCCCAGCTGCTACTGAGAATTTTTTATAGGAAACCCGGATCACATTTTGCTCGACCTGGGAATCGAAAAAGTTACGAACCAGCAGCGTTACTTTTGTAACATTTTGCGTTACTTTTGACTCTGTCGCGTTACTCATGTGTTACGCAATTCAAAATGTTACTACTTTTACGTTTCTTTTCTTGGTGGAACGTAATAATTGTAAAAAAAATGTGGTATTTATGTCATGACGTAAATGTTGTTCAATATTAAGCTATGTAAAGAAGTGCAGGTAAATACTAATTTGATCAATAAATAAGGACAAAATTGCGTTTTTAGAACAATGGAAATGCGTTACTCTTGTGTTAAAAATGTTACTTTTTGAGCAGTCCTTAGTAACTTATTGTAGTAACGTAGAATATTGTAATTTATTTTATCCCCTAACACTTAACAGTGATTGCTTCCAAGTAGTTTTCTACTCATGCAGCCAAGTCCCAAGTTTTTATAAATCATTATTTAATCGTCATTTATATAAAAGCCGAAGCCATGTGGTTTGATTTGTTTTCTTCCAGTATTAATGTCGTTTAAGCCATAAATGCCTTTTCTAAACTTCAAAGCAAGATCAAACAAGATGGTAACTCCTTTGTTTGAACTATCTAGGAAGTTTTTGTGCCAACTCAAAATGCATATTTTCAGTTTATGTTACCAAACCACTTTACATATTATGCACAACAACCAAACTATATCAAGCAAACTGCAACCAATAATATGGTCAAAAACCTAACAATGAATTAAACATAAAAACCATAACATGTCACGTCAAGATCCCGCTAAAAACTCCGAACCAGAGACAAATCAAAGATTTGCAATGTCAATTTTTATTGGTCTCTAACAAATATTAAATGCACAGAAATCAAATGTGGCCAAAAATAAATATAATTTTTCATTGCCATATTTCTAAGATGATCTGAAACAATCATCAATTAGTGTTCAATTTTCATATGTTCTATAATTAGTAGTATAAAAAGGAGATTTTTGTCAGACGTTTATTATAGAAAGGGCCATAGGGGTCAGTGACAACTGCTTAAATGGAAAACACTGTTTGTTTAAATCAAATCCATTTCAATATAATATATAAACAGTGAAATAACATACTTTTTGTTTCTTTGTTAATTGTAGAGGTTTAGCTCAAAAAAAAACGTACTATTTTTGTAATACTTGTTGATCGTCAGAGACTATAGAATAGATTTGTCTATTGAAACTTTCTTGCCTTGAGTTATGGTCCAGAGTTATCTCTGGCCTAGAGTGTCTTGGAGCTTGGATGTGTCATAGGGTTCCGCTAAATGTTGTAAGTATCGTTACCTACTCGATATCAAGTAGCGAATCCAATAAAGGTATTGGAACCAAGGTAGCAGTACTACTAGGTATCGAGGATTATTTATAAAATATTAGATGTGACAAAAAATAACAATTAATAATGATTTGTTTTTTTATCGAAGACATAATTCTGGTACAAAATGAAGTAACAGGTTAAATTATCTATAATCCATGTATCTAACGTTCTCTGAACAAAAAATTCTTAATAAATACCTTCATAAGTGCAGAGTTAAAATAAACTACCTCGGTACGTGTTGTAATTGTAGTCTTGTTTTGTCTAACGCATGCACGATGTATAAAATCTGTATTGCCAAGTAGAAAATATCAAAAATAAAAAAAATATCAGCGAACGGTGTCAATTGTCATCAGCTGATGCAAATGGCGCGAGCGGCACGGCGCCGCGGCGTGATCAAAGTTATACAAACAAAACAAGTTAGTCAAACTTGAATCTAGTCCTGCCGCATTCGTCGCGTCGGGCATATCAGTGAGAGTGTGTTTTTGGAAATATTTTGATAACTTTCGCGCGCGATTTCTTTCCGATATACCGATATTGGGCGGCTGTTATTGGAACATACGTTCTGCAATCCGTGTTCTTAGAGAGATTAACAGGAGCTTCATATTTACTGTTTTTGCGAGAGACTCTATTGTCGCTGTGACCAGTGGACTCCGAGATCAGCTAACTTGACGCCTCTTGACTCTTATTTTGTGGGGACGTATTAAATCGTTAGTGTATTTAACGCGACAAGTGCCGAAGATCTAAATATTAGGATAGTGCCCGCCTTCCAAAAACTGAAAAGTGACACTAGTGTTTTAAGTAAACTAAGACAACAATTACGCAAACGAGCAATAAAGTGTTTAGCGGAGGTGAGGAACAGAGAGTAAAGTTCCTCATCCGCCATAGAAAAGAGAGGATCCTCCGGCCAGACGGGTGCTATGACTGGCGGGCAGCTGCCCCGACTGTTGTTTTTTTTTTGAACTGACTACACTGTTAGCCTTAGGGGCCCTATCCAAAAACAGAGCCGCTGCGGCTTTTACAGCTTCACCGGACTTGTGAGCGAGTGCTTAGGGCACTCAGCCGCGAAAGTTTGTGACGACCCGCTCGAGGGTGCCAGAGTGGCCGAACCTTGGCTCAGGCGGTCGTCGCGAATGCGAAAAGGTCGCGATCTATCTAATTCCCTAATCTTAAGAAAATTCGAGCTAACTAACATATACTCATATGCACGTTCCCCTCCTCCTGGGAGGAAGGAGGGAACCATGCGTATGTGTATTTAGTAATCGGAATGGTTTTTTTACACTAACTAGCGCATTAGTCTAACTAGCGCAAAAAAAGAAAAAAATGTCCCTTACAGAACCTATGCACCTGTGTGGTGTGCACGTGCGTGTGTTCATACGTATGTAATGTTGTGTGTGGGTAGCTAAGTGTTGCACGTATATTGTCACTTGTATCGCGCGGGCGGGTGCCTGACCCAAGGGCTTCACACCGAGGAACGGACCTAGGCTTGGGTTGCCGCTAGAGACGGTGGACGTGACGGGTGTGTGGGAGCGAAGTTGACCGCCCGTCCTCTGCGGAGAGAACGGTGGTTACGTGGGCGTGGGCGGTGGCACGCTCTGTTTGGAGAGGCGGTGGAATAGAACGCGTTTGCTGTTTCGATTTGGTCGAGCGGGTCAGTGAAGATCCGACTGTTGTAGTCGGGTTCTTGTATATATACTCAACGATAGAGTTAATTTCTATAGCGCAATGTAGAATAGTAGGATGCGTCCTTTGTGGCTCGATATATGTCGCTATGTGTCGCTACGTAGTTGTGTCGATGCGTTGATGCGTCAGTTGTGGCGAGAGATGTCGCTACATCACTCCCCTCCGAGACCGGAAGTCGATAGCAGGTTGAGTCGTCCATTTGTGATGCTTGCCGGGCTAGTGTGGAGTGTTCCAGTGAGTCGGAGCTAGATGCCGCATAGTTCACGGTGAGTCGAAACTATCTGCGGTGATTGCCCCAGTGAGTCGGGATGATGTCGCATAGTTCTCGGTTAGTTCACGGTGAGTCGGAACTGTCTGCGGTGATTGGCTGCTGCGTCGACTAGGAGAGAAATGCGTTTTCTGGTGCTTGCTGACCGGCCGAAGTGCAGTGTGCTGTGCCAAGATCGCTGAGAAGGCTGTGGGCCTGACCAGGAATGCGCGTTCGCTGCATGCGTATGGTCAGGATACCCCGTAGTAGCCGTGGATGCTGCCTGGCTGTATTGGACTCGCTGCTTGAAAGCTTGAGGAAGTGCTGATGACGTAGCTTTGTGAAGAAGGTTGTGCTGACGTATCACGTCGGGGTCACCACTTTAGCGGAGGTGAGGAACAGTGAGTAAAGTTCCTCATCCGCCATAGAAAAGGGAGGATCCTCCGGCCAGACGGGTGCTATGTCTGGCGGGCAGCTGCTCCGACTGTTGTTTTTTTTTGAACTGACTACACTCTTAGCCTTAGGGGCCCTATCCAAAAACAGAGCCGCTGCAGCTTTTACAGCTTCACCGAACTTGTGACTGTTGTAGTCGGGTTCTTGTATATATACTCAACGATAGAGTTAATTTCTATAGCGCAATGTAGGATAGTAGGATGCGTCCTATGTGGCTCGATAGATGTCGCTACGTAGTTGTGTCGATGCGCTGATGCGTCAGTTGTGGCGAGAGATGTCGCTATAAAGTGCATTGAACAAGGTTGTGGACATTTTGAAAATGTTTTGAAGAAAGGTCGAAAAATAATAAAGGAAGAAAGGTATGAGTGAAACTAATTAGTGGGCTCTAGTTTGTTAGTACTAAGTTATGTATATCATTCATTAATTATTGAAAAATTATGATTTACATCTTTTCAACACTCCGCCTTTATTTAACTTGTCTATTAAACATAAACAACTCAGTACTCATGCACGATTCATATTACATTTGTAGGGGCTTCTCAATGTCACACCGCTCTGATAATTGCATACTA
The DNA here is from genome assembly GCA_033032175.1 of Saturnia japonica. Lineage (NCBI taxonomy): Eukaryota > Metazoa > Arthropoda > Insecta > Lepidoptera > Saturniidae > Saturnia > Saturnia japonica. The sequence continues at coordinate 28,692,117 of CM065304.1, read as the reverse complement.
TACTTACATATTGTTTGCGTAGATTTGTAATGTGACTATACTACTCGTCCACAATATGTATAACTTATTTCACAAATAAAAAATATCAAAAAGCATACAACTAAATTTGTTTTGTCGGTATTATGATCATAACTGATTGTTCTAATTGGGGTGTTTGAGGGTGTGCGTTATTCCTGTTACATGTTGTATAAATGTTTTAGTTACTATTTAGTGTACTTACAATAAAAATGTAATATCTGTCTTTGTTCACCCGCCAACATAACTAAAATAGTAACACTGCGTTTTGGAACACGTTTCTAAACCTTATAAATATAATGTTAACGATTTTTTGTAAATAAGGATTCGATTGTCAACTGTAACGATTACACACGTATACGCTAAGACTTTCTAATTATTTTCCCTATACCTGGCCTTTAATAACACAGGCACTAAATAACACAGTGCTTGGCCATAACAGTCCTATTGCTCACAGTTTCTGTATAATTAGTATATTCTTGAAACACAGTAGAAGGCATATTTAGTGTTTTTAATACAATACAGTACGTCTAACTATCATGTGCGGTTGTGTTGTCAGACTGTAACGGATTAAGTGAACTAATGGCAATTACCCTCCGTACACAATGGTGCATAAAGAGTGTCAATGTCACACCTACTTATAAAATATCTTTGATATAAAAGTGGAATACTCTACGTCGTTCAAAGTTAGGTGTAGGTATTGTGATTGTTCATATTGATTTAAACAGAGAAAAAAACTGTGTACGGAGGATGGAAAGGAAATACGGTACATCTACTATATTTACACTGCATCTGGTCACACTAAGTTTACTTTTTATAGTTTTATATTTTTTATTCACAGGCTATTTATAAACTATACGTATGTATATATATTCTATAAGTGCACTTCGAGTATATATTCGAGTTTATGTATAAATATTGTTTAAGTGAACTTTTATGTAACTATGGTCCTAAAGCTAAGCTTTTATTGCCTTTAAAATATCAAATAATTATTAAATTTTAAATGAAAAACAATTTCATCGTGTTTTAGGCTTTATAAAAAAAACAAAAGTATCCAGTATTTGCGAAAGTATTGATTCATTTTTAATACTATAATAAAAATGTCTACTATTAAGTTTATTAAATATTGAAATGTAAGTATCGATTCTACTCTGGTATCGATACTTTTTGTGGATCCCTAGTGACATGGCGTCCAACAAGATAATTACGGTCTTCTGTAAAAACTGTTAATGACAGCGGTCTCGTATAGCATTTTATCACTAAGGCCGTAATAAATCGTACTTTTGCATTGATGGTAATGCATGCAAGGAAACCTCAGCGAATAAGCGATGGGTATGATAGGACTTTAGATGCTTCGGCATTACATTCTATAGATGGCGGTCGCCGACAGAGCGCTGTAATTTCATGAATGTTGTAAAGGTTTTTATCTGATTTCAGGTACTTCGAGAAACATCAGACCCATCCGTATCAGGTAAGAGTACACCAGAAAGTTATATAAGATGGATACATCACTTTAGACAAGCTTTGTCGAAACGTTGAAATGTAATTTGTAATAAGTATTTCTCTACGTAATTACTACACCCATATATATATATATATATACCCTTTTCCTGTTTTTATCAATACTGTCTATTACGATTATTAGGATATACGTGTTCCTCATTTTTCAGTTTGTTACAATTATAATGAATTTAATTCAGCTGAACTGGTTTATACGTGTATATATTTATTTATAAAACTATTAATAATTTGATATATATATCAAAATAGTATTAGGGAAAATAGATCTATTGGTTTTAATGGAACAGTAATATCTTTTAAAACATCTTTTAACAGGTGTCTGATTTGTTTATTGTTGATGTATAATATAAATTTCATGTTTGTTCAACAGAAATACAATTCAAAGAGCGAGAGGAGACCGGCAAACAATTATGTCGTTTCTGACAGCCGGTACACACCCCTGCATTCACCCAACGGCAATGTTTCAATGCATGGACATAATGCACATTCAAGCCAGTCCAGCCACAGCCATCATCACTACAGTCACATGGCAGATGATAGAGGATATACAACATCAAGGAATTCTTACCTGCAGAAAGTTCCTGAGAAGGAGAGAGATAGAGACTTCAAATCCTCTAGAAATAAGTATTCTGGTAATAATTTTATGTAACATTGTCATTTTAAAATTAATACATTATAAAAATTAAATATTGACTCTCTTATTAAATGTAGCAAATTATTTTGTAATATTGATTCATTTGAAGAAGTTAATTAGTAATTTTATTAATGTAATTCACCTAGAAGTCTACTTTTATTAGATCAACAGTATAATTTGAATATATACATATATTTCAATTAGCAATTTCAATTCTTATACATGTGACAATAATTTGTATCTATAAGTGATTAATACATTTATGTGGTTGTATTCAAATACTTTCAGACAGTGTCAAATCGCCGAAGGACCGTAGTAAAAATAGTGAAAGAGAACGGAGTAATCATGAAAGGAGTGAGACGGAGAAAAGGAGTAGGACTAGTGGCATGAACATTAGTGTTAGAAGTAATAAATATGATAAAAGATGTGCACCATCAACAAGTGTTTCTTCTGGAAGTGAATGGTCAGAACATGTTAGTTCATCAGGGAAGAGATACTATTTCAACTGTGTCAGTGAAGTGTCACAGTGGGAGAAACCTAGGGAATGGGACTCACGAAGAATTTTATCCAAAGATTCATCATATTCCTCCAGAAGTAGTAAGTATTTTTTATTTATAATTTTGTTCTCTATTATATTTTTGACAAAACTAGAGTTGATTATTGTGATATATGTTTACAACTGCAACTGTGCACATGTTTTTATGCAAAAAAAAACCATGATTTTATGCTTACTCGTATCTGTGACAATTCATATAGGCTGCTATCAATTGGGGAATGACTTGGACTTCCCACATATAATAAAACGAGCGCAACGGTACGCTCCTAACAATAATTAGCTATGCCAACAATAACAGTACTGAGTGGGCCTGCACAACGAGAGCGCAGCGAGGCGCGGAGCCCATGACGCCCGATTATCTCTAGGACTCGGTAGATACTTGACGATGATGATGTGCCCTGCAGTAAGCAGTGATTAGTAAACCAGTGTGTGTAAGCTGAACTTACCAGGCATGAAGAGAGTGAAACAGAATGACACTCACAGTGAGGTGCCTACACGGAGGTGTGGCGATGTCGTAGCTATGGACAACTAAGTGGACTGAGTTGCTGGTGGGTGGAAGATTTCTTGAAGATAATAATAACACCGGAACACCAAAATCAAGTCCCTGTATTCAATCTTCATAAGCAGAATGGTCACTTATAATAATTCTTAACACTATCCAGTGCTTCGGAGTCTTGACACAAAGCTTCTTGCAAGTCTTCAGAGTCTTGAGTCTTCTTTTCTTGAGTAGCATTTGACACTCTGTGTGCAGGTTGGCCACAACACCCCATATTTATAGGTGTGTTGGAGTGCGACGGAATGATGGCGTCTATTCACCTTTCACTCTGATGTTGCCTTATTTGGATAACAACAAGCAGGCATTACCTTTTTTGGCGTGAATATTTCTGCTATTACGAAGCACTTTTGCTATCTTTGTTTATATTAATATTATTGTTATTATTATTACACATATACACGTAAGTTATCGATATCTAATTTGATTCTTACTCAAATGTTATAAAACATTTTTGAATCTATTGAGTACTCTAATACCTAACTAAATACACTCAATATAACATTAAGGAACCGTAATCTTCGTATATATTAAGCATCAAACATTGCAACATAAAATAGCTTATAAACACGTTATATACGACTTGTTAACGTTATAAACAGATAGAACTTACAAATAAGCCTCACTATCACTATATATTTATAAACATTACACATAACTTATTATAAATCAAAGATTAATACTGAAATACAAGTTTGGTACGTTACTAGACTATTCTCGCGAAATTATAAGCTATATTACTATTAATTTACCATCACTATGTACCTAAACTCTATACCTTTAAAATAGAAACAGCAAATCATTGATTGTTCGAATGTAATTGCTAATTCCTTAAGCCTAGCAACTTATACCTACAACTAAATATGAATATTATCTCTTAAACTATCAAACCTAGACCTATGAATCACTAACAGTTTCCCTCCAGTGTACGCTTCGCAGTTTACTCCAAGTTGAGGTCGTGACGTTGCAGGCATGATGATGATCAGCCTCGACATGGGAGTCTCAGTACTCCTCTTCTCGGGGCCCAGACATCCGCTACTTGTGTTCTGCAATCATATTATGTAATCACTGGACTTTGCGGCATTACGTTTGGCTTATTAGTGCTTTCTTTAAATGGTTATTAAAAGTCTTAAAACTTGTGCTAAGTTCCATTGTGGTACTCCCACTTTCATACAAAGTATTGTCCCAAATCAGCAGAGCTCACACTTCTGTAAATCGGTACGGAAAGTAGTAAGGTGAATTAGGCTGTATTACTGTCATACGAAGCATTCACTCTGCCCTTAACACTTAGGACTGAATTCAATTTGATGTTGGCTATAGATAGCTTTATAGATTGATAGATTGCAATAATAACTTACTTCAGAATAAATTAAGAAGATCTATTTGCTTCATTGTAAAATTCATCCCAGACTATTATATTTATTTGCATTATTGGAAGTTAACATATTTATTTTTATTTGTTCTGTTGGTTTTAAGTGTTTGTATAAATGTAGGTTGTACAGAGGGTCTATACTTATTGTATGCAGTATCAGTGAGAAAAGTAGTGCCTCTTTATGAGCATCCTTAATATACCTATTCTATATGATGTTAGCACTTTTCACTTTAAAAAGCTGTCTGAAATACAAAATTGAATTATACACGTTGTTTTAAAGTGCATTATTTTATTATAAACATATCAACAACGTCACAAAATTAGCTTGACTTTGGAGTAAACCAATATTTTTAAATTTTTCATAATTGTGCTATTTGCACCAAAAACATTCTTATAACCTTTTAAACTAGTATGTTATGCGAATCAACAGTCCAATGTGTCCTTGAATAAAGCATAATAGTACGTGCAAGACTTTACTATGTCCATTGAGTTTTTAATCAAAATCTAATTTTTATATACATATAATAATTAGAAGAATTATGAATGGGAGAATATATTTTTGCTGAGATGCTTATCAAAATGTGGTCCCTAGTATTTTTAATTAAAATAATGTATCCTTAACAGCTAACACTCCATATTATTATTGTAATACCAAAGTTGTTATCACTAGCGCGTTCCCGACCTTGAACTCCCTATGCCATGGACTTCTGGAAACTGCTCACCGCAGGAACACAACACACGGTTATCTAACTGTGATCTTCTATGGGGTGGAGGTATGCTACCAATCAGATTGCCCCAAATAGAGAGAAATCTCCAAGGAAATTTATCTATGCCCCACCTCTCTTTTTGAAAGAACTTGGTAATCATCGACCTTTAGTGCTCGCCGTTGACGGTGTTGGCCTGGCCAACGTTATTCTCAAAGAAATATGGACCGATGACGCCACAGTAAACAGTGACTATTTTTATATTCATTGGACGCTCTTAGATCTCATGTGGATTAGTATTGTCCCAAATTCGATTCTAACCAATTTTCTTTGTTGACGTACCTCTATTCATTCAGAAATGGGCTCTCATCGCTGAAGATGATTTTTAATGAAAGTTAGGATATCTTTCTAACTGCTCTAGGGCTCATTCAGCGAACACACGTCGTTGTCTATGGTTGTTTACCTTCAGTTCCTGGGTTAGTTTAGTTTTGTAGGGGTGCAAGTTACGACGCAAAATTCGTAAGTTATGGTCTGCGAAATACCGAGTTTTTGTGAGCGACGAGAAATCGATGCCTTAGATTCTCCTGCACACTCTCACAGACAGCGGCGATGTTTTTGGCAGATCTTGCGTCTCGTCGTCTTACGGGTGTTGGATCATTGTTTACTGAACCAGTACTCAAATTTATCCGCCACGACAACGAAAAGTCAATTTTGCCAAATGTTTTATTCTGCATCTTCTTCAATTTAACGCTGTCTGTCCAATCTTAATTTTAGTCGCCGTCGTTGTCGATTGGTCAAAGATGCTCGTCAAGACTATCGTGCTTGTAATAAAAACTGACGTAAGTAATTCCGGTGCTAATTTCACGTCCAGTAGCAAATCACAACTCCGATCTTACTATCGTGGCATTGATTGTTGGAGTATGGGCTGCTAGCAAATCTGACGTAGCTCTTCTGAACAGTACTTATAATAGTTGGGTAGCCACACGAAACAGGCTTTATATATGGTAACATGTCTTGATATTTGCCTCGTGGAGTAACCTCGCTCCTCCTAGATCCTTACGCGTACAACTTCATATAAGACCTACTGGAATTGTTTAATGAAGGATATTTTTAATATAAGTCACTAAAATAGCTCTTTAACTACAATCAGAATAAGAGTAAAGAAGCATCTACTTAATTTTATACTTAAAACAAAACAAGGTTTTCGTTTTCGAATAGAGTATGTTCTAACAAAGAATCAATACCAAAAACTTTATTTTTCTATTGTTGTGTTTAAAAAGAATATCGAAGGATTTCTAAGCGATTGAAATCTTTTGTTGATATGTGTATAAGTAAGTACTGGCCGGCCGTAGCGCACGATATTATCAGACCGTTTTATATAATATAAAATGTGTATAATAGTTTGAAGAATGTTAGATTGATAGACCTGTCTGAGTGCGACATATAGTGTAAAATAATACATCGACCACCATACATATGGTAATAAACCCATACCAGTAACTCTCTTGGTTTATTGCGTTTCGGGACCAGCCAGTGTGTATCCAACTGCCGAGAGGATTGTTTGTTTGGTTTGTATTGTACTTACCACTAAGCACAGTACTTCGACTATGCAATGCTACTTAAATAAAAATCAACTCAATCCGTACAAATAAAGCTTACTTCTTCACTCCTTGATATAACAAAATATTAGGTATAACTATGAATTTTTAAAGTGATTATCCAAACATCGCGCCTATTCGAAAGTACAAATTCACTTTTATACAGACAGCATCTCAATCAATATATTTTATTATATTCGCCTATATAAATAATATTCAGCACAGCCCTTGCATACACTTATATTCATTTTAGTACAACTAAGATTTATACAAATGGGGATCGTGAAAGTAGACTATAATGCCACCTGATGGAAAAATCTTGCAACTTTGGCATGGCAATGATATTAAAAAGCTATATAGCTTTTAAATGAAACTATTTATTAATAATAATATTTGAAATAAATAAAATTAGTTTTACCATTGTCTTCATCAAAAGTGTGTTGTTGTATTCCTGGACGTTCAAATATGCTTTATAAAAAGAATAATAAATTGAATAGATAGGTGAAATTTTGTCGTTTCCCAGAAAGCTCCTTCAACATGGTGTGGATAACTTATGAGTGTGAAATTCTTATGTAATTGGATTCTCGGAAACGGCTCCAACTATTTCGACGAAACTTTGCATTTAGATAATGTTTTACATTCCAAGTTTACCTAGATATGTTTTTTAATAAGCTAAATCATGATACTAATGCCCGGTTTCCGAAAGGTTGATCATCACAAAAATTAACTAATCAACTGTCAAACCTCTTGTTAAGTGTATATTGAGTTGCTAAAAGCATAGTTAACTACTTCAATTTGATCAACAGTTCAGTTGACAGATATGTCAAAATTTAGACTAAAATCGCTTGTCAAACGCCATTTTGGGTTTCTCGAAAGCTAGTTAAGTCATGATCATAGATTAATGTACTGTCAAACGCGTTGTCAAGTAATCAGTGCTCCTTAACGAAGTTAACTATTGATTTAAGTTGATTTAAGTTTATTTAAAACTAAAATTTTGTTATAAAACGATCATGTCTCTCACGGTTGCCAGCTTGAGCATTTCTAGCAGTGAAGATATTTAACTGTTTCTTAGTTCTTGGCACTTAAGCGGTACTATTAAACTCTAACGCAATTACCTCCCAAGTTTCGTTTTTTTTGTTGTTGTAAAAACTGCATTAGTGCTCTTATTTTCTATAACATCTTTGTACCTGCAAACAAAGTCTATTGTAATATAACAAAACAAATATTTTCAATTATCAAGCCGTCAAACCTTTGTACAGTTATTCCATATGTAGGAACTTACCTTTGACTTAGTTCCAAAAGCTTACACTTTTCTTTTTCGGTGAAATTTTTTCCCCGTGAACTCATTTTATAATTTTTGTAGTAAAATCGCAATAATATAAACAAAGAATAGTAGGTATGTAATACTCCTAGCGTGTAATAAAAGCGGTAATCGTACTCGTCTGGACGCACAACTCATAAACAGCTGTTCGTTTAACAACAGATTTAACAGTTACGAATGAGCTATTGAATGTAAAGTTGAACGGTATCCGCAATGTGACCATAATAAAAAAATAATATCAATGTCAAATCAAAATGATCATAGATTAGTAAATTTAACACTAATCAACGTTTTAGAAACTCGATCTAATTTGACAACGATGTTAAGTTGACAGCTGTGTCAGTTGAACGATAGTTTGATCAACCTTTCAGAAACCGGGTGTAAGAGTTGCAAAATGTAAATGGTATAAATGTTATGATTATAAAAAATTGGTTTTATACTATTAATCATAATAAGTGTTAAATGTGAATAATAATAGGGTTAAACTAAAAAACGGATTTACCGATTGTTATGAAATTTTGTACACGGGATTCTAATATCATCGTTCAATTGATAGGGTATAAGAAAATTCAATATTACATATAGAAATCCTAAAAAAGTATTTTTCACGTGTATTCTTGCCCGATTTTGATGAAATTTTGTACACGGGAAGTCTAAATATTTACATAATTAATGAGCTATAAGAATTGTCAATTATACTTTTAGAATTATAAAAAGAAATATAAAAAATTTAAAATTAAATTTTGCCAACGGGAAACATACAACATACTATAATTGAGAAGAATAGTTAATAATGCATTAGAAATTGTAGATTGGAAGAAAAAATTTCAACCGATTTTGATAAAAATTGTACACGTGAAATGCATGCCACCCTCAATTGATACGACATATGAATTGTTAACAGTATGAGTAAAAATAAAATGACTACTACTAAATAACTACTGCATTGTAGCAAACGCGTACGGAGGCGCGGGCAAACCGCTAGAATCGATATAAAATATAGCTTATTGCCATATATGTAATTTACTGCAAATGTTTCCCTCACAATAGTGTTTATATATGATACTAGAGAGCGTGACTGTCGGCGTAAGTGCTGCTTTATATTTCGTGCACGATCACTATGTATAAAATTGAAGTGTCTGATTGTAATGTCAAAATAACAGCTTTTTACTAAATGCACATGAAACAAAATACCAAATCTTAAAATTGTTGTGTTTGTTCCGGCTAATCTGGGAAAGGACCGTTTTTGTCACTGGTAGATAGCTAATGCTATAGGGAGTAACTTTAAGAAAAAGATTTAGGGTTCCCCGCAAAAAAAAGCATTTTAACTGGTATTTTTATGACCGGCGGGCGACCACGATGGGTGGAAGCGGGGTCAACACTATAGCGATGTTATTGAATAAAAGCTTGCTTGAAACAATAAAAATTAAAGTTTCCAGTTTAGTCTTAAATCTGTGCATTTCAAATAATCTATCATTATTGCGAGGTGTTTTACCTGTTAATTTCGAACTATCAAATTATTCAATGAGGTGGCTTTCTATATTTTTAACTCGGCTTAAGCTTGCCCAGTGCCGAAAAGTTTATGGCCTAAATATATTACCCCGTGTTTCACTTGCATCCTTATGCATAGTGTAAGCCCAACCCATGGCCATGGCCATAGGCAACATTTAATGGTACTCCTCCCTTACATAGCAGTGTAACCGTCTGCCATATTAAATCTTGTGTGACGTCATGTTATTTTCGTATTCATCTCAGCATTCCCAAAACTAAAATCTAAATCTAAATAATCTTTATTTAATTTAGGCCCTAAAAAGGCACTTATGAACATCAAACACTACTGCCGGTTCGGAAAACATTCCAGACATCGAGAAGAACAGTTAAGAAATCCGATTGGGTTTATCTTATTTATTCCAACCATCAAAAATTTTGGTTAGGCTTGATAATATGTTTACTTGTAATTATATCGATAAAAATAATATTCCTTAATAAAATTCACTTCTTTTTCCTTCATATAATAAACTTTTAACATAATTTAAAAACATTTATAAATATTTAGGGTATGGTTACAATGTTCTTTTAAACATTATCCAGTGGTACTAATGCTAAATATCTACTAGTTTCGATATAATATCATCCTTTAAATTAAAATGACGTAAGCGCAATATTTATAGCACTCATTTTACGTTAGTTTCATCTATACTATAATTACCTAATACAATTCAGCAAATTTAACATTGACTTAGTATATTCTTATCAGCAAAAAAACTTAATTTTTGTTGTTATTGTGCGATATTAGGCAAAAATTTAATTATTCTGAGATATTAATACGTTTTTGTAATTAGGTTACGTTATAAAAAAATACAAATACTGTTATATCCTATTTCTCTACATCCACACTTAACCACAATCAACTGAGTCAGTCGAAGTTACTTATTTTGAAAATTATCATAACACCTGGGTGTTCAATTTTTAGATCGCGAGAAGAGATCGAGTTCGAGATTGGGACGGAGAGAATCTGAGAAACCTAGTAAAAGAACCAATAGCACCTCAGACAGGTACTGGAGTAACAGTAACCGGGAAGATGGAACCCACGAAAAAACGAAACCAAAACATTTGGGGGCCACACAAGACGGCAAAGGTATGTTTTAAAGCAGCGGTTCTTAACCATTTCAATCTTGTTACCTCTATGAACTATTAGGAAAAATCATATAACGGGGCGACCCCTACCTCGTAAAGTTTTTAGTTTTTTGTGTTTAACGTTTGGATTGTACTGTGCGTACTTACGACCAGGGTTAGTGCCGTCAAATTGCCGAGCTTATATTTTCCCAATAGGGTAGGCAGCGACCACGTCCTTCCACCTGCTATGATCCTGGCATACATCTTTCGTTTCTTCAACATTCATTAATCTTTTCATTTATGACATGTACATATTATACACACATATATATATATATATATACAGTGGTGGTCGTATAATTAGAAACTCTACCAACGGTCCTTGACATTATGTAAGATACTTCACCGCATTCGTTTTTATTTTGAAATGAAACAATAAATAGGACAACAATATGTTCAACTAATTAGAAACAACAACAAAAAAGTATAAAAAACAACATTTTTTAAAGTATTAGTAATTAGTATTGTTATTTACGAAATAGCTACTATCCACAGCCTACCAATAGTTATAATTAATATTTAGTGGCGTATCCCTTATTTTCAATAACACCACTGCAACGACGTGGCATTGATTCAAACAATTTCATACATTTTTCTAGGGGGATTGAATTCCATGCTTCATTCAACAAATGCTTCATATAGTTCATTTTGCCTGGTGTTACGTTTGTTTGAGACTTTCTTTATAACAATATACCAGAGATTTTCTAACAGATTTAAATCCGGACTATTTGCTGGCCAGTCTAAAACGGATATACGCTGTTCGCTAAGGAAACATTTAACGTTATTGGTTATGTGTTTTGGGTCATTGTCATGATGAAAGATCCAGGTTACAGGCAAATGATCGTCTGAGTAGGGAATCATTGTGTTCTCTAAGATATTTTTGTATTGCCAAAGATCCATTGTACCTTCAATCTTCCGAACGAGTCCAACTCCACACCCGGGAAAACGCCTCTAAACTTTAATGTTACCGCCACCGTCCTTGACTATACTCCTTGTGTATTTATAATTAAAAGCATTGTTTACAGGACGTCTAACAGCGCTTTCCATCGGAATTTACCATATTTATTTTTGTTTTATCTGAAAATAACACTTTTTTCCATTCTCGTACCGTTCAATTAACATATTTTTTAGCCAATAATAATCGCTTCTCTCGGTTTTCTTCCAAACAATTTAGCTTCCACTAATCTTCGGCGTATCAGTCTTGACGAGATGTTTCTCGGGTTATCAGGCGAAAAAACTTCATTTTTAATCTGGTTGGAGCCTTTACTTAGGTCTTTTTTAGCAACACGAACGATTAGCGTTTTTTTTCTCTGTGAGAGGTTTTTCTTGACCGAGCCTTTCTAAGAACATTTTCAACAGTTCCATGTGTTTTATAATGATCAATTGCATAGAAAACTTTCTTAACAGAACAATTTAAATGCTCAGCTGTTCTTCTGTACGCCCACTTATGATCTATATTTAAATTAACAATTATTTGCCTAGGTGTCGCGCCACAACTTTCATTTTTGCCCATTTTGAACAAAATAAAATTCTGATTAAATTTTCAATTGCCGCCAAAATAATAGAAAAAGCCAAGAAAAAAAATGTTATTCACCAATTTCAAAAAAAGAACGAGCTATGGATGATTTTTTAAAATGTTTCTAATTAGGCGTCCAAGAGGCCAGTAAGAGAAAATAAACTACATACATATTATGTAAGACTCATTTTGTAATTAAAAGTAAGATATGTTTTATATTTTATGCATTTAATGAGTTTTTTATTTGAGTGGCTATAATATTGTATGATTATTAATTATTGAATGTGTATATTTTTTACGAACATTTGTACGTTAAAGTTATACTTTGTTTATTCATAAGAAGTGTTTCTAATTATATGACCACCACTGTATATATAAATTAAAGAATACTATGTGTAATCGTATAATCGTAATAATAAATAAATGTTTGTCGACAGATGGACAGACGCAAGATATGGATATATCCCCAGACAGGAGCACGCCACTTTCTGAAAACTCATACGGTGCCCGAGATACGAATTCTAAAGTACGAAATAACTCTGAGAGTAATACAGTCCCTCCCGTTATCGTGCTTGATAATTCAAATCAGCAGGTGAGCTCATGACGTGTGTCTACTCGGTATACAAATTATATAATTTCCTATGTAGTTACTGCTTGTTTCTCTCGCTTAATAACCAGTATATAGAAATAAAAAAAAAAATTTAAATAACTGGGAGGTACATTGCAAATCTTTCTAAATTTTATCTATCTATTATTAATAAAGGGTGGCGCAAAAGTAACGATACAATAGGAATTGTCTTTTTTAAATTATACACATTACTATTTTCACTAATTTATTTTGAAATATGTTAAATACTTTTGATTTTATCAACAAACAAAGTAGGGTATTAAATTGAATGAAGTGTTTTCTGGGTGAATCTATGTTCTATAGAATACTATTATTTACTTCCATAATAATAATTAATATCACTCTGAGCCACACACGGCAGAGCGTGCTGGATTTATCTAATAATTCATATAAAAGTCACAAACATTTAAACCCTTTCAATTGAATTTCCAAAAATAATAGATCTTCGAAGATCTAAGACCAATAGTATTTAGTGTAGGCCCGGTTGAAAACCAGCGTTATAGCATATGCTGAGCTAAAGTATTTTTTGATGTTGAGTACGGCGTTTGTTTGGCAATGTTCCGATATTATAAAAAAAAATTACTAATACTCCAATTTATTATAATCTCGAGTTTAATGTGCGTTGTGTTAATTACGTCCATATTTTCAACATCAAATAAATGTCCTTTCCTTTTTCTTAATTTCATTTGCCCACTGTTATCACATAATCATTTTTATTAGATTATGTATAATATTTTGATGATAGACTGGGTCATTGTTGGCTGCGGCGTTGCCACGTATCGTGAGCGGGCCGTCCGCGCTGTCGACGGTAGCGCCGGCTAATTACGGCGCCGGTACCACAACAAGTCCGCCAACCGGTGACCCGTGCTGCTTGCCGACCGAGACACTCCATCGGGATCAAGGGCCGCCTACTCCCACACATTCTGAGAACACGGATCCTCATGCACCCCCGTTGCACCTCGAACAAGCGCTACCCAGAAAAAGTTTGTAGAATTTTAATAAAATTTTCATCACTCTTGCACGTAAACAGTGTCATAGTATGCAGGCTATCTTGGGTGTAATCACCGAAGTAAAATGAGGGCCCATTTCTACGTTAACGCCTGAGGATGTAATGACTTTTGAAATGGCTGTGTGCGTGTTTGCGCCTTTTACGTTTCTGAACGCAACATATTTGTATTGACTATGGAACACTGGCCTACCAACCGCATAAAAAAACGCTCTTTGCAAATTTTATAATTGTTGAGTTAACTTTGTGAAGTGACTTTATAGTATTTATTTATTTATTCGCAAATGTGATGAAAAACATTGTATGTTACACAGGCGGTACAGGAATTACGAACATCGACTCATTACAATCCTCAGTATTCGACTTCGGCCTTCTAATAGAGTTTCGTTTGTAATTCCTTATTGACCGCTCTTAAGACACAATGTACTATTTTTTTTTGGTTGCTGTTGTTATATTGTGAGTTAAGACAGCGTTAGTAAAGTCTCGATACACACCTAAACAGACTGCTACAACGCAGATCGCGCGTAATGTTAATGGACATTTGGGCGAGACTGAAGAAAACCATTAATTTGCGGATTTTTAAAAAGTAGAGATGTAGACTTTATTTTTTGTTGATAATGCTATATGTATAGACACAATGCATAAGATGGAAGTGCTCAACTACTAGGAAAGAAAGTGGCGGAATGAGTTGAGCTCTAGGATAGAAAACATGCACACTTACTTGGCTGGTGGTAGGTAACGCAGGCGGGAGATCAGTACGGCTCCTCTGGCGGTTCTTCAAACACTTTGAATAGAATAAAATGTGCAAGTTAAACATAATAACCCGGAAGCGCGGCGACCCGTTGATTAGTGCGTCGTATAGACGACGGCGATAATGATTGTTTTCAAGCGACTGCTTGCGGTGGCGGTTTATCGAAGTGTGCATGTAGGTAAAAAGGAGGGGCGGAGGGGAATAGTGCATTGTTGTCGAAACAGATAACACAATGTCCACAGAAAGTGAATATAATATCTACCACACGGCAACAGAATTAAGTAGTCGTTTCTATTGAATATATTAGACCATGAGGCTGTAATTTTGAAAACGGTCAGATTTTATGATTACACTGGGATATAATTAAATAATATAATAAATTAGTATTATAATCTATATTTATTATAATATGTTTGGTTTCAGAGTGGTTATGAACAGTTCCAACCTTACGGCAATAATGTCGAGAAATAACATTGCACTATCGTGAAAGCAAAATGTGAATGCTGAAATAATAAATGCTTTTGATACTAGTTTAATAAATTAAAATTTATTATGACTCTTTTATACATATAATACCTTTTAACGTAATAATTTTGTTGCATTGTGTGATTGCTTGTTTATAGTCATATGTAAGCGTACGATCAAGATTTTTAGATTAACTTACGAAAAATTAATTATGTATATATGCATAGTTACAGAAACAGCAGTGTCCAATGTCTTCATTATAGATTTTCATATAATTAATTAAATTGCCTTTATTATTATGAATATTTGGGATTTATTCAGAATTTTATTCAATAACGTTTTTGTAAACTTATTAATGTAAATAGTCATTTGAATATAATAAATGTGAAAATAACACATAGGGTACTTTTTATCTCGGTAAAAGTCATAGTTTAACCAGTGTTATCCCACAAATATAACAAATGTAAAGTTTGTATGTTTGTTGTTTGTACTGTTGTAAGTTTTATTGGGACGGTTAAGGTGTTGAATTGATATTGGCATATAATGACAATACCATACAAACGATGATAAATCCATGTATGATTTTCTTTTGATTTGTCGTGTTCCGAAATCAGGCGGTGCATATACAGTGATATAGTGGGGTGATAGGGATCGCGTCCACCATACACATAGTGACAATCCCATCCATGATTTTCTTTTGGCTTGTCGTGTTCCTAGATCTACCTGTGTATATCCAATAATACGCAGACGAAGTCGCGGGTACCAGCTAGTTGTGAATAAAAAGAATGTCAACACCTTCGGTGATAGTGGACATTGCCGGTTTTTCTATATAACCATGCGCGCTGCCAGGATTACTTGCTGGGAGGTGTATCAGAATCTACACTCTATATTATTAAGTAATAAAATATCATTTATAGATAATTATACAAGTATCGTACAAAGGACAGCAGCCTAGACAGACGCCATAAATTTTTATTGAAGCAGTAACTTAATCTAAAAAAAATATTTTAATCGTTTGTATGTATTTTCTTGAAAGTTCACTGATTTTGCACTCTGATGCCGGCGGCCATGTGAATAACTCAAATATGAAAAACGTCAAAAGCGAAATAATTGTTTCTATTATGGTAGATTTGTGGAATAGTGCGCACAGATTGACAGTTACAGCTTTATAGTATTACTAGGGAGGAATACAAAAAGATAAATAAAACAATACTAAATCACTATGGAACAGATTCTGGTCAAATATCAGGGGTTAAAATATACATATATGTTTATTGCAGTGGAATGCCTGGGCAGTTACTCTTCGGTAGTCGGCGGTAGTCTGCAGCATGCGCCACCGATGATGACGCCATCTTTAGTGAATTATTTACGGCCTGATTTGACATCGCATGTCAACGGTTGGCCAGCTGACATACTTGAGAAACAGGTGAGACTTTATAAAGTATAAAGAAATCTTAATTCGTACGTAAATTCGCTGCTGACCGTTAAGATTTTATCTCATCGGAAGCCGACTCTTGGTGCAGCAGCTAAGCCATGTTGCAACTTAAAGCGGAAAATCAAAATTAAAATTTGTACGAAAAATTTCGTAACTAATTTGGTAACCGTTCATGAGAACTGAATCAATATGTATAATGGATATGTGGAAGTGGATCAAATTTAACTGGCAAGTTAAGATTACAGACAGACACCGGGATTGGTGAACCTAAATGAAAGCTTGTAATTTTTTTTGTACCCTTTCCAGTAGTAATAAAACATGACCATTAACAGACAGTCATGAGCAAGCAAGGAAAAAGTTGTGAAGTTTTTTTTTTAAATATTGAACTTGGCAATAGGAATGTACAGCACTCGATAGTAGGTATGATCCAAAACAACAGTGAACATCGGCCGACCTGTTGAAATGCTTTTTTACGTCATGTTTGAATGACCCAGATATCATAGGAAGCAACGATAACGTTGCCTCGAAAATGTTCCACCATTTACACTAGCAGGTTTGCCGGGGGGAGCACCGCCTGAGCGTTATGGGTAATATACAAACTGTTAACCGTCCAGTTAGAGACAATAAAAAAAAGAAAACAATCTTCAATGATTAACATTTACGTGGTGTATCTTCGAAGTTGAAGGTCCAACGCCAATGAAACTAAAATGGGACCAACCTTGAGGTATACGCTATCCAACAAAAATAGAATCATCCAAATCGGTTCATAAACAAATACGTTATGTATGGCCTGAACATGCATAAAAAAAAGTTTACATTGTAATTGATTAAAAAGGCGATTTTTTTTCTCAAATATGGCTTGTAGTTTATGCACGTTTAGTGGCTAGCACGTTCAAACAAACAATCTCTTGAGGTTTAAATATTGTATATAATATTTTGTATGAAGTATGCAATGGGCTAATATGTCCTGTCTTGGGGAGTGTTATTCAGAAGCGATTTATATTAATGCGCAGGCGAACAAATTCATGGAGGATGCGTATCAGTTGGGGTGTTTGCAGTGCACTCGGGTGTCCGCGGAACTGAAGTGTTCCCGTTCTCTAGTGCGTCATACAGAGATACAAGCTACTTTGCAGGAACAGAAGTCAGTATTCTTGACGATTATATTATTATTTGTTAAAATTTTAAATAAGTTTCATGACCAATTTTAAGTTTCAATGTATTCGTGTTTTTCGAAGATATCATCCAAGAATGTTTATATCAAGATCGAAATATCTCATTCTCTCTATACACCCATAGAGATAGAGCACTGCCGTGTATAATTTTACAATAATACTTCTCGATTATACGCATCAAAGCTCGAAACGTGGTATTTACAAGACTGTCGAGATATTTCCATGGTATTGTTAATGTCGATCGATGCGAGTTCGAAACCTTTGCAAAGAGCCGGAGCTTTCGGTGGAGGGAAACACCATGATGAAACCATAGTATGCTTACCACCCTCAAGTTGAAAATCTGTCGCCTAGCACCTATAGGTATGCTCCGGCAGCTACACACACTTGAGAGACAGTCTCCCCAATAGATTTAAGATGTCACAATATTGCTTGACGTCAGGTTTTTTTTCGTACTGACTGAACTGTCAGCCTTAAGGACCCTGGAGCCATTAAAGGCTTTGTCAGCTTCACCAGGCTTGGAGGTGCGCTTGTAGCCATTATGCTAAATATATAAAGAAACAACGATAATGATGATTAAATAATGTGCACAGGATAATGTACCTGCGGCAGCAGATCTCAAGGCTGGAGGAGCTCAAGTCGCAGAACTCTTTCATGTCGGAGGACTAGGAGTCGCGGTGGGTGGCGGGGGTTGGGTTAGTGGGTGTCGTTTGCCCTCCCCAAATAAACATTATCGTTGTCGCGAGACAATCTTCACAGGTCGCGTTATATAACTCACGCCATGACTCAATAGTAGAGAACTTGGAGCCACTTGTATGCGCGTGCTCACGACTCGTGGCGGGAACTTATACCAAAACCTAAAAATTGTTCATTCCGTACTTTTTTCTATGTAATTTAGATGAGATGGCTATTGTGTTGTGTGATTTGATGTTAATTAAGTAATACTGAGATTTTGCCAGTGTCTGTCAATTTGAATTAAGATTCGTTTTTCTCATTTTATTTTATATACTAGATTCGATGTTTCTTTTCGGTGATTTTTTTGATTAAACTTTATGAGGACCTAAATAAAAGCATAATTTAGGGGAATTATTGTTTGTAAGTAGTTAATAAGTAGATAGAAGGGGGTAAGGCGCAACTTTGCGCGTACTTCACGACTGTAACGCCCTACCCCTCAATCATTAATTTTTCATCGCAGATGGTAGGTAATGTATTAAATATAAAATTAGCAATCGCAATAACCCTTTGTTACAACACGGCTATCTATCGACTACATTTTTTCTGTTATGGATAGTTTGAACCATATTCTTTGTTGAGTAACTGTAATGTTATTTTATTTTTAAATAATTTTAAAGGTATTATGATGTTTATATGTATTTATTTGTAATGTCTTGTGTTATGTATTTAAATGTTATTTCCATATCGTATTAAGTCTTTACCTATAAAATTGCGGTTTTGTATGAAAAAATTGAAACGAATTTTTTTCATGTATTTTTTATTTTTATTAATCGAAGTAATCACCCATGCAATCAATGCATCTTTGCCAACGCAGTGGCAGTTTATTGATGCCCTTCTTAAAGAAATTATCGGGTATTGAATTTTTTTCCCGCCAAGGAGTTATCCAAATCCTGGAAAAAGTAGTAGTCTGTAGGCGCAAGGTCTGGTGAGTAGGGCGGATGACGGAGAACTTCCAACCCCAGTTCTTGCAACTTGTAGACCGCCTGCTGTGCAGTATGAGGTCGCGTGTTGTAGTGCAGGAGCAGCGGAGACGAGCGATTGACCAATGCTGGTTGGAGATGTGCCAGCTTCTCCATCAATGTGTTCAGTTCTTCACAGTACACATCTGCAGTAATACTCACCCCGTTTGGTACGAAGCTGTGATGAATCACACCGGCGCTAGACCACCAAACAGTGACCATCACTTTTCTAGGGGTAAGTTTTCGTTTAGGGCATTGTTTAGGTGCTGAACCAGGATCCAACCAAGTTGCTGAGCGCTTGCGGTTATCAAACAGAATCCATTTTTCATCGCAGGTATCAATGCTGTTCAAAATTCCTTCATTTGTGTGTCTGTTGAGCAGTGCAAGGCACGTCTCGACGCGTACTTCGCGCTGGCGATCATCGAGTTCGTGGGGCACCCATTTGTCAAGCTTTTTTACCTTGCCAATTTGACGCAAATGGACCAATATTGTTTTGATACTAGCGTCGAAAGCGGCTTCCACAATCGCCTTTAATTCGTCATTGTCGACTAAAGTCTTCGGACGACCGCGAGGTTCATTTTTCAGGTCGAAATTCCCAGAACGGAAGCGAGCAAACCAATAACAGGTGGTGCGTTGCCATACAAAAATGATTTTGTTTTGAAATGGCCAGTACTGCAGAACGGCAATTTCATTGGTAAAGACCTATTATTATTATTGAAGCTAGCGATCCTATTTCACAAACTACAGGTTTACTAACCATTAATGCATGTATGATGGTTTTCATAATGGAATTTTAAATATTATATGACTGTGAGGAATAAATACAGTTTAGATAAAAAGTATATGATGTGAATTATAATAAGCGGTTGAGAATCCATTGAAGAAGCAATAAGTCGATAGTTAATACTGTTTCTCTTGAAAACAGTTCCCTATGGTTTGGTTTAAAAAGTTTTCGATCAATGAAACAGGAGAAGTTCAAACGTTTGTAAGATTTGATAAAAACCAGTAAGGGACCATTTGTCCTTTGTAAGTATTGTGAAAAAGTCAAGAATCAAATAAATCATATTTGTACATTTATTTTTTATCTTTTACCTAGCAAAATAACGATCTGCTGCTTACGAATATGGGAAGCTCCAGGCCTTAATTTTCACAAGATTCATTAAACGATTCAAATTTTATCTTCAAAGTATAGCTGTTATTTACAAAAACGATGTATCTAAAGATAATTCATACCTATTACCAACTATCAAACTACCAAAAATAAATTAGATTTTTAAATATTAAAGAATTTTAATTATATAATACGAAAACAAGATTCTGTCCTTATTATTATTATTATTTTATCCTTTTTTTAATTTTTTTAAATGTGGGCGATTGGAAAAATATACATCTCTACCTAGGTAAACTTGGGAATTAAAACATTGTCTAAACATATATTTTTTTGCATTAATAGTATTATAGATACAATACAGTGACTGGATTCTATTTGTTCGTTACATTGAATAGTTTTGTTTAGGAGGAGTTCATAAGTCATTTGTACTATTCCTCAGTAAAATGGACATTTGACGTGATTATAAAAAAAA
Source organism: Saturnia japonica (assembly GCA_033032175.1). NCBI lineage: Eukaryota > Metazoa > Arthropoda > Insecta > Lepidoptera > Saturniidae > Saturnia > Saturnia japonica. Next base: position 28,670,920 of record CM065304.1, on the reverse strand, counting down.
CATTTTTTATTTCAATTACGGGGTGTATACGTCATTGTGGCATAATAAAAATGTAACTCCTTTCACCCGATAGGTTTTGAAGATAGGCTGAGCCAGTTTACTAGGTATATATTATTTTTTTATCTAATTAAAAAGTTTAAAATAGCGCATCTGGGAAGAACGTTGCCATGGGCAACAGCAGCAGAGACGTGCAAGAGGACGCGTGAACAAATAAATACACATTGTTACAATACACACACATCCAGAAGACAAAATACAGTAATTCTGTATCAATTTTATTCAACAGCATCCTAAAAAATAAAATGAATAACAAACCGTGTAATCTATTCAGACAGGCGTTTTTACGCGCGGTTTCAAAGCGCCATGTGGTTGTGCCTTGAGGCTGTCTGTCCACTGAAGCGGAGCGGTGCAAATTTCGACCAATGGAATTGCATAAAAATCTAGAGATGCAATCCTATTGGTCGAAATATTCCGCAACTCCGCTGCGCTTCCTCGCTCCATTTCAGTGGACGGGCTACCTAGGGTTGTTACGTTCACGTTCTGGCTATCACATTTATGAGCTAGACACACAATGTGCCGTAGATTCGTTGAGAACAGGTTTGGTAAGCTTGATGCAAATATGAAATGACTGTTTCAACATGCAGATAGATCAATCGTATGATATCGTTCAATAATAATGGTCAACCCTTACAGTTATAACTATGTAATGGTTAGGTACTTCGAGATGTTCAGATTTAAAACCCGAGGATGGTAACTGGTGAACATAAGAACATTGAAAGGGATGCTTAGATGGTTTGGGCATGTTGAGAGGATGAAAGGTTATGTTATCCCTGTTCAGTATTTATAAAAATGCCTTCTTTAGAGAGTGTAATAGTCATCTAACTATACCTAATCGAACTTAAAAATTGAACGTTACACTGTTCCTTAAATATATTAACAAGATTTTCTACAATTTTATATATTCCCATTCGTGTTAGCTTTTATTCCATAACATGTGTCATTCGATTATCGAGGGAAGCGGTTAAATTATTTATCTACGAGTTTTTTTTAATGATATGTTACACAGTGTGGTTTCAGCTCTGGTTTGTGAATTGATACTAAAGCGACAGAGCGTACCTAAGTGTCAGAGACGACGCTTTCCTCCCTCTTGTAGCTCGATTTGAATTATGTAAGGTCGGTAACTGTAATAGATAATGCAACGTACAGATTTACAATTTAGGTTTTATGGGTATAGCCATAATAGTTGCAATATTGTGGAAAAGATTTAATAGCAGATGTTTAATGATAACTAAAACACCTAGGGGCGTGTTAACGTGTTCGACTTTGAGAAGTAAAAGGTAGAAATAGATATGCTAGTAAGTAGCACGAAAGCATGCTATTATTGAGCATGCTTTTACATATTAAACAGTTGAAGAGCATGTTAAGCAAATACGAGGTGAATAATACGTTTCACGATACACTAGTTTCATTAAAGAGAAATATAATATTGAATTTTATCTTTCTTTCATTGTATGAAAGATCTGTTAGAGATATTTCAGGTGGCAGAATTTTTGCAAGTTCGATTGGATAGTCTTTGGCAAGTGGGAGGGGAGGCAACGTGCACGACCACACTTATCTTTCCAACTCGATATCTGTTACTTACCATTTAAGACCCGTAGACCTCTCTCAGGATAATATAAAATGTAATAGCCTAGGACTTATGGGCTAATGGTAAGTTTCCTATAAGAATTTTTAGAATCGGATTATTAGGTCCAGAGATTAACCTCGTACAAATATTGAATAAATACCTCTGTGTAATAATAGGATATAGATGTAGAATAGAGATGTACCGCTCGTGGTTGTGCAGTTGGTATATGCGCATTTAATTGCATCGTATTTTTTGTTTTGTAAATAACGTAGTTTTGTGAATTAGAGACCGTTTCTTAACATGTGCATTAATTTTCTAACAAAACTTTGTCTGGTATTATATAATATATACTATGAATTATTCAGGGTACCTATTTGAATGGCGTATTTGATTTCATTGATATGATGCAATGGACTTATATGCGTTATTAAACATGGTAGGTTGTACAGTCTCTTCTAAGTGTTAACAAATAAATGGGTAATTCTCATTATATTAAATAAATATCTGGAGTCAGTGTATGTTATATATATATGAGAAGTACTGTGATATTAATTCACTTTCAGCTTTACGAGTAAATTACATATACAGTGTAAACTCTTTATAACGATAAACTCCCTATAACGTTGAAGTGAGCACAACTTGGTTGGTTTGCGTTAAAACCCACATATTGAAACTTCACTCCATATAACGATAACTCTCTATAACGACAAAAAAGCTCAGTCCCTTGAATTCCGTTATAAAGAGTTTACACTGTATTCATATATGTATTAAATATATATATACACGCTGTGTGTGTTCGTGTGTATGTATTTGTGTGGAGTCATACATGTAATTACTACTTAGTATGATTTTATAAATTATTAATATATGCTACTTAGGGGCCTTGTAACAAGTCGCTGGAACTATATAGCGCTCTTAGTTTTATCTATCTTTCGCGTTATGTTTCTTATAGTCTGCGAGCAGTACTTTGGTTTTAGCTTAGGATACGTACGTTAGGTACACATGAGACGATTATTTCTTGCGCACGGACTATAGTCTATCATTATTACCTACCTATATAGTTACATTTCGTTTCGCTTATACACTTGTGTGAATGCCCGTCGTTAAACTATATTAGTATGATTTTAAATGTTTCATAGTAAAAGTTGACTCCACACTTATTTGAATAGTATTTTATTATATTTTCAGTTTTAAGTAGCGCAGTTTTTAATTTTAAAATAAATTAATTTAAAAAAAAAACCCTTTGTATTATTTCTTGCATAGTTATGTAGCGACATCTCTCGCCACAACTGACGCATCAACGCATCGACACAACTACGTAGCGACATCTATCGAGCCACATAGGACGCATCCTACTATCCTACATTGCGCTATAGAAATTAACTCTATCGTTGAATATATATACAAGAACCCGACTACAACAGTCACAAGTCCGGTGAAGCTGTAAAAGCCGCAGCGGCTCTGTTTTTGGATAGGGCCCCTAAGGCTAAAAGTGTAGTCAGTTCAAAAAAAAAAAAAAAACAGTCGCGGCAGCTGCCCGCCAGACATAGCACCCGTCTGGCCAGAGGATCCTCCCTTTTCTATGGCGGATGAGGAACTTTACTCTCTGTTCCTCACCTCCGCTAAAGTTATATCACCATAATTCAAACATACTGGGCGAAGTTGATATAAAGAAATCTTTTTGAAAGAATATGCTGTAATAATATGTTACTGATACGAACCGCTTGAGACTTAACTTTATCATAAGGTACTTAAGTCAATTTTAAATCCTCGTAAATTTCAAAACTTTAGAAGAAAAGTACAATTGCATGAAAATATGTCGTTCTAGGATTTACGGGATGTATGGATCTGAATGATGGGCAACAAACGAGACGGATGAAAGATGATATGTTGTAGAGATGCGAATGTTAAGATGGATGTGTGGTGTAGTGTATAGTAGGTCATAAAATTAAGCATGAGTATATCGGAAAAGGAACCTGAAAGGTAATAAATTAGTCTAATATGTCAACTAGAACAATGTTCCGCATGAAGGTGAATGGATAAAGGAGTGAAGGAAAACTGACGAATGTATGGAGGATGCATTTTGTGAGAAACGATTTTCGGTATTTAAGGAATTTAACATCTTAACTATGCCCTCCCAATACATTCTTCATAATTTAATATGATTTAGTAAAAACTTACCTAGAAACAGACCTAAATTAGTCGTACCTCGTTTTAGCTTTAATAACAATAATGAAAGTTTTTTAGGTAATAGTGTTAGGTTCTATGATAACATTCCGAAGCACATTACTAATTTACCAGACAATAAATTTCTAGGACCATGTCAAGCAGGTTTCACTGTCAAAAGGTTATTAATTAATGTATGAAAGTTGGATCATTATGTGAATGATAGTGATGTCTAGAACTGACTCTCTCTGTGCATCCACTAAATTATATAGTTATTATTATTGTATAATATTAATACTATAAAATAAAAACCTGATCGAGTTTCTTGCTGGTTCTTCTCGATGGCTGGGATGTTTTTCGAATCAGTAGTAGTACTTTGATGTTCATTAGTGCTTTCTTAGGGCCTAAATTGAATAAAGACTTTTTTGATTATCGTGAAAAAAGATATTGTATTGTAAATTGCAGAAGTGTAACGTTGCATAGTGTGTCCGTGTCGAAATAGGGTCAAAACAAGTGTGTTTAAAGTGTGTTTTAGCGTGGGTTCACGCTACGACTCTTAAGAAGCGAAGCAATAACCCTGAACGTCAAGCAATCTAGAAAGCAGTATGCAAGTACTGAATGTAAGAACAAAGATAGGATACACGGGTGCATATGCGTCGGCGTGGTGTAGAGTTCGTTGAATAAATTTAACACGGGTGAAACCATGAGATAAAGCTAGTATTTTAATAGTTCTCAAAATAATAATAAGCAGTGGCTTACGTGACTAATAATTATAATTAGATAATCAATTTAATAAATCAGTGTTAATTTAGCACTGAATCTGGACTGTTAATTATCATTCCTGATCGCTGTTTATCATATATCATCTACTATTTCTAATATGTTGGATACATCCTCAGAAGAATTATCTTATAAGGTGTCCCCCTTGAAAAAGTGTCCAGCTGTAAGCACCAAATTATAATTCAAAAACCCATCAAAATGGCGCTAGCGTAGCAAAAGGGAATTATACTTTTTCGTGATCTTATAGGTTTAACTGTTGTCAACATTAAAAAATTATTGAACAATAATGGGAAAAGTTTATAGAGTGAAAGTTCTCCAGGTGGGTTAAAATAAAAATAAAAAAAACTTTTGGCGCGCTGTCTTCAAAATTTACGCACTTGCTACCGTGGCGCCACCCTTGTTTGACGCTTTTTGACGGACACTTGTTCATAGTTAAATATTCTACAATAGGTATGACAGCTGACAGAGCAGAGTTAGGAGATAATCATACGATCTCTATGTACTTAGTCTGTGCATACGATGATCTTAGGATTTAATTTGATTTGGATTTTATAATTGTCAATAATTAAATATACTTACTGTTATTGATGCGTCTGAATTCTTGTTAGACGTCGTACAGACATTTAATTTCCACTAAATCTGGACATTTTTGAAATTTAATAAACTAATTAGTATAAACAATACATACAAAAAAAAGAGCACCACTAGACAGTTAACATAATTAAAGAAACGCAGATCTAAAACCTAAAAGAAATAACTTTATAAATTGAAAACAGCCTTTATTAATTCGTTATCCTGCAATCTTCCCCATGAAGTGATTTAAAATGTATAAAGGTAAATTAAAAATATCTAAATAAAGGTTGTCTTATAAAAATCCAGTATATCATAGTATAACAAATTAAAACAAATATGTTTAAAAAGCAAATCGCATCCGGATTTATTTTTACAACAACTCTTCAAAATATTATCAGTTTACGAGATATTAAGGCATCCAGTAACCACTTTTTCCTTCCATACTAAAAAGACATCCTATGGAAATATTCATATAGTGTTGCTGGATTGAAATCACAAGTGAACATTAGTAGTATAATATATTTTCTGAACAGAATTTGAGAATTAACTACATTAGACACTTTGTTTCTACAAATATAAGCACATATTATGTTCTAAGGCCTTAATAAATTGCAAATTTCATAAATTGAACTCTGTCTCCTACTAAAATAGTTTTTATTTTTATAGAATGTATTATAGAAATTATACTAAGGTTACATAAACATAAATGTTTTCCACTGATTACGATGATAAAGAAAATTGGAATTATATATATAAGATGTCACAACACGTTATACCATTTTACCAAATAATGTAATATTCCAAGTAGCCAAACAAGAACCTAGTGAATGATCACACGACACATATTTGACATCAACCACACATCTTAATTATGTGTAATAAAATTTATGTAAGTATGACATATGGTGTCAAAATAAAGTCACGTATTGGACGGGGAGTGCGTGGTTAAAATATGCAGCATAAATACATCTAAATTTTCACAAAATTTAATCCGTTATTTGTGTGAGCAGTGCTGTGCCGCGTATTATCCAGAAGTCTGCGGGTTTGTCGCTCGGCAATAATACCGGCAACACGAAGTTGGTACTGTGACCCGTTGTTGACAGAGTTCCCGCTCTCTCCGAAGTCTTGTACAATGGAGCTTGGTACCGGGGATCCGGTTTCGGCAACGACAGAACTGGATAAAACCATATCACAGGCAGCGGTGGATTCATTTGACCTATTTAACGCTCGAATAATAAATTTCAAAGAGTAAGGGCTCATTCACACATCGACGTATCGATATTTTTCCGGATCGTTTTTAATGTTTTTAGTGGCATATAACCTCTTACAATCGTATTCACACGCTCACGAATCGTGAAAAATCACCAATAACTCCAAAATGTATCGTACATCCATAACGAATACGTCGATGACGGATGTACCTGTGTGTGAACGGGCCGTAATCATCTACTATCGAAAACGACCTGTATGTGACATAACCTTTACATCATCATGTGTGTGAAATATGTGTAAGTATGACACATCATATGATGTAAATATAATGTCAAAGTAAGGTAACTGGTTCTGTCTATTGGTTTAATGGAATACTTATATGTATTTATAGGTAAAGGATTTATTGGCGAATATGGATGCGCCATTCAATTGTGTATTTTTTTTCAACACATATTTATAATAAGTAATATAGTATTACCTTCCACGCGAAATGAGATTTGTATAACAGATGACCCCGCCTCGTTATTATTTGAAATACTTTATCTCAGTTTTTAAATAAGATCTCAAAACACAATCGGATTAATAACTTATCACTTCGACTATCATTATGAAGTACGGTTATACCGACTTATCGGTTTTATGATTAAAGACTACGAGGTAATTAAGAGGTAGGTATGGGCACAGAGAGGTCTTTTTGGAAATTTATCTCTACTCTGGGTAGCCCAATTACTGAAACACCCTCTGCCCTACAGAAGATCTCACCCAAATATCCTTGTATTGTGTTCCTGCGGAGAGTAGGGTTTCCAGAGCTCCTTGGGGTAAGGGGAGGGGGAGGGGTCAAGGTCGGAAACAGGCTGGTGATAGCTCTGGTGTTACAAGCATCCATAGGCTGCGGTAACCATTTACCAAAAGGCGAGTAGTACGCTTGCTTGCTACCTTAGTTTTTTTCGTCATAGGTTTTTTAGAGTTGTGGACATAATCATACCTGACTTTATGTGACGATGTGGCCTAATATGATAGCACACTAAGCCTACTGGCTCTCAAGTGCAGCTGGCGGAACACACCTATTGGTGTTTGGCGACAGATTCTCAACTTGAGGGTGGTAGCTAGCCAGGCGGGCATTAGAAAAAGCCCTACCACCTTACTATGGTATCATCACGATGTTTTCATTCACCGAGCGCACATGCTCATTGCAAGCATTCCAACTGATGTAGATTGACGCAGTGTCCGTACACGCTACCAACTGAACCATCATTGCTTTGAAAAGGAGCTGGTTGCCAAGTACAGCTGCTGGAATACAACGACGCCGGTTGCCTGGCTGTATATTCTTATCAAGTTTATCAACGGAACGCCGACGTTGAAATTATTAAAATGTAACAAACCCGGCAGAGCATCCACAAGTCGATTCCGTTCTATGTCCCATCGACCAGCGTCAATGAACAGACCGTGAATATTGATACCGTCTTCTGGTACCTCCAAAACTCCATAAACATTATGGTCGTCGTCCTTCAAAAAAAAATTTAAAAGATTTTTGAGTTATGTTAGTGATGCCAAATAACATCTTAGCGTATAAAGAGAAGGAAGTAGATGTGAGTGATATTTTATATTAGAATTTATCATGTTGTTCAGTTTCTTAAAAATGTACTATTGAACTTACGCACAAAACAATGTCAGATGTACCTACAATAACATGTTAGCTAACTTTATTCTCGTTTGAGAGATAAGACAATTTATAAAAAAGATAACCAACTGCGATGATTTTGAAGAGTTCCTGGTGTATTTTCGAAGTTGAAGGTCCAATGCCAATTAAATTAAAATAGGGACCATCCTGGAGGTACCCCCTATCCATCAAAAAAGGAATCATCTAAATCTCCACTCTATTATTACTATCCTAAACTATAATAAAACAATAAAGCGGAAAAGTTTTTTGTTTGTTTGTTTATACACACTAATCTCTGGGACTACCAGTCGGGTTCGAAAAATTCTTCTTGTATATGATAGCCACACTCACGAGGAATTGTATAAGGTATCTAACATTAGGTTACAACCCTCAGCTAGTCTTAAGTATAGATTTTTGTTACGTAAGTTGGAAGTCGAGGCCCTCCCGAACTGCTTTATCCACGTGCGCTGGCGTAATCATTAATGATAATGAAATACAATGTTGTATAAAAATATTGGATCTTAGTATATAACAAAAAAGTCAGCGATAGCACATGCCTATCTCTTTTACATAAGCTACAATAAGGTATTTTGTGATAAAAATTTGTTGAAAATTAAAAAGTGATTTATAAGGATTATTTTTAGACATGGCATATTAATCCTTAAAAACAAAAGTTACTTCATCATAAAGACAATTTTATGAAGTTAAATTTTTCTCTTTATAGTAAGTTATTTTGATACATAGTTTATGAGATAATGAAAAATTAAAATAATTTGTACTTGCGGGAAGAACAACATTGATAGACTACACAGATGCGTTGGCGGCGCGGTGTTTGCCGGATAAAATTAACACGGGTGAAACCGTGGGGCACAGCTAGTCGTTTTATAAACAAAGAAGTTATAGCTGAACATCTTAAAAAAAATGAAATACATTCGAATTGAGTAACCGACCGTCTTTTTTTTTTAAGGCGGTTAAAAACTACGACAAAACTTTCTCAATTACGACTATTTTGACAACTATGGCGCTTCTACCACAAAAAAGCAATCACAGCGTTAGACACAAAATCCTTAGACCTTATTCTTTTGCTCTTTATATTTTTTGTATGTCGCTCTTTTAGTTCGTAGTTTACTTTCACTAAGTATAAGAAATGTATTAAAAACTCAAAAGAGTTGTAAACTAAAAAGTTGTTTCCGCTATACATCTCAGACACCCGAGCCTGCATCAGCTCCATACAGGTAGGCAGAATATGACAGCTTGGAGTCATGGTACTGGTTTTTCACTGCCTCGCGGAAAGTTGTGTCACTCAGCAATTGCAATTACTTCCGAATCAGTGGACAGCCAACCCAAGTACAAAACGTGTCAAACAATTTTCTTCACCTGCGTCTTTTTCTTATTCTGCTTGTATACGTCATCTTGGGAAAGAAAATATGGTATCGGTTGGAAATCGAAGAGCAGAGCGTCAATCGGTACTCGGTAGCGTCTCGCGTACGATTGTAAAGATCCCGTTATAAGCCCCTGTGGGAAAAATAATCCCGACACCCAGCTACTGGGTTGTTTGCCATCAACTAACCATTTCTGAAAAAAAAAATTAACTATTTTACTAGTGTTATCTTCATTTGACATATCTATTTATTATTTATGAAAATTGTAGATAGTAATAAAATACATGTTTTAATGTAAACTAGCGATCGCCATAAGGTCGAAATTCGACTAGCTACTTTTTGATTATGATCAAAATTGTAAAAAAGATGAGACAGTATTAATTTATTTAATTTAATATATTAGTAACAGATATTATAGATAAATTATAGCTTTCTGCACTCCTTCTCCGTATAATCTTTATTCATGCCAAATCTCAGTCTTCCGTGCACGTATCCGTGCTTCACGTATTAATATATAGATTACGTCATATAAGTAATCATTACAATAATAAATCTCTTTTTTAATAAAGTGGTTATATCCGATGAATGTGAATATAACAAACAATTCACTATATCACAATAAATTATTTTTTGAATATATATTTTTTACTTTACTCTTCCAATAAATTTTATCTTTTACTATTTTACGTTTACATGTGTGTCACGTCACGTACACAAAAGAATAAATCTTCGAAACAGTTTGAAATCAGGTTTCGCAGTGAAGAATAACCAAGTACATAATTGGGTAATATCTGGTACCTGAATGAAATCGATCCTAAGTATGAGATCATGAATCCAGCTGCCAAGAGATTTCAGAGAATTGTATCCTTTTTTATGCCACATCGCTGGCACTCTATTGTTTAAAAATGCATTGAATACTTCTTCAAATGCTTCGGACATGACTACTACACCCTGTAATTCATAAGGTCAAACAAAATCCAGCTCTTCGAGTTGACAAGTAATTTTTTTAATCGTTTGTTGCTTTAATTCGCAAATGATTTTTATAATATCTAAATTAAATAAAGTTTTTATATGATTTTAATATATTATTAGACAAAACAATAACAGAAAAATAACAACTTTTATGTTTATCGAAACCATTAAAACTTACACCATAAACTCTTTAAATTTTGGCCATATTGGATTTTTTTCCTAAACACGCTATGAATTCTGTAATATTTCCAAGGTTAAAGTATTTGGCATAACTATTATATTAAAACACAATTTATATTACATCGTATAATATATACCAAGTTATGGGTTTATTTATTAGTAAAAAAAAGTAAGACGAGGAAAATTGTAAAGGAGGCGAATGTATGCTACGAAGTATTTTAGGGATTATATTTAAAATTAATAAAATAAACGGAAATTTAACAATAACAATGAAATTCACCCAAGTAAAAATAAACATAATAAAAATGTCATCATATGAAATTATAGATTATAAAATATTTATGGTTATTATACATTATAATTTATTTCGCTAGTAATAAGTGGCATACAATATTAATCTAAATCTAAGAGAAGTTATCTAAAGAGGGCAGACAAAGAAACAAAATAGAGCCGAGCGCTGCGGTAATTACCCTATTCTTGACTCTAAGATCGCTGAGTAGACCACGTATCCGTGTCTCTATCATACTTTACATACGGTAAAATTCTATTTAATAGGTATGGTATCGGTATATTCAATATCTATATCTCTATTCTACTTTGCTAAGCATCATCACTGTCCATTAAATACTTGAGGTGATTTTTTTATTTTTTTATGGTGGGCATATATAATAATATACAATACAAAATCTCTCAACACTCTAAAAAATCTGTAGGTAGGTAGGTATATTTAATAATGTGCATTCTCAAAATTAACCTTTCTCCCATTTTAAGTTCATGTAATTAATTAATGGACGCCCTCTAAATTCTGTCAAGCTTAGAAATCATAATATACCTTGATAGCTTTTTGCAGTTCATTCAATGAGGAATGAATAAGTTTGAGGAGCATGTTGAATCGATCAGTTTCGTGTAACAATACCGTCGTCAGGGAATTCAATTGGCCCATATTGTCGAGAACCAATAGATCTTCGTTGATAAGGGTTTTATCTATTTTAGTGATGATTGAAGCGCGCGTTTGTTCGCAAATACGCCAGACTATTTGATCGGGCGTGTCTCCGCCCGCGCCGCCGCCTGCACGCGGTTGTACATCCACTATAGTTTGTATTAAAGTATTCGTTTCTTTATTCTGGAAAAAATTATCGAAATTAAAATATCATAAAGTATTACGGTTCTTAGTGTGTCATACGGTTGTCCAATGTATCCTCTCTCATAATAATGTGAGAAGAGAGCATATTTATTATTTATGTTTTGATGGGAAACATCTATAGGCGAGGAGTAAACCTGATTATTGGCGTGGCGATACTGGCCGTGGCGACGCATCGCTACGCTATATGATGGAATATATATATATATACTATGAATTATGAATAGACAATTATGAAAATAATCACTGCAACCCCACTGACCCCCATAGGATCCTCCACAGGGAAATTGTCGGGACACCCTTTGGCACCCCGATTCGATGAAAACAGATGTGAAAACATCTGCCAGGCGTTCCGTGACGGCTTTTTAAATGTTTTTATGTATTCCTATATGTAAAAATGGATGTTTGTATGTATATTCACTATGAACACCAAAACCATTGCCGCGCTGGAGCGACTTTGCTTAAATTTTCAGAAAATGTTCATATTAGCATAGCGGGTGACCCTGTTAAGTTTGGTAGATATCGGATAAAAAAAATTCAGAGCCACAGCAACGCGTGGCTGGGATTGATAGTGCTTAATATTGATCAAAGAATAAACCTAGAATTAGAGTTAAAAGATCGATATCGATTTTTATAAGAATCAATGCTTGATCCCGTTATTACAGTGGAACATTTTTTATTTCCTCACTTTTTATTTTCGGGATTTATTTAATATAGAAATAGTTTGTTCCGACTTTTTTAGGCGTGAATGGTAGTAAATTGAAGATTTTAGGCTGATTTTACAGTCTAGCCGACTGTCGGTCGTCGATATGACGTTCTTAATGAGGGGAACGAAAAGGTTTTTAGGGTCAGCAATGCGCGTATAATGCTTCTAGTGTCTATAGGCGTTCCATGGTCCCTAGTAACATCAAACCATCAAATTCACCTCAAAAGCAATGTTCGCATTGTCGTGCATTCCGAAGACCTCCGGACTCTCGATCACCGGTAATGTTTCAATGTATTCACGGAATACTTCCAACTTCTCAGCCGTAGGACAGTAATATTTCCCAGATCTGGAGTAAGTGTATCCCTCCTCCAGTATGGGCGGGGAAAAGAATATTTTCAAAATCGTCGTCAAACATCTCTGATCCCACATGTCGGTGACGCGACCTCCGTATGTTATTTGACCTGTATATTATTGAAAATGTTGTCAGATTCTACTATGAGTGTATAGTTCTAGTAATTACTTCACAAAGTTAAGTAAATAGCGACCGAACTGAATATGTATTTGAATCCACCCTGAAATAATTCAGAAATCACTCACACTTTTAAAACGCATAAAGATGACGTTAGCGATTTTTGATTAGTTGTCCGATTACCTATTATCATGAGAAAAGGAATTTAAATGAACTGTTTTATTGTGTCATTCGATATTGAATTTGGCTTACTCGTGATGTACTCCAAAGCGTCCCAGGGTATGTGGCCGCTTTCACAGAACATTTGTAGATTGAGTAGAGCGCACTCTCGGTCACTGTTGTTGAATTCGTATGTTATATTCCAGCCTAGGGGGCCGAATTTCTTACGTTCCTGTATAATCGCGTGAAACATACATACACCGAAGAGCATACAACGCCAGTCTTGACCTAGAACTGGATTTAAACAAAATAATTACATAAAATAATATACCAAACCTATTTCGTTGACAATGTATATTAAACAGAACTACATAAAAATGATAGTTTAATTCTATATCTTATTTCTTATTATATTAAGTGAGCAATTCCTGTATATATATGTAATTGGTTTCTCCGAAACGACTCCAACGATTTCGATGAAACTTTGCATTTAAATAATGTTTTACGTTCCAAGTATATCTAGATAGGTGCAAGCAAAGCTCGGTCGCCCAGATATTTAATTTTATAAAGCTAATGAGAATATTTATTAGTTTAAGCGCGCTAATGTCTGGAACTAAAAGTTAGATTTGAAAAATTATTTTTGCAGATTATAGCCTATTTATTGAGAAAGATTGTTTGCTACATAACTTCACGCTACGACTCTAGAGAACAGAGCAATAACCATAAACATCAAGCAATCTAGCAAACTGTAGGCAAGTATCGATCTACACTGACACGATTAAATGTGCTACCGAGGAACGTATATACAACATAGGAGAATATAAGGAAATACCGTGGTTTTCAAAAAAGTCCTCTTCCATTTCTATGAGAGCTCTTTTTACATTGGCTTTAAGACCCTTTGGCGGTTCGTTGGTGACTTTGACAGAATTTTGCAGGACGGACACGGGGAATTTTGGCGTGGGCATCGAACTCAAGAAGAGCCGAAACTCTGGATGAGGTGCGCCCTGCTCACTGCTCAAATTAGTCACGATCAGTTCGAGACTCAACATCCAGGACGCAGCCAAGTGGCAGTTCTGTAAACAGTGTATTCTAACTGATAGGGCAGGCCAATGATGTTAACAATAGATATATTATTTAAAATATTACAAAATTGTTTAGTGTAATTAAATTTTAAAAGCGGCCTCCTCCTGAATTTCAACCAGCACCAGTTTGATGCACTGGCCTACTAAGACTATCTGGTAGGAACCTAAATGAAAGAACCTTACTTCGCGCTCATTTTCTAGAACCACTCTTCCTATATCGTAGAATATCTCCGACTTTAGTTTTAACCATATATCATATCTATAGAATTAATAAAGTGTGTTTGTAATGTCAAAATAGCAGCTTTTTACTAAATTGTATATCAAAGTATATACGATTCCAACAACAAAAAACGCATTTTATAAAAAATTTGTCTTTCTGTCTGTCAGTTTGTTCCGGACAATCTTGAAACGGTTGGACCGATTTTAACGGGACTTTCACTGGTAGATAGCTGATATTATAGGGAGTAACTTAGGCTACTTTTATTTTAGAAAAAGAATTAGGGTTCCGCACAAATAAAAAAACTGGTCATGGTGAATCAAATTGGGCGCTTAAATGGCTTATGCTGAATAAACCATAAGAGATATAGCAAATTAATATACCACATAATTGTAGACATTAAAAAGATCCTCATATATATTTTTTAAATAAAAGTAACTTATGTTACTTCTTATAACATCAGTTATCTGCAAGTGAAATTCCCGTCAAAATCGGTCCAACCTTTTCGAAGATTGCTCGGAACATACAGACAAACAGACGGACAGATAGACAGACAACAAAAATGTAAAAAATTGATATTTGTTAATAAGCTGTTTTTTGACTTTACGAACAGACACTTCAATTTTATTAATTGTATATATAGATTGATTTACACTTATTAAACAATATTTTTAATAGATGTAATTACTTAGTAGTATATTGCGCATTTCAATGTT
Organism: Saturnia japonica; assembly: GCA_033032175.1. Lineage (NCBI taxonomy): Eukaryota > Metazoa > Arthropoda > Insecta > Lepidoptera > Saturniidae > Saturnia > Saturnia japonica. The sequence goes on along the minus strand of CM065304.1, from coordinate 28,655,878 downwards.
ACCACTGTTGTTCGACATACATTTAAGCATATTTTTAAATATGTATAGTTAGCACGAATGTTTAGTTAGATTGAATTCGCCGAATTGCATTCGGACACTTTGCCACCCTTACACTTGTTGCCCTTTCAGCTGAGCGACTTCTTTCTTCGTCACAAAGTGCATCTGAGGCTAACAGTGTTATTCAGTTCGTACAAAAAGTTTGAAATTAAGAGCGGAAGCTATCTCCTAATTCTTATCATTTTGGTACGATTTTATTTATCATTATTAGATTGTAGTATTTTATTATCAAGTAGATACACTGATATTAGGCAAGAATAAGTATTTTAACTAACTTTTACAAACATTAACATAATTTTACTCAAAATTATATATAATGTAAAAACGTACCTGTAGGAAGATCCAATCCCCTTTAGGTTTAGCAATGTTAATCATCTTCTCAGCCACGGGACCTTGTCCTTGACCCAAGGATATAGAACGCACGCGTTCACGCATGCCCATCTCAGTGGCGAACTTTTGGAAGGCTCCGAACGGATCAGAACCCGTGCTCAAGACGAAAACAAGCGGAATTATGTTCGTTGTGTCAGCGTACCTAAACGTTACGATTAAAATTATTATTCATTCTTCATCAGTATACAAGAATAGAATTTAAATTTTGAAATTAATACGTTTTAATAACAATATAGATTAGTTTTCTAAAGCGCTAGCTGTAGCCTGCGGGTTTGTTCCCGTTGTCTTCGAAATTAAACGATTCTTACGCCATCTATTGTAAACTGGTGGTACTATTTTAATACAGAACCTTCGTGGATTATCGTTCTAGGAACACATAGCGAGCAAATAAATAATGTGCCTACAACATTAATTTTTATAATTATAGAAATTATCTGCTGTAGAATCTTTTCTACCACCACAATCTACCACATTGTCACTGGCGAAATTTTGAATAAACGCTTTTCTTAAAAGGCAATTAATGATATTTATGTATTTTAGCTGATTCGAGCGAATGGAAACAAATCACGGGAGTTAAATTTTTATATCCGCATCTGAATAAAATATAGTATATGCAGCCTTCAGTACCTGAATAAATAAACTAGAATTGAAGCAACATTGGAGTAAATAAATAAAAATATTTCTTTAAATATTAAAACTATAATTACTAATACGCACAACGTATTCAACTGGACCGTGGGACTCTCTATGAATACAGATCCAAGGCTAATGCTGACGTACTGAGCAATCGCGAACACCAGTTTCTCTTCTTTCAAACACTTTATTATCATTAATTTCTCGAAAGGAGTCAATACCTCGTTCCAGTTTACCTTTGCGGGTGTTTTATTTTTTAAGTTAACATGGATGTCCTGTGAAATGTATCATAATAATATAATTTTATACAATAAACCCTCCTAAAGAACCTGTGGACAATACTACAATTTTAAGGATAAATGCAGTATCTGATATTTTCTCAAAAATAATTTAATATCATAATTGGAATCGATTGGTGTGGTGTACAGTACCAGATTTATACTATGCTCAATTTATTTACACCTTTCATTTAGCAGAAACTAGTCTACACTGATGTTGTAAAGAGGCAAGGTCATGCCGAGTATCGAGTAATAAATGAGTTCTCGGCGCATCTCTATTAGCTGCCTACCAACTCCAAATTGAAAATATCTTTCATTGGACCTTTTAAAATGAGTCCGTAACGTAATGGTAGTAAAAAAAATTTCAGTCACGTACCACACTGAAGGAGCCGACGGTAATGGGTATCTTAAAGAGGCAGTCGTTCACGAGACCAGCGAACTTCGCATCCGTCTCTTGTAGATGATTAGCAGATAACCACATTTGATCCGTAAGTGTTTCAACTAATGGCTTTTTAGGTGGCACCTGTACAAATAAATCTTAATTAATTTGATGGAATTTTAATACAACCATATATTACTACTACTGTTTAGCGTTTGGCAACAATTTCATCTGATGTTAAGTGTCGATGTGGCCCGAGATACACGCCAAGCCCAGTAGAAGGACTGGCTTTCAAATGCAGTTTCCAGAACACAGCTATTGATGCTCGGTGAAAGATTTTCAACTGGAGATTGTAGCTAGCCAGGTTCATATTAGAAAATGCCCATGCTATGCCATGCTATGGTTTCATCACGGTGTTTTTCCTTTACCGAAAAATCAGGCTCATTGCAAGTATACGAACCCACGAAGATTGACGCGATGCCCAGTACACGTTGATACTGAGCCATCATTGTTTCAATTTATTCAAATATACATATATACATAAGCACACACATAATTAACAATACCATAATTAATTATTAGGGGTTTTCAATTTACTAGCGACCACCCTAAGATCGAAATTCGAACAGCGACTTTTTGATCATAGACTATTTTCTGTTTGACATTTGTAGTATTCATGATCCTAAACAGTGAGTATTATCTACATCACTTGGTATCACATTTGATTGAGTGGCAATGTCAATATTTTGGGGGGTCTAAGTTCAATGGCACTTGTCAGGTTATGATTCGCAGTATTTTTTTTAAATTTAATATATTAGTAATAGATATTATTAGTTAAATTTTAGCTTTCTGCACTCCTTCTCCATATAAACTTTAACCATGCCAAATCTCACAGTCTTCCGTGCACGCAATACGCTTAAAAAGGTACCGAAAGCTTATGCTTCACGTATTAACAATTATATAGATTACTATAATGCTTACTAATGAAAAAGTTATTTGAATGAAAGAACTCGAATGAAAATGTAAACATCTTAATTCGGTCGGGTTATAATATCGTGATCTTTATAGTACATAATTAATTCTAAGTCTACGGATCTAATCTGTACGATACGAACAATCCAAATATCCACCGTTTTATACAATGTTGTACAAACGTAACAGCTAAATGAATATACTTACTACTTTAGTGCCGGCTGCCCCTCGTAAAATAAAATTCCATTGATCCGCGGTCACCAGTCCGGCGTTCAGATATATAGTCATATTTAGTAAGAAACTGAACACCAGCTTATGCCTCTCGAAGAGACCCCTGGATATGTTACGGTAGACGTTCAAGGTGATCTCGCGATGCAGTATATCTAATCTCGTCTCTAAAACGTCGCATTTTTCACTTTTCTCTATAACTATATTGAAGATCTGCAAAAGGAACATAGAGTAACTATTTGGATAATGTCCATATTAACTATATACTTATATAGGTACGTGGTATAAATAATATCATGTAATTACAATAATAAGTATTCAGATACAGAAAAAGAAAAACATGTTCATAATATTAAAACCCGTCCTCTTTGGAAAAGAAACCAGCGATTTCTAAGCTTAACCCGTGGCTCAATTGTCCTTGCACCGTGAAACCAATCATTATAACTACGTACTAGAGATGACGCCTCCACCAGATTGTTTGAACGCCTCAATCAGATTATTTGAAACACACGTTGAAGTGCATACACTCGCACTCACAGTCTGTGCCGGGCGCTTGTTGCGATTACAAGTTTAAGTGCTAAATGTTACTTCATAAATATGCCTTCATGTGCAATGAAATACTGTTTAAACAGCTTGAAAAAACACATGTAAAAGTCAAAGAGTGACATTTAATCAGTAAGTTCAATGTATTAATGCGCGGTTGCCCTTCGCCTTGCGGTATCAATTGGACCACAATTTTTATTCGTAATAGCTTCTCAGTATGTAGTACTTAATACCTAAATTCGACTTGAAGCAGAACGTGCTACTACTACTATGGACTACGCTAAAACTGCTGAAACGAGTTGCCAATCACTCATAATACAAATAGCACGAGCAGTGTGCCATTGCGACAGAAATTGGTATATTTTGGGAAGATTTTATATAAATTGATACACTCGCCTGGTTAAAATACTTCAAGGAAAACTGGTACATCGGATCGATGTCCGCCAGTTGAGCGACTGCAAAATAAAGGACCGCGCCTCGCGTAGCCACGCTCCGATACTTTTCACGAGCCGCTGATATATTTATCTCTGTCGCCTCAGTCTCTTCCAATCTAGCATTGATTATTTCTGACGTTTCCTATAAATATACCACATCGACAAGTTATTCATACAATCGTCTAATAACAGGCAAGAGGTTTCTGATAATGAATCAGATGCAAATCGTTGCCTCAAAGTGACGGGCTACGACTTGCAAGATATCAAATGAACATATTTTTACAATACTTTGCAAAAAAATCAAAAACAGGTACCTACGGAAATTTAAGCTCTAAGGTCGATTACAGTTAATTATTTAGAATTTAATTAAATGACATAGTCTGTATACTTATAATCTGGCATTTTTTTCATTAATTTTCGATGGATTCACATAAAACCGATGTACACGTTCAAACAATAAGAAGTGGTCAGCAATAAAGAAAGACTTCAAATGTAGAAATCTAATAACGAGTGTGACCTACTCTTGCCAAAATCAAGGTTTGTATCCTTCTGGGCATGCTTTCCAAGATATTTTTAATAACATTTTGAGGAATACGGTCCCATACTTCTGCAATAGTCATTGTTCCTTTTACTCCTTTTAGCTCTCTGGTGTTTTGTGGAGCAGGTTACACTGATCTTACCAGTCTCTTTAGATCAGCCCAGACATACTCAGTTGAAGTCAGAATCAGAGACTCAAAGGTCAGGACTTTGAGCTCGCCAATCTAAACCACGGGTCCCAACTTCTTGCATGTCCACTTCCACGTTGCTAGAAAGGAGATGGCAAATCATTGTCGTCCTTAAAAATTGAATCTCACTCAAGAGTAGTTAATGCGGGCTGTACATGTGGATATAGGAATTCCGATATGTACCGGTGTGCATTTAATGTTCCATTTTCTACGAAAACTAATGCCGTCCGCTTCGTCGAATTAATTACTAGCCTAAACATAACAGAGCCTCCGCCATATGGAGTGATTTCTTTGAAACACACTTCCACATAGCGTTCCCGTGGTCTTCGCAGCACTCACCGGCATTGGTCCTCTCCACACGAAGAGATTCTAGTTTCATCAGAAATCAATACTTTGATCCAATCGTCCAGAATCCACGAAGCACAGTTTTGAGCAAACTGAAGTAGAGCAACACGGTGCTCACGGAGTAATTTAGAGATCCGGGCTGGGCGGTAACCGCTGATATTGGCAGCCCAAAGTCTCCTTTAGACCGTCCACAAGCTAACTTCTACTCCGCATACTCCTTCAACGATGTTCTTTAGGTCAACACTTGACGCCTTACGATTCCGCAACGCGTGACGCACCAAACAGCGGTCATCTCGTGGTTTTGTACATCGTTTTCTTCCCTAACTTGGCTTTCTTTTAACCGAACCGGTCCCTTGATACCGTTGCCAAGTCCTCTGGACAGTTGAACGACTCAAAATTAGCCGCTGAGACACATAAGTTTGCGGACAACTTTCTACAAGTAGGGCTATAATTTTACCGGTCCTTTATCTTTATCAGCTTTATCAGTCATATCAGAAAATACATAGTATTTAATGAAAAAAAGAAAGATTAAATTGTTTAATTTGCAGAAAATATCCTAAAACTTTTAAAATTTTAGTAATTAGCAAAAAACAGTTTTCAGCAATTCGTGCCATTTGTAAGGAAATTTTATTATAATATAAATATTTGTAAGGAAAGGTGTTTATTTAAAGATTTAAATTTGGAACGTAAGGAATCATGCCAGGATGTTTAAAATAACATGCCAATACATAGTCAAGTTAATAAAACCTCTTTCTTATAATATTCATTGAAGTAGAGAAAAAAATCTAAAGTGCCTGTTTTTCTTGCAAAAGGGTGTATATTGTACCATTTCTTTTGATAGCCACTTATTTAAGCTTTACCTCATTTCTGTATTCCTTAATTAATATATTTATTTTATAACAATTCCTGTATTTTAAGCGTTTATTATATTGTTATGCTAAGATTATAGGCCACCGTACTAAAAATTTTGGAGGAGCAAAGGCTAAATATAGGCTTTAAAGTTGCAAACTCGTATTACGTAATGCACACGGGCGAAGGGCGACATCAAAACGTGATGTCGATAAACAAATAACTGTAACAGTTTTTTTATTTACAAATACCCGTGACTTTAAAGGTTAACACGGCTTGCTCGCTTGCTTGTTACTTGAAACAACTATCAAAATTTGTGTCAAGTGTCAGAGTCGTCGTGAATTTTAAACCTTAAGTCCTACATCCGAACATCGCATCGATGAATTCGTTTGCAAGTATTTAATATCTATTCCTCGTTTTAAGCTTAGTGTTACCATCGGTCTATCTAGTGTGATTGTGAAAAGACACGACTCTATCGACACTGTCAAAATACCTTATACTTATATTGATACGTAAAACTGTTTAACTTGAACAACTGAAGTTTTATCAGTATTTACCTTACTCTCGTTTAGTGTCTCGATAAGTTCTTCATCATCTAGAATATTCCCAGAAGATGCGTATAACAGACGTAGTATTTTATCCTCAATTTCGAGCAAGGTTGCCTTGTCCGTATTAATACGAACTATCAGTTCTGTACGTAAAATCTCTAGATCTGGTCGTTCTAACCTCACAACGTCACTGTAAAATTATAATATTGTTAGTAATCTTACTAATATAATAAATGTCAAAGTATGTATGTTTGGATGTTTATTACTCAATCACGCTAAAACTGCTGAACAGATCTCAATGAAATTTGGCACACAGATAGTCTATGACCTGGAATAACACATAGGGTACTTTTTATCCAGTTCAAAGTCATAGTTTAACCAGTGTTATCCTACAAATATAATAAATGGAAAGTTTCTATGTTTGTTACTCAATCACGTAAAAACGGCGATTTTTTTGGTTTGTCGTGTTCCGAGATCAGTCTGTGTATACCCAATAATACGCAGATGAAGTCGCGGGTACCAGCTAGTATTAAAATAAAACAATGATACCTACTGGATATCATCATATTTAAAATGATAATATGTGATTAACCTTTTTGTTTTCTGTTGGCGTGCTAAATATATAAAATAAAATAAAATATAAAACATTCCTAATATGTATAAATAAATTAGGCGCTTTTAACCATTGACATTGGTTTTATTTATTGAGTTACTATTGTCCATTGAGTTGACATGATATACAAAGTACTAGAAACAACTCAATGCTTTTAAAATTTGTAACATAACATGTTATCGGTCATGTACCAATAAAGAAATGCAAAAAAAAAAAATCTAATTGGTTGGTCGACTTAAGCTGATCCATATTGATCGTCTCTTGCGCGATCAGTTTTACTATTTATTGTAAATTGTTATTACCTCATTGACTATAAATTTTGTTAATACAGTCCATTAATGTATGAGTAGTGATGGTGGTTACACTTACGCCAGCAACTGATCTTCCAGACCCGACAGCGTTACAGTAAAATTGACCAATGTGACTTGAATACAAATCTCCGGTAGGTAATGAGGGTTCGCCAATTTCGTTGTCAAGTAGAGGCGAAAGTTAGTGTCGTATTCGATGTCACTGTCGCCCAAATGTATCAGCAGCCGACCAGCCTATCGACGTTTCAACTATTATCTATCTCCGCCACGAACTTCGTTGTGTAATTTATTAATTAATGCTTAATTGTATATAAGTTTAAAACTATTGCACATATTTCGATCAGTGAACTTCAAGCTTTTTTTAAGCTTCTATGTCTCATAACTTCAATTCTTGTTACTATTTCTATGGGAACTATTCTATCTGGCAGAAGTTACTTTGACGTAAAATAAACTTTGCTTATGGCTTAGTAAGTTATCAATAGATATCTACTAAATATAAAGAAATTGTTTTTATTTAAGTAAATTTGATTCAAAACATAAGAGTATACTGTTTGTTATGTAATAGCGCTTTTCCAGCGGCTCCGCTTGCGTCATTGTTGATTTATGTCTCATTCCATGGAATTGCTCAATACCAATTATCATAGATCTATCTTCAAAAGTGACGATTTTTCATACAAACTTTAATCCCCTTTTTCACCACCTTAGGGGTTGAATTTCCAAAAATCCTTCCTTAGTACTCACTTACAGTGAACCTGAGGAACCTACCTACCAGAACCTACTTTGAGTAATTATCTGAAAAAAATACGGCTCTATAGGTTAGCGTAGATAAAGATTATTTAAAAATTTAGACAATGTCGTTGAATGTTTTAAAGAAAGCATACCTGAAGAAATGTCTGTTTCAGTAGAACTGGTGAGAGGGTCGCCTCGAGGGATTCACCCAGATCTTCGATAAGCATAGGCCAACCGAGTCGAATGCAGTTCTCAAGGATACGTATATAAGAAATGTCATTTAGTTTCGTTATTTGTAAACCATTCTCACGTTCCATGTTTTTTATCCATCTGTTAGCCTGTTATCAAACGATGTCAGCATATATTGTTTTGTTTTAATGTCAAAATTTGTTACAATATACATTAGACATATTAGCTAAACCTTTTAATGGAGTTGAAAAAAATTTTTTTGTAAAGAATTTTATAATTGTTTTGACCTCTGGCTTTTGATTATCTCACCTCATCTAAAGCTACATGACAATGTAACCGAAAAATAATGCCGAGTGTCGAAGATACTCAGGATATGTGTTTACCGAAACTAAAGAACTATCATGGCTTACTCTCAATATCACTTCCCTAGACTCAAGTCCACGTACAATCAACTATTACTAAAAATATAATTACTACTCGTAAAGAGTGAATTGAAACTGCTCATATGACTTTGAGACCGGATTCTAAAAGCACTAACACTAGCTTCGAAGCTTAGATTCGTCATTCTCAATTTGTTTTGTCTCGGCGTTGAAATATCTTGTTTCAACTTATGCAATTAATTATACCTGTTCCTGCGGATCAATGGTCAGCGGCCACCTTCCAGCCCTGGTTACTAGGATACCATTCTCGGTTGAGATCGCATCTCGAGGCAGTCCTTGAGAGTTCCAAGTACGGACTGTGTATGAGTCCGCCATTATTGTTATTAAACTACACAAGATAAACGTTAAATTAGGCTAAATAATTTATTAATGTTGGAATTTTTATTTATAGTATGGAAATATCCAGGCATGTAATTAATTTCACTTTAAGTGACCAAAAAACTTCAAAAAGGACCAAAATTTCTAGTTTGGTACTCCCGAAGAGCGAGTTGGAAGTATTGGAATGTTACGTGTGAATTTTTTCAAGTAAACTCTTCGGACTTGAAGACACAGTAGCACGAGCACTTCCTATCCAGAAACAGGTGTGACTCTTTAACTTAAATGATAAAATGTTGTCTTTCTATATGCATATGGAATAATATATATATATATATATATATATATATATATATAATATATATATATATATATATATATATATATATATATATATGCTCGGGATGATGACTCGAGAAGACTGATTCTGATAGTGACTCGCTTCGGGAACGACTGGTGTATACCAAGCTCATGCGCTAATACAACAATGATGATATAATGATGACATTAACTAACCTAGAACTGTATTCTACTTTGACCCTAGGTGGAGTGCAAGTGTAGGTAAACAAGTTAAAGAGCCTATAGATCCAGATTACCGACACCTGCGTTAACAGAGTGTTTTTCCAAAAGCCTTAACAATGTTTTTATACAAAAATAGCTGTGCTCGCGGCTCCGCTCTTGTGAACTACAGAAGTTACACTACTACTTTAATTTATTTTATTTGCGCGGAACCCTAACCATTATTGTTTTTTAAAATAAAAATAATATATGTTACTCCTTATAACATCAGCTATCTGACAGTGATAGCCCCGTAAAAATTGGTCCAACCGTTTCGGAGAATAGCCGGAACAACCAGACAGATAAATAGATAAAAACTGCATTTTTGTTTTATGAACCGTATACATAATATACATTTAGTAAAAAGCTGCTATTTTAAAAAGCTTTAGAGGCCATAGAGTAAAATGACCCATAAGAAAACTAACAATGGAACTGAAAATCCTCTATTTAGTCTCAATTTAATCGTATCATGTTACATCACAAACCACTCATAACAGAAGTAGTCGTGAATCATCGGGCAACCACTGGATTTGAAGTTTTTGCACATATCGGATCTCGCTTTGGTTATTTTCCGATACAAGTAATTTAATAACCAAATACATCAACTTACGATGCACTGTAAGAAAGTGTAAATATGAAAGGTGGCTCACTCAAAAGTGTTTGACGAGGGTATTTCCAGTAATGAGCACTTTTCAATCCATTTGATTTCGAGTTCTCGCCTGTAATGCGAAGGAAACGCTCCGAAGTAAGCAATACATCCGGACGCAACAACAATGTCACCGATCGTGCAGCGCAGTTTTTCAGTGGCCGACTATATTATGTAAAAATTTATTTATGTAAAGCTAGTATAAGCAGATATCAAATGTAAATAGACATAGCGTATGAGTTTATATGAATTAGCTTAGACCAATAATGGAAATTGTAGTAGAGTTAAGTGGTAAAATTATACTAAAAACCTCGCGCGGGAATCTGTAGAATTTAACTAGTTGTATTTTATTAGTATTTTTTATTTAACTTTTTATAAAGAAGGCGATTCCACAAGGTCATTTTATTGCAAACTTATAATTCTGCTATCTCACAAAATTTCGCTATGTACAGGGTTTGAACCTGCGGCCTCTTGGCTCATTAATAACGCTTAACACATTTTCTATTCATTATTTACTAGTCATAGGGTATATATGAGAATCTTCTTTATTAACACAACTAGGAGAAGGCAATTTAGATTTTATATTTATATAGTATAACTTATAACACCATGTATTCAAAAAGGATATTATTTTTCGCTGGAGGGCAAGATGGGCATAAATTAATTACATAAGCAAATGTGATTTAAAATAAAACATAAAACTTTCACATTTCTTGCTATAATCGTAAAAAAATTGTTAATCTTTAGCTTTGCCTTTTCAACTTTACCTTGACGCTTTCCTCCCATCGAGTCTTTTCATCAGCCAATGCTTGTGTCAATTTACCAGCCCGTGACAACCGCGCAGCAGCTAAATCAACGTCTGCCTGGAGCTTTTCGCGCTCCTCTTCAACTGTCTAAACAAGATTCTCAAATCTCTTTCGATTCTATAGGTATATTTGTATAATTATCCTTAAGGACATCTACCCGCAAAAATATCATTGTGTACGTTTCACGTTTGAATAAATATTATTTGCCTTATAATAATTTCAATGTCAGTTGAAATGCTTGCACCCATTTTTTAAACATTCATTGAAACTGTCGTTTTGCTATTAATATTGCTGAAAGATGTGTTAATACAAAGTAGATACTGAGCGGAATGATCGGCGGGAATTACAGGTCTCACCAAAGTAAAAGAACGATGTGTATTATAAGGATAACCGTCTATTTATACCTTTAGTTCGTTGAGCATTTTAGCTAGTTGTGCTTCAATGGCTTCAACTTCTTTTTGTTTAGCTCTTAGTACTGCCATTACAGTCTTTAATATACCGGCCGCTTCTTTATGCCTGAAATTAAAATTTTTCTAGAACTATTCGATTATTTTTTGGTTTTATGATGTGACAAAAAAGATACTTACTTGAGTATTTTTGGTTCAACAACTCGAAATACTTTTGCGTACATGTCGATTGCCTGAACCCATAACACCATTGAACGGCATACCTAAATATAATGGAACTTTATTGATAATAGTTTAAATAAGTAAAGGTTTCAAACGTTGATAATTTAAAGGCATTATACAAAAAACACCTGACCTTCGATACTTTGACGACTGTGTCGGGATTAAAATCTTTATGCGTGAGGTATACTTTAATCTTCTTAAGCGTTGCATCTGGTATATGGTCTTTATCATAGTCTTCTAATTTTCCAATGAAGTTTACATCAGCAAGTAGTTTCTTCGTCGAGTCCCAATCTGGTCTGGTAAGGAAATAAGATTTAAGCTTCATATTTCAGAAATACTGATTTGTAATTTGTTATCATAGTTGTTATTCATGACTTTGGTGTTAGCCAAACCAGTTTAAAAAAAAGATAATACGATAAACCCAATCTAGTTTCTTGTCGGTTCTTCTCGATGACTGGGATGTTTTTCGAACCGGTGGTAGTGTTTTGACATTCATAAGTGACTTCTTAGGGCCTAAAATGAATAAAAGATATTTTTTTTTTTTTTTTTTTTGAGCTTGAGCTAAATTTCCATTTGTCTTTTACGATACGATATGTATAAAAACCTAGTAATATCAGTAATCATCTGAATCAAGTATTTTATTTAATTCCTTATTCATCATCATAAGTAATTTAGGTTAATCTGATTGGATCGCTGATTATAGTTCAGGTTTACAAATTTGCACGGGTTTGCGTTTTTATGAGACTATTTTGCGTGATGACTGATAATAGTTACAAATACACATATTGATGAACAATCTTAAAAATATTTTTATTTACTAAAATAACAAAAAAATAAATAATTATAAGTAACATTATTTATTCTGGTAGTTAAATCAATTAATCGCACGATAACTAACTTGGATCCAAATAAAATGCATACAGGTTCCATGACAAAACGCACTAGGGCTGGTGGTTTCTGGAATGCTTTCAATTCATTGATGTCTGCTTTGTTTAGAGCTTTCAAAGCATTCTGTGCCGCTTCCATCGCAGGCATTGCCAGTGCTAGATCTGCTTTAGCTTCATCAGCAATTTCTTTTACTTCTTCGGCTTTGATCTTAACAATAAAAAAAACAAATAGGATGAAGTTTAAATCATTAGTTTAAGACTCATTGGAATAAAATTTTCTTTAAGTCACAATAAATATGAGAATATTACTTTTAGAGATCACGAAAATTGCAAATTATTGAAAGTTTAAACATATTTTTGCGAATTATTTAATACCTTTGCTTCGGCTTCGTCCTTCATTACGGCTTGTTTGACTTCATCAGCAGCTTTCTGTTCCACTTTGAGTCTATTTACTAACGCTATACCTTCGTCTGCCTTTCGAGCTAGAATGGGTTCCATTTCACGTACTTGTTGTTCCATTACTCCTACTACATCGTATGTTTCGTATAGTTTCTGTATAAAAGTATTAATAAAGCTAATATATTATACACAAATATAATTTTCATTGATTGATTGGATTGATTTAAAACGCTTCCAACAGAGGTGCCACGTTATGTAATTTGTGATAATTTTAAGTCATTTGTAAAAAGGATGTTTTCGTTCAAAATAGTTTTATAATAACCAAATGAAAATGTTTCACCTGAAGTCCACAAGATATTCTATCTCTCCCGCGTATAATTTGCTGTTGTTTTTTGTCTAGTAAATCGAGGTAAAGCTTCAATAAATCCAAATAGCTACTCGGAGTCGTGTAAAAATACCTTCTCATTTCTTGAAATAATCGGTCAGTCATACCATCGACATCCTACATCAAGAAAAATGTTTCAATAATAATTATTTTATTTACCTTTAACTGATCGGAAATATATCAGTATTAAAGCGTTTAGCTATGATCTCACCGTTATGTTAACTAACGATATAGTTTGAGATGGTAAAATGATAAACCTGGTAGAAGGACTTGCTCTGAAGTGCAGCTGCCGGAACACACGAATATGAGCTTGGCGACAAATTTTCAACTTGTGTGGTAGTTAGCCGGCGAGCATTAGAAAATGACCTACCACCGTACTATGGTTTCATGTTTTCTATCACCACTCATTGCAGGGATTCGAACTCCGAAGCATTCGAAGCGGTGTCCGTACACGCGGAAATATAGAACGGTCGCGCATGAATTTGTACAACTATATCCCATCATTAATGTTCAGTATTATAATATACCAATAAAAAGGAATGCAGTCATTTTTAGATTTATTAACCGGTTTCAAGAAAAGGAGGTTATCAATTCGACACGTATGTATGTAATATCGCAACTGCAACATATTGACATATGATCTATTGGGCTTCCAAACAAATATACAACATTTTACAAGTGTATGTATGTATGTTTGTCCACGCATTTCTCTTAAACAATTATTCAGATTGTGACTTTTTTTATATATTGGCTTACATTTAGGTACTTCAACTTAGGGAACAGTGCAAGTTTCATCAAAAGTGTCCTACAAGTCTATAGTCGTACAAGTTCGAGCGCGACCTTCCTATGTTTTAGACGTTGGCAGGGGCGAGATAGTACGGCACTACACTACACAGTACAATAAATTAAACACAGTATATTATTTCCGCAGTGTTCTTGAAATAATTACCTGCAGCCGCTCGTTAGATAATATGTGTAACGACCTGGCTTATTGATACGAGCTACGGGTATGGTGTCAAAGGGAAATCATCTCAAAACCTTGGCCAAATTCTAGTGCATGTAAGAAAACTAAAAATTACGGAATAAAAAAAGGAATTAATTTATTTTTCCTTTATTAAACTTGTGAATGTAAACACATACTGCGTTATTTGCCTTGGTTCCAAAATATGATTTACTTTAGGACTTTTTGTTAGATGGCCAACCAGGTTGGAGTAGAAAATGTGGTAAAGGACAAGACACCATCGTTTGACCGCGAGGTGAATGAGAATCTTAAGCTGATATTCATAAATAGCGATATGATGTCTCATACCTCATGCATCGTGACGCACAACGTGGAAACTTTATCAATAATTTCTTGATTACCCATCGGCTGGAGACACTGCTGCGCAACCGACAACAACGCCTCCGGCGGCCACTTCGTGAACCAATCTATTGTGCAGCAATTTACAAGCGATGGAAACATTCGACATCGTCGCCTAAAGACAGACAATGCATCTCTTCCTTTAAAACGATATAATAAACTTATTCAATAGAGAGACAAACATCTTAACATTCCATGGATTCACCGTGCGGGTGCCGGGTCCATCGTGTAGCAGACAGAGGGAACACGAGTAGTCCCCAGGACTTGTGACCCAGGTGTAGGTTTAAGGGGTCCCCTTATGATGCACATCAGCGCTCACCTTGACTGCCCGCGATACCTTCCCCGCCAAGCCAGATTTGTTAAGAGCTTGTTAATGGTGCTTTAGATACCCGTTCTAAACCAGAACTTACTGCAGTTGTCGACAGGACGAGGTCTTTAAGCAAGTATAGAGAGATTTCGCTGGAAGAATACCTCTCGCCCCCACTTCTACTGCATATAAATTATTAGATCGTAATATTTATTAATTTTTTTTTGCGTGGCCTTTAGGTATAGATTTCGCTGGAAGAATACCTCTCGCCCCCACTTCTACTGCATATAAATTATTAGATCGTAATATTTATTAATTTTTTTTTGCGTGGCCTTTAGGTATATTAGTTTCCCACGTTATAGTAAGTTCTACAAGTATATCTGTGGGTTTTCCGAATTAATTTACATATATGTGTAGGTAATCTTACATATTTTTATGAGTGTAATACCTACGTTTGTTTCCTCCATATATTGTTGAATATTATGTTTAATGAATTGAATTTTGTAAATGTTTTTATCAACAAGTAGCAAACCCGGCCACGTGTCGCTGTACCGTTTTGGAGTCCATAGAGAACATAAATACAAACATCGATTTTATATATAAGAAGAAAAAGATGAAGCTTTTTACATTGATTATTGGCATGTCAATAATAAACTTAAAAGTTAAGTTAAGTTTTAAGTTTTTCAATCAGATGACATATTTTTCATCATTTTTGTTCTGGAAAACTATATATTAAGAGTTTTAGACCTTTTTATACAAACTTAGGTAACTACATTATAGATTCAGTTAATTAAGTATTAAATCAAGATGTATAATAGGTAGCTACAATACCTGAACGCTTCCCCGACGGGACTCATACAAATACACAAGTGTAGTTTCCCTCGCACGCGATTTATGAAGAAATAGTAGACACCGTCGCGATCTGCCGGATTGATACCGCATTTACCAGCTTCGGTACGGCAACCGGTCTGCACTTGCTCGTACGTATCACCTTCGAAGAGATTTGGCACTTCACCTATATTAAAATTGCAATGATAACTTAGAATTTTAACAACATGAAGGCGTGTGGCGACCTTCTAAGTAACCGGGATATTATTATAGATAATTTGGTTACTCGGTATACATATTTCACTTTGTTCTATGCATACGAAGTGCCACAGTGTTCAAAATGAATCAGTATTAGAAATTGTACATCAATTTCTTTGAAGTTTTCTCTCTGCTTGGAGTAGTTCGACTGGTTGAATACCTATACCCTACTGAAGATCACAGCCAAATAACATTGTGTTGTGTTCCTAGGTTATCTAACTGAATGTATTCCATCCGATGTTAACTGTAGTAGAACTCGACGACCGCTGGGAGGCGTCTATCTACCGTCGCCTCTTCGCGCTCATGTGGGTAACGAAACCATCAGCACTCTTAAATCAAGAATATGAACCAAATACAAACGAAATATACTTAGGTACCTGAAAAGCTATTTGATAATTTCGGCCCTAAGTAAGCTTTTAAAAACTCATGACTTTTGAATAGAAATGACAAATAAAATTTTGACTATAAAAATTCGATAATAAATTACGTTTACAATTATCTGAATTGAGTATAGATGTTAAAAACCAGGTTCAGGGAAGACAAGTTTGACATTTTAAAAATAAAGTATGTTTTGTTGTTGAAAGTCAATAACCGGGTTAATTGCGAGTGATAATTTCGATAAAGTTTTATTTGCTACTGTCAACATGGAGGCCTATACAAGTAAATTATTGTTGTTAGTTTAGCCTTACGAATGTAGGCAGTTCTGTCTATATCCCCAACTGAAGGCTCGGATGACCTCGTCTACTACTACGCTTAATCATATTATATTCCCGAGCGTTCAGTTAGGATCGGAACAATAAACACACATTGTTTGTCTGTGTGAACTTGGAATATTAATTGACAATGAAAGTCCACTCACCCGAGTTTAACATGTTATTAATGTCTTCCAAGAAACCTTCTTTAGTAATCTGCGTGTCAGTAAAGAGGAAAACAGTATCCTCGTTGTTTACACCAGCCCGCGTATACATCTTACGTAGGTCGTCATGAAACTCGGGCGTATCATAATTACGTTTCAGTTCCATTCCCATGCACCTAACATATTATCGAATCATTATCATGCCTATAATTACTTAAATACCTGTACGAAGTTACAAACGAGCTTTAGAGTCTAACTGAAGTTTCTTACAATACTTATTGCAATTAGTGCCCATCTATAAAATGAACCTCTGTAAGTACCCAATAAGCGTACTAGGAACTCCAGTTTGTTCGCAATTTCATCTGTAAAGCATAATACATATGCTCTAAACTCTATCCTTTACAGGTGTAACAAAACAATAAGCTTTTCAATGATATTGACATTTTTCACCTAAATCGAATGCAGTTTCTCAAGTTGGTCTCTAAAGGTTAGTTCAGGAGTAAAACCTAAAACGCGCACACAGACACATGTTAATTAACACACTCAAACACACTCACACACATTACTTAATAAACATCTTTTTAAATGGACTCATACACACTATCTTTATCGTTAGGCATAAGTATAAAATGTAATTTATGTACTAATTGTTAATTGGCAATTTAGAATTACATACTAATTATTTTACAATTTTTAAAATGTGCTGCGAAGTTTGTATATTTTAAATAAATAAATAAAACAACAATCCTTCTGATCATACATAGATTTCTAAACTCCTGAGGAACAAGTTTGGACGTGACAATGCGTTTTGCAACATTTCTGCAAGCGGTAAGGTCTGTTATATTAACATACCTTGTAAAATCAGTTAGTCTTATATTAACATAATATGTACATGACAAAAACTTAAACTACAAAATTATTTACACTGCGTTACTGACTTGCATTCATTGACATGCCCAGCGAGCGTAGCGACACTCCTTCTACCAGACCCGCCTGGTCCGACCATGAGACAGTGGCCTCGTTCAGCCCGAAATACCCTCGCGGACCTCACCACGTGCTCCATCGCGTCTTGGAATAGCACCAGGTGCATCTCCGCTCGTGCGGTCGAGTTGTACTCGTCTAAGTATTCCTGTTTAAATTTTTTTTTACTAAATATTATCTCACTCACTGTTCTGCGTTCTGTGTTCTAACGTCAAGTGAATAAAATTGTTTTCTAATTATTCTTATACTCTTCAAACGTAGCTCTATTATGATAGAGGTTCCCTTGTTAAGAGTGTTCAGGGAGTTTTTGTGGCCACTTAAAATGTATGTTCCTAATCATTATTTATAATCCGCTCCAGTTGTGCGGAATAACCAAACTACATCACGTAAAATGCCGCTAAACCAACTACCAGGAAGACGATAAAATCTCGCCAAAAACTACCCAGTCACTATTAAAGGCCTACTTTAGTATATAAGGGACTACCATTTAAGCGTTAACTTTGAGTATAAGTGGTATATATATATGTTTGGTATTAAGTTATTATAAAAGCAATATGACAATGATAATGAAATCTTGAAGTCCCACATCCTGGACATAAGGCTCGTAGAAAAGGACTTCATTTAACTAAATCATGTGTAGCATCTTTTAGCTATATAGATAAATTGGGTCTACAATTATATTTTCGTTAGAGACCAGACTTAGGCGCTCTTTAAACTAACCTTTAGAACCACCATAAGTTTCTGCATGTCCGGTATCTCTTGGTAATTTCTATTCTCTTTCGGTACAGCTGAGTTCAAAAAATCACCCCAAAGCAGCATCGGCGGGTGTTCTATGACAGGATCCTCGGGTATATCTAATATCGGCTGCTGGAAGTACTTCTGACATACGTTCGACATTAAGTGGTAGAAGTAGCTCTTGTCTTGAATATTTATCAAACGGTCATGGAACACACGTAGGCATTCGTGATAGAATAATCTAGAACGAAAATAAGAAATTATAAAATATATTCTCAGTGTATATATTAAACACACTGAACAAAAGTGTAACTGCCGATATACATATTTCCAGCTTGAGGTGTATATATCAAACACAAAAGTTACAAACAGATTTTGTCGAAAAGGAAAAAATAATAATTAAAAATCCTATTTCCTCAATTTTTACCCCATCACGTTAATTACGCTATCTGTTTGAAGAAGCATTCATCGTTTTGCTATCTTTCATTTTTATCGTTGTTCGAGATGTTTTGCGAAATATGTGCGGGACCCTTAACTCAATCAATCGAGAATGAATCCCTCTCGAAACTATTGCTGCGATACACAGTAATTATTTTAATGAACAAAAGACACTCACCTCGTCAGGAGTGGGCGGTAACCTTGAGTTTGCCCCATCGACCTGGACTGCAGATTGTGAAGTATTTGTATTTGTGGAGTGAACTGTATGTAAGTGTGTGTGGCAGCCTCAAATACTACAACAGCAAGGACACTATCACTCAAGCAATCAGTTCAGCAAACTCCTGGTACACCAACTCAAGTTATACAGGATGGGCCAGAAATGTTTGTGAATTAAAAAAAAACTAAATACAATACACATACACACCTTTATTTCAATTAAAATAGACATCTGGGAAATTTATTTCTTAAAACTACATCATTCAGGTGTGCACCATCCCGCTGCATAAATTCCTCGAATCTGAACCTCAAATTAGTAAAAACTCGCTGACACATTGCGCGAGGAATAGCTGCCATTTCTTCTCGGATATTTGTCTTCAACTGGTTAATCGTGGCTGGGTTATTGGAGTAGACTCTACTTTTCAGGTATTCCCACATGAAAAAGTCCGGTGGCGTTAGATCCGGACTTCTAGGCGGCCATTCAATGTCACCTCAGCGCGATATCAGTTTCCCTGCAAACATCTCGTTTACGGCCACCAACGAAGCATTCGATGTATGGCATGTCGCACCATCGTATTGAAACCACGTCTCACGATTATAGACTTCAAATTGTTGCAGTTGCGGAAAGAAAAAATCCCTTAACATGGCTATGTAAAGGTCGGAATTTACAGTGCCGTTGTTGATTTTCAAAGATATAGGGTCCGATAATTCCGTGTGCTGATATGGCCGCCCAAACGGTTACTTTCGGCGAATGCAGAGGCTTTCGATGTTTTGCACGTGGGTTCTCTGCAGCCCAGTAACGGAAATTCCGTTTATTTACATGCCCATTTAAGTGAAAATGGGCTTCGTCGGAGAACAGAATATTGTTGAAACTCTGAAAGCGTTCCAAAATTGTTTCAACAGAAGCTCGTCGTAAAATTTGGTCATTTGGCAGTAATAACTGCACAAGTTGAATTTTATACGGGTGCAAATTCAAATCTTTCAACAAAATGCAACGCAAAGATGTTCTGGACACCACAATTCAGCTGATCGCTAGCGAGTCGATAGACCAGGATTACGTTGAACTGAAGCTCTAACATGTTCAATTGTGTCTTCCGTTCTTGTTGACGTTGGGCGTCTCGCAGGCTTCTGTTTGAGAGTCAAACCAGTATATTCGAACTTTCTGACCCATTATCGAATCACACTTTCCTTCGGACAGTGATTTACGTCATATAATCCAAACTCACGCCGAAATAAACGTCGAACAATAGAGCGCACGAATCGCCACTAAATTTCCGAGAACCGAGCTTCTCATCCCCACCACCCGTGCATCCCCCGCTCATAAGGTTCAAACGCAAGAGTGTTTTTAAAATCGTACGCCTTTCTGGCCCATCCTGTACAATGCAAAATCTTAACACCCGTAAATTACATACAACTCAGCGCCAACCAAACCCCCGGAATGACGTAGCGCATACAAAACAAACAAACGCGAGCTCACAGCCAAAGCACGAAGCAGACAGTCGTACATGACAGCAGAGCCAGGGGGCGGGCTGGCGCAGTGCCTGCGCAGAACGATTGCACCTGCCATTAGCCCGCATATCACAGGCATTCACGCGATCGCGGCATCGTACGATGCGATGTATTCTAAACAATCGTTTTAGTCGTTTTTCATCTTTGTCAACACCGTAACTTAATATACGGTAAAATTGTGCTCAGACGGTAAACCTATATAGTATCAAAAACAATTTTTTCTTTGTTAGGGATCATTGATCTGAACCCATGATTTTCAAGGTAGCGTCCGAATACCGCTACTACAGAACAAATATTAATCTAATTTTTTGCTTTATGTCAATGTATTTGGTATATAGAATATTTACCTAAGCATTGCTTGTGGCGCTCGCATATATGCCGCATCTGCCTGTAAAACTCCTTGCATAGACTTCGACAAATCTCTTAGATTGAAAACGTAATGTGATTTGGCAGGAGTCGGTAGTAGTTCGTTGCAGATCTTTGTGTAAACTTCCACGGCGGCGTTCACTATAGGCTCACCGAGGCACGATACTTCTGGAACGAAATCTTCCATGTGGCCTTTTAGAATTGCCTGAGGAACAAATTAGATTTTTCCAAAATGTAACAGTACTTATCGTTAAAAAAAATTCTGTGATGTCTATTTATCGAAATAATTATACCGAAAAACTGCTGATAAATCCTTTGTCTTGGAAATTCAAACGGATTATACAAAAATAAATCAGGAGCAATTTAGTTATTGTTCTTGCAATATTTCAAACGATTCCAGTGATTTGGATAGCCCATTTATCTAGAAAGGCTATAGGCTATATAAGATCACGCTACGATTAATAGGAGCGGAGAATCAGTGAAAAATGTTGCAAAAACGGGAAAAATTTATTTCTTTTGAGAACTTCTATTGCGTGCGATGTGTAAATGGTTAAAGTTACGCAGAAATCACGTGTAACTGAATTGATTTTCCTAAAAAGCTCTAAAAAAGTCCGTAAAAGCATATGTTTATCTTCTAAGATTGACTCAATATAACCTTTTTTAATAACCAATATAAATTATGCATTATTTGCGATGTTTTTATAAATATGGTATTAATCCTTATCGAAATAAATACCTTATTCATCACAAATATTTAATTTTCAACAAAATTTATCTTTAAATCAATTGATTTCAATGAATATCTTGGGAGATATCAGCAGTTCCAAAATAACTCCGCAGCAAAATAAAGAAAGTTGCAGCTCCTTTAGAATTATATTATGGGTGCCTACGAACGACTCTCTCTCCACTCTCATATGTGACGCAGACAAAGTTGCGAGAGTTAGCATGTTAATTTTAATAGAAAACCTATATTTAGTGGATTTCGTAATATTTTTATAAATGAACGTAAATAAAAATGTATATGAAGGGATATCTGACCTTGAATATTGTGTTCATAGCTTGAGAGCTTGGAGCCGACATGTGAAACATAGCGAAATGTCTAACAAAGCGCGCAGTCAGAGGGTTCCGGCCACCTCCGGGCGGTGCGCACGCGCACGACAATACCACATCCAATATATCTTTCCAGAACAATTTATCACGATCGTAGACGCCGCCAAAATCTAGGAATTGTCTGTCATAATGAAAATAATATTAAAATACATACTAATAATTTTTTTTATACATAATAAAAAAAACTATGTGTTATTAGTTCACAGTTAATTTGATTAGGCATACCTAAGTTTCACTTATGACTTATACAAGGTGTCCAGAAAGGGTATCGGGTATTTGTAAGTTCAATGAAACAAAAATTATTTGTATGCAATAAAAAAGTTTATTGTTTATTATTAGCATATTAATTGGAGAATTATTTGGAAAAGATGATGTTATCCAAATGATGACCGTTACGTTGCTGGCACTCTTCTAAACGGAAACGAAGATTGGCGATAACACGTTGACACATAGCTATCGATATTGCTGCCCTTTCTGACCTGATGTTTTGCTTTAACTGTGTTAGATTCGTCGGATTGTTTTGATAAACTTTACTTTTAAGGTATCCCCATGCAAAATAGTCAAGCGGGCTAAGGTCGGGGCTTCTGGGAGGCCAGTTGATGTTACCCCTTCGCGAAATGACTTTATTAGGGAATAATTCGTTAACAACTTCCATTGAGTCATTTGAGATATGGCAAGTGGCCCCATCTTGCTGGAACCACGTTCTTGAGTTGAAACCTGCAAACTCCTGCAACTCTGGGACCAAAAAATTTCGCAACATATCGCAATAACGGTCACTATTCACATTAATTGCTCGGCCTCGTTGATCTTCATGAAAATAAGGACCAATTATGCCTTTAGCAGACACAGCGGCCCAAACAACGAGCTTTGGGCTATGCAGGGGTCGTTCATGCTTTCGTCTCGGATTCTCCACTGCCCAGTACCGACAATTCTGCTTATTAACATGACCATTCAGGTGAAAATTTGCTTCGTCACTGAACAGTATGTTGTTAAAGTTGTTAAATCGCTGCAGCATTTCGTTCGCAAAATTCAGTCGATTAGCATAGTCCGTATCCTTCAATTCTTGAACCAATTGAATTTTATAGGCTTTTAGATGTAAGTCTTTCTTTAAAATCGAATGTAAAGACGATTTTTTGATCTTCAACGCTTGGCTTCGCTTTCGGATGGATAAAGACGGATTTTGACGAACCGACGCCTCAACTTCTTCAATTATTTCTTCATCGCGAGCTGAACGAGGACGACCAGAGTTTTGAATTTTAACTGTCGCACCTGTATTCTCGAACATCCTGATCCATTTCCTAATGCTATCGTCACTTGGCGCGTGGCGTGTACGATATTCCGCACGATAGAGACGTTGAGCAGTCACTATTGAATCACCATTACGATAATACGCTCGTACGCAAAATGCGCGATGTGTCCCCGAGTACTGTTCTATCGTGACTAAAACTCCACAAAATGGCGGACGCCACGAACCCCTCCCCGCACCCTTTAGACGCCCCGTTTCGAATATGGCACGGAAACAAATACCCGATACCCTTTCTGGACACATTGTACAAGTACCCAGTACCTATACCCACAATAGTTCTAACACTCTCATGAATTTCCCGGTAAAAACACCTGTTAATTTCTAACAAATGGTCAGCGACTACGTATATAATATATCCGTTATACGAACGCTTTATCTCTTGCATAAAAACAATTCATTGAACTCATGAAAGTAGGAAGAAATTGGATGTAAAAATATACGTAGAAAAAGAGATGCCAACATGACAGAGTTACTTTTCATAAATGTCATGAATCGTTAACAGATTCAGTGTTCTTGTGAAGCGGTTCTAATAAGACTTATTAATTAGATGCGTTGAGAAAATGCTATTCCTTGTTATTTTAACCGTCTGTGTGGATATTTTGCTGTCGTATTTAATGCATATAAGGAACTATAGAACAATTACTTATATTTTTAATAGTGCAGCTACCAGAACACACGTATAGATGCTTGGCGGCAGATTTTCAGTTTCAGGGTGATAGCTAATCAGACGGACATTAAAAAATTGCCTGCCACCATGCTATATTTTCATCGCGATGTATTCCTTAACTGAAAATTCAGGCTCATTCTAGGGATAACGAACTTACGTCAATCGATGCCGTGTTAGTACAAGTTATCACTGACCCATCATTGCTTAACGCTTACCTACATACTTGCATACATACTAATTTAAGAACAGTAATTAAGAAATAATGTGATTAACATTTAAATATTTTAGATTTTAAAATAATCACCTCAAAAGTTCTATGGTAGGTTGAGCTCCGTACACATCCAGGCGAGGCATGTTCACGTCGTCAATAAATATAATCACTTTCTTACCGAAGGGCGCACCTATTGCTTTTCTAGGTCTCTTATCCAAACGTAACTCTATCACTTCCTAAAATATATAATTTAACGAATATTGCACATCTGTTTGATTACATCTCAGTACTCCAATAGATCTTATAGACCCATAACTTACACCAACCTCTTATTGGTTCCGATACCCGAGTCACAGGTTCTTTGCTTAGTTCGGGTACCGGAATTCTACTAATATACAAATTTGGGTTTAACAAAAAGAAACACATACACAAAACTGTTCAGAATATACACTACTACATACATATAATGTGTGAAAATTTTTAATTTTGTACTACACTTTTCGGAATACCTACTTATATAAAACTATATTTTTTAGAGAGATGAATGTAATTGAGAATTTTAGATATAAATCCAATACACATTATTATTTTAAAATTATTATTCAATTGTATTAAAAATTTAAAGCTTTCCGTTTTATAATGCGAGAATGATTGTTTTTAGATATGTATTGAACATGATTTAATTTCATTTTTAAATAATTGTCGATTCAAATATTCATCTTATTGTAATTTACTGAATTTATCTCTGTATGTAACTTGAGACTTTTAAATAATATTGCATGCCAGTTTAAATGCTTAAGTATTATCTATAAAACCCATATTATACTTGTATTTTGAGTCAGATCGTTTGCAAATAATATGGTTACCAATAAATTGTTATTATTATATTATAGCGATAATGGCTATTATAGTGTAGATAGAAGATTATGTGAACGATATTAATATAAGGAAGTGAATCCTATCTGTGTAGCTAAACTAGTATTTATTTAAATAACGGTAATAACTAATAAAACTCGATAAGTGTCGTGAGACACCCAGGTGTAACAAAGTTCTTTTTCCTGTATATAATGTGACGACCAGACTTGTACGCACTGTTCTATGTACAGTACCAGTGGTCGGTGGTTCAATTCTCGCTGATTCGGGAGTTTTTATATAAACTGTTTTTTTTTTTAGTTTTTGTATAAATATAAACAAATTATAAATTTATTCATTACATCCAACTTTCAATGGATGCTGCCCACCCAAGAAAAATCGACAGTATTGAAGGAATATATAAGGTATAAGTTTTTTTCATTTTGTAAAAGAAATTGGTTTATTGTGGAAAAGAAAAATCTAGTTACCCAAGAAAATGCGCAAGCTGCGCCAATGCTTACCTGGGTGCGAGTACTGCTCGTTTGCGCGGAGAAATTAAGTATCACCGGTATGTAGTAACCGGAAAAGGACATCCTGTTGAGGATCTCCACTGCTACACAAGTTTTACCGACACCTGAAACCAATACGCAAGGGAAACAATACACAACCGAAATAATTTGACAGAACAACCAATGAGTTTCGCCTGCTTAAAGTAATCGTGAAATCGTAAGTCGCCTATGTCAGGTTTTCACACCCATCAATTATTTTAACTTATAATCGTATTATTTATATTTATATCAAACTAGCTATGCCTGTGGCTTCGCTCACATGGACTACAGAATGCCCGCGCGAGTCTTGCTCCCCCACTTCCGGTTATTTTTAAAGACAAAAATGCTAATTGTGGGCGTTCCTTAGAAGATAGATGTATAGATGTTTTTGTAGGTCTTTTTAATGTCTACAGTTGTTTAGTAAATTAATTTGCTATATCTCTTATGGTTTATTCAGCGTAAGCCATTTAAGCGCCTGAATTTATTCACCGTGATTAGTTTTTTTTATTTGTGCGGAACCCTAATTCTTTTTCTAAAATAAAAGTAGCATAAGTTACTCCCTATAAATTGAAATTACAAAGAAAAGAAAAGAATAAGAAAAGAATACAAGTGAAATTCCCATCAAAATCGGTCCAACCGTTTCAGCGATTACCGGAACAAACAGACAGACAGACAAAAAAAATTAAAATGGATGTTTTGTTATAGGTATCGTATATACTTTCATATGCATTTAGTAAAAAGCTGTTATTTTACAAACAGATTCTTCAATTTTATTATTTGTATTATATATAGATAACATTTATATTAAATTTGAATCGATCATCGTAAAAACCGACTTTTGTTTTACGGTATGCTACATCTCTAAAATAGAAAATAGACATATTCTGTCATTGAACCTTTCTGTCTGGTTATTGGTCTATGACCTTTCTTATGATGTATAGTAGTCTTTCTTATGTAGTATAGTATTCTTAATTCTTATATTAACTTACCTGTGTTCCCCGTAAACATAACAGGTTTCCCGGCTCCGAGGAGTTTCTCAAACAGGTAACCGTACCGCACAGTATCTATTGTTGGGACGAGAGTTTCAAAAAATGGCTTGGTACAGTCGTAAATAAACTCGGGAATGATCTCAGCCCATACTTTAAGTTTTCGTTGACTTGTGTCCATGTACATGTCAAAAAAGTTGAAGCCTTGTGGGAAGCTGCAATGGAATCATTTTACACTTTTAATTAGGGTGAGTACAAATATTTCCCGAGTCAAACTTTCAATGCGTTTAGAGCACCCTCTCCCCTGTGTAAGCAAAAGTAATAAAATTGTGAAGTCCCTCCCCCTTTCAAATAATAAGAGGTAAGATTTTTTTCAAAACTTTTATAAAATATTATAATTGGAGTTATGTTTATTTGTTTCAAGTTGTCCTCGGAAATTCAGTGAATTGAACATCTGAGGCTCTAGACAAGTCGCCTATCTACAATCGTAAACGCTAACGAAAAGGAAAAAAATGTATGGAATTGACATGTCTGTCTGTTAAATCACGTGATCAGATGTGTCAATTCTTTAAAATGTTCATTTAAAAAACCTCTATATTTAGTAGTGTAGAGTTAAGCCGCTTTTCGCAACACCCGTTGTTTATCTTCAGTAAAAAATATAAAAAGAAATTTGGTATACCATAATAAAATTATGAAAATAACTTAAAAATTGATTTATTATACACAAGATTTACTAAAATTTACACAGTCACTTCTAAACAAGGCAGACCTTGTATCTTGGAAGCTGATATACGAATTTACGAAATATTCTGCACAAACACCTCCGGTGGCCGTAATCGATCATATAGGTAAATTTAATAAAATGATATAATTATTATCCATATCTATGCACATGCCGTCGTATAATATATAACATAACACACAAACAAATATTCCAAACAACTCTTTCACATTTTTTACTACTGAAATGTAAAAATTGAATGTATTATAAATTTAAATTATGAATATTATTTTGATTTTTTTTAACTTTTTTTTAGCCTATTTATTGAGGAAGGTTGTAGGATGTATGCACGCTACAACCTTAAGGAGCGGAACAGTAACCAAAACGTCAAGCAATCTGACAAACTGTAGGCAAGTACTGAAACTTAGAATGTACACATATATAAGCTACACAGGTGCGTTTGCAGTGACGACGCGACGCGACGCGACGTGGAGGGTTTGTCAATTAAATTTAACAAAGGTAAACAGTGGAGAACAGCTTTTACGATAATAAATGTATTATTAAAACAATCATAAATATAAGATTTTTTTATAAAGCTACTCACTATTCGGCTTCTTCATACTCTTCAAATTGTCGCTTAATAACTTCCTCGAAAGATTTCCTGTTAATTTCTAGAATGTTTCCACCGATACACCATACGTAGCAGAATATAAAGCAGTAGGCTATATACACTTTAACAGCGGACTTGTCTGGGAAACGGTCTCCGGGCTCGGAGAGCAGTGCACCAAACAGGAAACATAATGCTGATACTTTACTTATGTTCACCTAAATTAAAATAAATCCTAATAAAACATTAATAATCCTTTTCATTTTTATCTCATTCTGTTTCAAAGATAAATAATGATTTTTTTAACTGATAGGCTATAAGAATTGCCAAAAATATGAGTGAAATTAAAATTATGGGATGATAATTTAGAACTGCGTAACAAACGCAGGGGGAGCCGCAGGGCACCGCTATTATATCCATTATCATTATCATTATGCCAGACAGCAAATATTAATAACAAAAAATTATTACAATTTTAGTTCAAAATAAACCAAAAATTATAACAACGTTGATTTCCAACAATAACTTATACCAGGGCCGCGCAAGTCAGCAAACTATTAATACAGAAAAGCCAGTCGTAATAAAAATATAGATGCTATGGTTTGCTGAGAACCACGAGTTTTAGTTTCTACTTTAAAATATTTCTTTAAGATTAACCGGTTCAGCTAATATAGCTAATGACGTGACCAAAGCGCAATACATCCCTTTTTTTCAGTAACTTTTACAAGACTAACCCACAAACCAAATAAGAATTATGAAATTGTATCGATTTTATTAATAAATCAAATAGAAAAAATAAATTTGTTTTCTTTCTCTTAAAACCTTATTAGGACTGTTACAAAAATTTTACAAAAAGAAATAACTAAATCAGTCTAGTCGTTTTTAAGTGATGAGCTTACCATCGAACAGACTTTTCGTTTTTATTTATATAGAAGATTCGAATTGATTAAAGAAAGGAGGAACTTAAAGAGCCGCATCTTTTCAGAGAGCCGCATGCGACTCGCGCGTCGTCCATTGCCAACTTCTGACCTACCAACATCAATTACCGACAACAGTTTCCTTTTACCTGGTCGATACCGATAGCGCACTTGGTGGTTACGTGTGTAATTCCAACGTTGAGCATCATGAACAGCTCATAAATGAATTCAGAATTCTCCTGGGTAAATAGATTCTTCTCCACACCTTCATCGATCCACGAGCGTACATACGGCAAGTATCCCATTTCATTCGGATCTATGTACACCATACCGCATCGTGATACAGTAGCGGGCGAGGCTTGGGCTAGATCTGCCACCTATTATAGTCAAATTAATTAATAATATATATTTATTTAGTCCTGTCTTTATCATATTTTGAAACCGATTTTTTTTTTTTTATTGTTTATCTGGATAAACGATTTCTGGATTTCTTGAGATTCAGGAATCTCAATGTTTAATGCTATATTATGCTGTTCAAAACGGTTACCAACTAAGTCAAGTAATGAGAGTGGTTCTCAAATGCGACTGTCAAGTCAGAAAACATCAATATATAGTCATATGACAACAATTTACGCTCTAAAATATATTTAATATTCATAATTTATAACTTTAATAACGAGTATAATTTTAATCGCGTGATATTTTTTGTTACTCTTATACTTAAAATATTACAACTAATATGAATATCTATCTCGTCAAATTTTTATTGTATAAATTGTTTAAGCTCTTAGTGGCCAAGGTAGTAGTAACTCGTAGTAATACGGTGCTACTAAGGAGGCTGCAACCCCTGCGACCGCCACAGCCGTCATCAGGAACAATGAGGCACTGCCTGCTAATTCCAGGTGGGTGACCTTTTCTTTAGCGTCATCTCTACCTCATACTAAATTCTGAAAAAAATTGCTAGGCGCTCCCGAAAAATGAGACGCAAAAAATATTTCGCCCTCGCCGCAGGGATAGCTAAAGCACTTTTGTGCTTAAGTGGCAGAAAGCTTGTCTCGGTGTGATGATTAAAAATTGAGGATTGTGAGTCATGACCCAGATTTAACGACCGTAGTATCAAACGTTCACTAACCAGATTTTTATTGGAGGATTGATATGGATCTATAGTAATAATAAAATCGCGGGCAACACTTGGACAGATTACGTACCTCAAATACCATATGCACGTAGGGCGTTAATTTTATACGTTCAGAGTTGGAGAGACAAAGCATTTTGTTATCGTCAAGGACTGTGTTCATATTTTCGATCCACACCGCGTCCACCGGCCCGTCGCATATCAGCCATTGATGATCCGGTTTCTCACACTGTACATGGTATCATAAAAATATCATTCTACACGAAGGATGAATTATGCAAAACTAAAAACATCATTTTGAAAACAATACCAGTTACTGGTACTAATTACAAGTAGGTAATTAATTACCTAGTGTCATAGTATAGCAACAGACGGTATAATAGTTCATAGTGAATTTTGGATAATTTTATTCGATACATTCAAGTGAATTCCATTGTGACAATGAGTTAAAACTACTTAGGGTTATACAAAAATAAAAATGAAAATTTCACTATAATAATATTCGGTACAAAATTCATTTCGGAGTAATTTTCAGCGTTATCTACACGTTATACGAGACTTGTACTATCTTTAAACAATATTTATATATTATTATTATTTTCCATCCGTAGCATGTGCTGTGCGAAAAATAACGGAATATCACTTATTAGTCACTGAGCTACTTTTCCTATTTATTTCTGTTTCCTTATTTATTATATGCCGAACCGTTTTGGCCCTGTTACTAGATTTGAGAAATGTAATTCTTAAAAACATTCCTTTTGTAGCTATATAAACACGTTTAAATTTTTTGAATAATCTCTAACGTAAGTATGAAATGAATCACTATAGTCGTACAAGTTCGTGCGCGACCGTCAAATATTTCCGACAGAGTTGGCGGGGACGAGGTACAATAGACGACACCGGGGGTCGGGTAATGTAGCGGGGAAAGGAAGTGCGTGCAATTGCGTGACGTAGGCCCGCAAGTCACAGTATACTATAGTAAATATGTATTAAGTATTCATATAAACGATCAAAATGAAATCTGGGTAATTAAGTAGCTGCTGTGTTACCCTCATGTAGTACTACATAAACTAACGAATGAAAAAAATACTATTGAAGTAAACTGATAAGGAAACAAGTGCAGCGTGACAGGAGGTTCCTAGAATGGCAGTGAAATAGGTCCGAGAACACATGCAATTCTTATTTCGTAATAACCCGGTCGAGTTTCTTACCAGTTCTTCTTAATGATTCGGATTCTCCGAACCGGTTGAAGTGTTTTGACTTTCAAAGGTGCCTTCTTAGGACCTAATTTAAATAAAGTGTTTTTGATTTTAGATTCTTAATTTATAAGTGCTATTGGAAACCCACCTGTACTGCTGTCCTTAAACTAAGCGGCAGAATGCCGTCATGCCACTCTAGCGTCTGCAAATTGACTTCACCGTAAAGTTCACCAATCGTAAGACTTTTCGGATTCATTATATACTTGTGTACAATTTGATTTTGTGAGCCCTCTACACCATCCTCACATAGCCTTGTGTACGTGTCACCTAAAACCTAATGACATATCGAATTACTAAACTTTTCAGAATTTGTTAACTTATCATTGTACATATCTTAAGACTGTGTTAGCCTAATGAAGTCATACAAACTTTGATTCTCGTGTCTTGCGCTCCCAGCAATAGCGCAGAATACTGCATACATAGTCGTTCTGTAATGTTCTGCTAGAGCAGGGTCGTCTTCACTACATTTGCTTATAAGTAGCTTACACTCAAAAACTCGCCTACGCGAACAGTTGTCGATTCTTCGATACATATGATCGATCCAATGTTAGTTTAGCTTGTTAATAAGTACGTCAGTGATTCCGATTATATCGCGAATTATTTCATTTCCAATGTTGTGGTGTAAAGAAACTGCGAGCTTAGATCTTTCCATCACTCCTTAATTATTTGAATATACACCGAGAACTCTACATGTAGTAATTGCTGCTAGAATATTTTTCAAACGATCGGGCTTCCTTACAATGTTTCCCTTCACTTACATACATCCAATAATATTACTAGATTTAACTCAAATTAATAAATGTATTTTTAAAATACATGTAACTTAATGAATGTGTTAGCATGATTTTAAAATAAAGGGCAAAGTGTAGCTAGCAGACTACGAGCATCGGGTCGACAATCCACTATGGTCTATCGCTAACAATTCTAAAAACACAATTTTGTATACAAAATAGATGTACAATCGTTTTAAGCGGTTTTCCAGTCATCACAGGCATCTATTCTGTGTTTTAAGTGTTTTGAAGGGACAAGCTTACGCTTACTTAGGATACTCACGTGTAAAACAACAGTTTTACCCCCACCCGTTGGCCCAACCAACATCACACCCCAGCGCACAATCATCGTCTCGTGTAGCTGAATCACTTTACGTATCTGACACTCTTCTATTTGTAATTTTCTTTCCACAATAATAATTCCTAAAATAAACGCAAACATATTTAAATTAATATAGTGCCAATCGAAATCCTGCAATGAGCTTGAGTTTCCAGCGAAAGAAATCATCACGATACAACCATATCCTGGTATTTCACAGGAATAGTTAACATTCTAACATAACATGTGTCATCAAGTATCTATCGGTGTTTTCTAGCAGCTGCACTTGTGACCCAAATAATTTCTAGAGTAAGAGCATTATCATTTAAACAAAGGCCACGAAAAAAATTAGCATATCAGCATAAGTCACGCATCATTTTGAGAATAATAATCTTTAACTTACTGATAACCTCCTCCATCATTCCATAATCCCTGACTGGCAAACTTACGCCCGGGAACAAATCTGACAGTATACCAGCGAAAAGAAGAGCATCCGCCGCCAAGAATTTTGGTAAATTACTATCGTTCAATGCGCATAACAAGGTCATTTCTTCATGCTGATCCGGACTCGCGCGTTTCAATGCCCCAGCCATCACCTGCGATGTATGTATCAATGTGAAATGGACATTGTCTAGCAGCTACTTAGCCTGTCACGTAGTTTATAAATTCATAATGGAATATAATATAAACTAATTATATATTAAATATAGTATTTATAAATTTGCATTATTTGATCCTATATTGTGTAATATTGGTGGCATTTTCCGTAATAAAGAGTGGTTATAATGCACAATTGAAGTGAATTGGAAATAATAACATGAATAATGAATTCTGAGATGTCATAAAAATTCTGGAAAGTTCCGTCACTTTGTTAGAAAACTGAAATCATCAGAAAATACTAAATTTGTAAAACGAAATAATTGCCCACTTGATCATAGTAGTAACAGTTCTTAATAACGAGGATTGGTCGCCAAAGTAGGAACAGAAAAACTTCATTAAAGAATTTAAATTATTTTGTCATTTTGTTAAATTTTTCTTCTTTTTTATACAAGATGGCAAACAAACATATGGCTCGCCCGATTGTAGGCGCATTGCCGACCATGAACCCCCTACCCGAGGAGCACTAGAAACCCTACTCACCACAGGAATACAACACCAGGTCATTTGGCTGCGATCCTCTGTAGGGTTCTGTAGGAAGATATTTCACCAGTCGAACTGCCCCTAGTAGAGTGAGTTCAAAGAAAATTTCTCTGTGCCTTACCTTTCTTAAAATAATAATAATAAATTAGGGTAAATAGTTAATGTAAGTACCTACCAGCACACTCTTGACGGCTCTCATACCGAAGTCGTAGTGGTCCTGTTTCGAAAGTTGTTCGCTCGACAACTTGTACATTTGCACCATTTTTTTGGCCAAACCTCTCGATGACTCAAAACCCTCAGAGTACAAAATGACTTCAGCGATGAGTGCTATTTCAATAAAATGATATTATACAGTTTCGTTGTTAATCTTTGTACAGTAACAATTATTTATGTAATATGTAATATAATATAAAAATACAGTATTATAACACAAAAAATCTGGTATTATCTGATATCCTATTATTTAACTGATTTAACTATACACAAGGTTAACTTATATATTACAAAACAATTAGTTTGGGAGTCTAGACTAAGTATAAGTAAATATAAATAATTTATATGTCTTTTATAATAATACTTGTAGTTTCGGTGCGAGGGATCGTTTTTCGGCTTATTATTATTTGGCAAATGGTATATAAAATAATTTGGGTACGCGTCACTTCCCCTCTGCGTGAGGGAGGGAGGGGGGGGGGTGACGTTTCCCCGGTTTGGACGGGCGTTTTGTTGCGCCGGATGCCCGTCTCGTAGACACTGTACGGATGCCAGTGGGCGGCGTGATGTTAGTGGTGAGGGGGTCCGGGGGGTGCAATAATGCACGACCGCTTGAGGTGCCGGGTCTTCAATGAAAGTCGATATCTTGTTGATTGTTCGCAGGACGACCAAAGCTTTCTTCTTGTAGTTACTCGTTGCTTGTACTTGTAGACTCGTTGAATTGCACCGTGCCCAATACGGCCCTTCTTCGAGCTTAAGTGGTTCGAGCAATGACCGTAAAGAGAGCCCAGTTTTATTCCGTGTTTATTTCGTGTTTTAACTTTACTTTTCGCTTTGGTTGCCCTGTTAAACTCTTTATATTTCTCTCATTATATATCTTATGTACACATGTTATATATCAAAATGTTCCTCTTTGAATTACCTATTCATTACATATTCACTTATAATATACAATACGTATACATTCCGTACATAGGCCAAAAACAATGTAATTTACGGGCGACATCACTTTTTTCCGCTCGTAAAATCTCTATAACATTCGATATACTTACTCTATTGGCTTACTCTATATGTTAATCTATTCTATGTTAGTTATATTTTCACATATGTGACACACAATACATAATCGTTTATATACATCTTAACATACAACATGCAACTTGTAATGTAGCGTATTCGCTTACATTTTCCTATAATATTGTCAGTATTAACCTATTTTATTGTAACTCATAGTATGTAACACGTAAGTATAATAATAACACATAATACCCTAACTTAAGACACGAAAAACAACTATTCTGTCGCCAACAGTATTCGTACATAACGTGAGTTATTATAGGCGGTACGTGTTTAAATTACAAAAAAAAGATTTATTTTCAAAAAAGTAAATGAATAATTTTTTTTTGTGCTATGGTTTTATTCTTACCATAATCTGGTACCATCATAGATATCGGACGAAACAATGCTTTCAGATTGTCAGGCAATTCCGTTCTACCAGCATACCCAGGGTTCATAGTTATAAACGCGGCACATGTCCGAACTAATTTTATTTCTCTTCCTTCAAACATAAATCTAAAAAACAAAATTGATATTTTCGGTAAAGTCTTACTTTTCAAACAATCGTGAATTCGACACTAAACAAAAAAAAGTATTCTTCCTCTATTTATTCCTAATATGGTGGATAGAAATAAAATATTAGTTCCGTAAAGGTACTTATGTCCGGGCTTTTAAATTAATATACAATTCGATTCGAATTCGAGTTGTATACCAATTTTTATAATTATTTAATCTATCATATATCCGAGGTCTCCAAGCCTCCTCCTTAAACAATGAATATACTGCACCTTGTTTGTTTGGCGACTTTAGCATTTCTAATGGTTATGAGCTGCTGAGCGATAACCGACAACACTTCAATGTCGATACGGTTGAATTCATCGAAGCAACACCATGCTCCCGATGTTGCCAGACCGGAGAAAAATCTACCCATCATCTTATAATCGAGTCCTGTGAATTTGAATTAAAAATGTGAAATATTTAAGTTAAAAATTAGATTTATTTAGCAAACAACTAAAATCATTACCTTGAACCAAACGATACGTATTATAAACTTTTATATAAAAATACTACATTGTAATGACCCGTAATAAAAGAATTAAAAAGGCAGAGTGCGCATTGTAGCAAAACCATTAATTACAAAAAAAAAAAAAAAAATGAATGTACATTATTGTAAAAAAAGCGTGGGGTGTATTCAAAGCGCTTTTTAAGATATTATATTATCGAAGTGATGATTCTTCTACTCATTATCTGTCAATAAAATGTTTATAATTATTGACACTATGCACCCCACGCTTTTTTTACAATAATGTACATTCATTTTTTTTTACACTGTACTTAATCAAATTAATTAAATTTTATTTTCTGTTTTTTAGTTGGATTTTTTATGAAAGCGTGTTTTTTTTAGTTTTTTTAAACTATTATTTATTTTTCATTTTTTAGTTAATTTTTTTAAACTATAAATTATTTAGTTCGATTTGCTAACTATCAAGCGCCCTTAATATGTACAAATGTGTTCCGATTGTATCTTGGTTAAGAACACATATTCAAAGATTTCTATGATGCCAATATAAACAGCGAGACACATAGAGGTGCAACCTTATTTACATATACAGTCAGTCACATTAATGCTTGAGTATGGAATTTTCAATCCGTAATCACTCTACAAAATATTATAATCATAGGAGCGAGTCTGTTGGCGGCACTGAGAATGAGGATGAGTGTGAATTTTCACTCTGTGACTGATTGTAGATTTTATGGTTTATCTCCTAATCGAATCATTTCATTCAATGCTTCACTGTTACATGGAGTTCTTCCTGTTAATTTTGAACAATCAAGTTCTTCAATTCGTATACCGTCTAAGGATCTTCCACGACTAAGTACCACATAAGCTTGTCCAGCAGCAAACAATCGCGGACCCAAATAAAAGACTGCATGATCAACTGTACAACCTTGCATGCCCGAAAGAGTAAGTGTGAAACTGCACTCATGCGTAGTTCGCGCACTAGCTCTATCTCTCTTACTCGCATGCAAAGAATGCGGAAAGAAATTAATTAATCCTGGCGAATCTAATTACGATAATCGGATGCTTTGATCGGATTATTGCATTGTCATCGACTTTTGACAGGTGTGCAAAGTTTGAATTAAATCTGATCATTCAAAGTAGGACAAAATCGAGCTCAAAGGGGTCGGTTACATACATACAGGTGAAGCTAATAAAAACGTGTTAAAAAGAAGTTGTTGCTAACAAAACTAATATAGAAAGTACGAAAACCGCTATTCTCAAGTGATTTTATTTTGTTTGTCGGTCCTTTATGAAAATTTTCTCACCGAGATCAATGGACAGGCTGACAAACGTGTAATAAAGTAATTGTTTAGTCTAAAATGCACTTATGTGGATCATGCACAATGATACATCATCCATCTCCTTGTATCTGTCTATCCTTATCTCCCGTAACCTTTCACCGACGTCAGTTCGCGTTTGAAATTACAACGGCGAACACTGCAAGTGACTGCGCTATTAACTAAATATTATAATAAACTTTTATCACTAAACTTGATTAGTAAGCGTACATGGTGCGTGCTAAAATAGAAGTGACCACAAGAGGAGGCCTCCAAAGTTCGTGAAAGCTGTTGTCTGGTAAGTCCTTTTTTCTTCTACATTCTATTATTCCATGTCATTGTACATATTTTGTGATCGACTAGGAAAAGTGGCCCCCTATTAACAATCCGGCTAGTTGTTAAAACAATTCGAACCAGCGCTTACAGTAACCAATCTACAGATGTATGACGAAAATCATTTAGAATAATTATATTTTCAAATCGAAGTCTTGATCACCTTCTGAACAATTGAACACGACGCACTGTATAGCAAGCGATTTGGCTAAGTCCTTTGTGGTTTCCGTTTTACCAGTTCCAGCGGGTCCAGCCGGTGCTCCACCGAGATCTAATTGTAAAGCTCCCATCAAACAAAGATAGCATCTATCAGTCAACGGTGTTATAACCAGCACACCTGTTGCGAGCAATACCATTTATTTTAATATTCGAGTATCATCGATTGACTTCCCCTTCATAAATCTGCATAAGGTCTATCCATTTTAAAGTTTTAAAAGAACGAGATTGCTAGTAATTCAATTAATTGATAACAACGAAGAGTTGAGATTAATGTGGCAATATTATATAGGCAATGTTCAGTTTTGTATGAGTTTCTTAAATAAAAGAAACAACTTAATCTGCTCAGTCAGTCAGGTCAGTTACTAGCTTTAAGTTAAAAACCTTGTCGCCAAGCATGTATCTACATGTAGCCAGATATGGGCCCAGGATATGGGAGGGATATACGGGCCTTAATCAATAGTTAACTCAACTTATAAATGTGTATACTCCCTATTTAACGAGAATTCTTTATAACAAATTAAAATACCCGGACGCTACAGTTTCGCTGTAAAAAGTTTGCACTGTAGATAAATACATAATAATATACATGTAAATTGGATATGAGCATTTCCCTTCGCAGATCAACAACTGGGCGAGTGAGTCAGCGAGAAATAGCATTTGATAGTTACCTCCAGCACCCAAATACTCATGTCCATAAATGTACAATGCGCTCGCCATACGAGCTACACAGTTATCGATATCCTCTTCCCAATAGTATCGAATCATTTTTAACCATTCAAAATCAGTTCTGGAAAACAGTAAAATCTAAATTTAAGCAGTATATTGCCATTTTAGACGAAAATAATATGATATAATATACTTTAAGCATAGAACAGCTCTTACTGACATTGACTTGCCAGTCAGCAAAATACTATTAAGGTATTACTTATTAGGCATTTATGTATATTATGTAATTGTTTTCTTGGAAACGGCCTCAACGATTTTTATGAATTGTTTTTATTTAGATAATGTTTGAAGTACATTTCAAGTATCTACTAGGTAGATAGCTATTTTCTTTTCTTTCTTTTTTAAGATACAGAGCAAAGCTCTGTTGCCCACATGTTAATACTTTATACTCTGTCGACCATTAATTTTTTAAATTGATATGGTGTCTTATAAGGGGCCCTTGTGAATGAACGTACTACCTTTTCAATATTTTTACGTTTTTTAATCTTTTCTTTTATGTATTGTTTACAATCTTTCATTATAATTTTTAAGGGATGCACTGAAAGAGAGTCAAATCTCCAGAATATCTTTACCTGATCCTCGAATTTATTGTCCGATAAATCTGTAATGTGCTTGAAAGCTTTGTAAAGAGCCTGACACTATTACATTAAAAAAACTTTTTATGTAACTTTTATTTGTATAACCAAGGTACAAAGGTACAACAAAGTTACTACATATTTTCGATTTGAGAGTTTTAGTTAACAAGTGACATAATAAATATACTATACTAACGGTTTTTGGACATGTGTCTCCACCATTTGCGTTATTGTGTCTCTCGCATGCACATCTATAGTTATGAGAGCGCATAAAACCTTTCTGAAGAGTGAAGTGAGGTCTTTGCGAGTCAATGCAGCGAGATCATTCAAGTCGACGATACATTTCTTCTCAAATTCCAATAAAGCTGTATCGATACGTAAGGGTATTTCTAAATCAAACAATTCATGGACGCCTTTAGCCCACATGATTTGTGATACCGTTAAAACTACCTAGAAATAATAGTATTTTTGATTAATCTAACAATACAGTTCTCATACTAATAATTATTAAGATATTTAATGCAATATCAATGATTTAAAGTCATCGTTTATCATGTGGCGACATCTACATAGCGACATCTATCGAGCCACATAAGACGCATCCTACTATCCTACATTGCGCTATAGATATTAACTCAATCGTTGAGTATATAATATACAAGAACCCGACTACAACCTTTGGGCAGCTGCCCACCAGACATAACACCAGTCTGCTCGGAGGATCCTCCCTTTGCAATAGCTCTTCTACACTGGTGACCCCGACGTGATGTCATTATCACTTCCACAAGCTTTCGAGCAGCGAGTCATACAGCCAGCCAATAAAATTTTAAATTAAAATTTAATTTAATTAAAATTTTACTACGTCATTGGCAACTTGGATCCTCAATACGCGGCAGAAGTCGAAGATATTATCAGCAGTTCTCCAGATACCGGGAAATATGAGAAACTCAAAACTGAGGTAGTAAAGAGGTTGTCTGCTTCTCGGGAGAAGAAGGTGAAGCAGCTTCTCATGCACGAAGAGATTGGAGATCGGAAGCCTTCTCAGTTTTATCGGCACCTCCTCAACCTCGCTGGTCCAGGCGTACCAGAAGAGTTCTTGCGTACTATATGGACAGTACCGTCCCCCAGTCGTCGGACTAGCGTCGCCGTGCTTATCTAATAATTTTTCCTTAATTCAAACTATTGTATAATCACTCCTTCTATATTCTTGCGTAGTTTGTGTGTTTGTGTAATTGATACAATAAACTTTCGTCCTTATATAGTGTATCGTAAAAATTCTTTATTTCAATACACCTACATATTTTCATAACTACAATCAAAATTGTAATAATATAAATTTTTCATTTATATATTAAATATTTCTTACTTGATTAGGATGCAACTCTACCCAATCAACACGGGGTCGCACCATGTAATCTTTCAGTGCGTATTTCATGGATCTTTTCACTGAAGCGAACATTGCCTCTTCAACTTTTCCGAGCCAATCTTCCACATTGCCACGAGCTTTTAGTCCCTATTACATAAAATTCACAGTTATTATAAAAAAGGAAAATTAATTGAAGAAGACTTAAGGTAAGACAAAAGTATTATTAAGGCTTATTGGTTTGAGTTCTATAACTTTCAATACGTCTGAACAAGCAAAATACATGTAACAAAGTTATTTACCCTGTTACCAATAAAATAAGTTATAAAATCGGACACAATATCCCTTTAGTAAATTAAGATCAAACCTTGCCAAGATTAACTCGTTCTCCTTCAGGTGAAAGCATAGCCACGATATCTGTTGTGAGATCTTCTGGTTTTGCTGATTTAGCAAGTTTTGCTTGCAATATATCTCGGGTAAAGAAAGACATTTCTCTTTCCACTAAAGTTCCGTCTTCGGTTATTTCCATTTCACTTTCAGGCAGTTTAACTCCAAATTCCAGCTTTGCTATGGCATCGAAGCATTTACGTAAATGTGGTTGGACAGCATGCGGATTGCGAGTCTGTCAGATCCATTTAAGAAAATAGTTAAACTATATATTAATTTAAGCTATCTAGAAAGATAGAGATCTCTGTGCTAAAATAACATATCAGACAACTCAAAATGGAGCCTTTCAAATATAACGTGAAGTTACATTACATTAAATGCAAGCAGGTATGCGCTTGGCCTCAATTTTACCTGATGATAAGTAAAGATGAAACCGACGATGTATCACGCTTAGCTATTAAATACCTATTCACTCTTCACTTGAAGACTCCTAAGTTTTAGGTGTATTGGAAAATAGACGACGGGAGTGAATTCTACTCCTTTGCCGTTCGCATAATGAACGTTGAAGCATAACGTTTCATGCGAATCAAGGGAATTTCAACGACATAAGCGTGGAAACCGTCACGGCGTCAAGTTGTGCTATGGTGGAACGGATTGGGAGGAATTAAAACGTGCAATTCCTGTGCATAGGATAGTAGATACCTGGGTGGGTCGCCTATTTTGTTAAATTACATCGTGCTTACCATCAAATACAGTGATCTCACTTTGGTATCGTATTATAAAAACAAGTTCGACAAGTAGAGTGCAACTCGCGCCCTGAGGGTTCTGAACTGATTACATATATTACTGTAAATTATTGTACCGTCTTTTACATAGACCGTTCTAGACCAGCATTGAATATACATATAGAAGGCTGCCCTTCCACTGAAGTGAAAAAGTGAAAATTTCGACCAATGGTATTGCATAAAAAATC
Organism: Saturnia japonica; assembly: GCA_033032175.1. Taxonomy (NCBI): domain Eukaryota; kingdom Metazoa; phylum Arthropoda; class Insecta; order Lepidoptera; family Saturniidae; genus Saturnia; species Saturnia japonica. The sequence continues at coordinate 28,614,009 of CM065304.1, read as the reverse complement.
TAGAGATGCAATTATATTGGTCGAACTTTGCTAGAAATATAATTCTATGTGCTGAAATTTGTACAGCTCCGCTTTAGTCGATAGGCAACCTTATTATAGAGTGATAAATAAATATTCTTGTACAATATAGTAGACATAGAAATATAACTAACTTTAATATTTTAATCAATATAAGTAATTTAATGCTACAGAAGGAATCAACAATATTTAAAATGTTATGTTTTACAAATATACGTCAAATAACAGTAAATGCTTTCAAAATTGTATATAGCTTGGTTGTGCCCTATAAGATTTGTTAATTGGTCACCGAGTGTGACTTATATAAACTTTAATTTTAAAGGGCTGCATTTTTATTCACCTAAAAACTTTTTTACATCAGCTTGAAATTATAGATTTGAGTATTCGATATTAATTTGGATTGTATACCTGAAGCCCTTTTCGAGAGAAAAAACAAACAATGTTGCATTATAATTTCATACTGAATTAGAAATTCCTTATATTTTTTAATTTATTCCTCAACTTTAGATAAAATATCTCTCTTAGTGCCAAATTTCAATACTGTAGGTGTGCGGGAAGTAACCTATAGGTTTTCATAATCGGTTCATGATCGTTTTTTTAAATATGAAATGCCATACGTCTCTAATGCGTTAATCTTGATTTTTTTTTACAGCAGCATAGGCCTTAGGTATAAGGTCAATAAGGTCATAGGCTTTAGTATATGGTAATCATTTCAACTTTATAGCTCAAGTCGTTTTCGAGAAAAAGTGTCTTGACACACGAACAGACAGCCAGCCAGACAGATAGACAACAAAGTGATCTTAAAAGGGTTCAACTTTTTTTCTCATTATGAGTTAAGGAGCTAGCCTCCCTTATACGCGGTACACCTGGTCACAATGCTTCCCTTCAGTCATTCAGAATATTTTGACATTTGTTTGCGATATGAGCGATATGATGTGGCGGCGATCGTGAATGGATATATATAGATCAGTTATTAGGTATAGTCGGCGTATACAAGAATATTTTTCTAATCGTTTTACAAATACATAAATTGGATAAATAATAATCTTATATCTAACTAGTCTGGCCATAAATACTGTTACATAAAAACTTCTTTTTTTTCAACTTTCTAATTATTTTGAATTTGGAACACGTATATTATTTTAAAAACTTCTTTCGATTTTGCGCTATTTCACATATTTTTTCGTGTTCAGTATCTAATTACAATATGGAATGAAGTGTTAAAGAAAATAGGATTGCAGTGAGTGAGTGAAAATGGGTATGGAGTCGTCGGACATATTTCAGACACTTCAAAAGCTTGGTATCAGCCGTATGTTCGTATATCGTACTATCAACACATACAACAACACTTCCTCTGTCGAAGACCAGAAAAGATCGGGGCGGCCGCGTGCTGTTAGAACTATAAAAGCTGCTAATGCTGTTAAAGCCAGAATTCGTCAAAACCCCATTAGGAAGCAAAAAATCTTATAGCGAGAAATGAAGATTCACGCTAGGACTCTGTCGCGTATTATAAAACAACACCTTAAGCTCGGTGCTTATCGTCGATATACAGGACATGCCCTAAATCAATCTTTACAATGAAAGAGAGTGGATCGATCAAAACGTCTTCTGTCGCGATACGCAGGTGAAAGGCACAGAAATATTCTCTTTATCGATGAAAAAATTTTCACGATTGAAGGACATTACAATAAGCTAAATGATAAAGTGTACGCTCACAGTTCTAAAGAAGCTGCTCAAGTAGTCACGTGGTCATCATCCTGCTTCAGTGATGGTTTGGTGGGGCGTGTCTTATCAAGGAGTCACAAAACTACATTTTTATGAAAAAGGAGTGAAAACTTCAGCCAAAGTGTATCAAGATACAGTCTTGGATCATGTTGTGAAACCTCTCAGCAATACACTTTTAAAAAAATCTGTGGACTTTCCAGCAGGACTCTGCACCTGGTCACAAGGCACGAACTACCCAGGCCTGGCTTGAAACCAACGTTCTGGACTTTATAAGAGTTGAAGACTGGCACTCATCTAGCCCAGACCTCAACCCTTTAGACTTCAAATTATGGCCAGTTTTAGAGGACATGGCCTGCTCTAAACGACACGGCGACATTGAGTCTCTTAAGAAATCTTTGGAGCAAGCAGTGGCGAAATTTTCCTTGGAAACAGTGCGTAAATCCATAGATTCGTGGCCAAACAGATTAAAGGCCTGTATAAAAGCCAAAGGTGGCCATTTTGAATTGATTTTTTTTGCTGAGACTAATATTACAATTACTTCATTTAAAAAAAATGCATTAAATTTGTAACAGAACTTATGGTCGGACTAGGTATAATATCAAAATAATCGAGAGACCTGATGAGTACAGAAATGGATTTTGATTTAATCAGTAATACTATCGGCTGACGGTGAAGGAAAGTTTAGTATAATACTGCAATATAGTGGAAAAAATAAAGAGCTATAAATTGCTAAGTGCTTGAAGTTGCCAGTACGTCTCGTGCTATCGTAGTGATTAAGCCAGTGCCTTCCTTCGAAAACAGGATTTACCCAGCAATGGGAATTTATAGGCTGTTTTTAATATGATGACTTGTACAAGACAATACATAATCTTCTGAACAATAAAAACGACAGGTTATTAAATGTGTATTACTGAATAAATGTGAGAATTTATTTATTTGAAAATGTATAACCTGAGCTAGAATTTCTAATAACTCGTCGTTAGACAAGAAAAAGAATCTGGGAAAAGCGACGCGTTTTGTCTCCAAATATGCTTCGAGACACTTCATTATTTGGTCAAGCATTTCGTTGTTTCTTACAAATTCTTCGTAAAGCTTCGGTTGAGTTGCAGCTGGCATAGCCAGAGGTACCTGAAACAATAAAAAAAGCCAACTTTATTGTTTTTCAGGAGTTCCCTGGTGTATTTTCGAAGTCGCAGGTCAAATACCAAGGAAATTAAAATGGGAACACCCTTGAGGTATATATCTCCTATCCCATGAAAGAAGAATCATCTAAATTGGTTCAGAAACAAAGAAGTTATAGCTGAACATCCATAAAAACAAACATTGAATTGAGAGACACCTCCTTTTTTTGAATTCGGTTTTAAATATTGCATCGTCGTCTGATGGTGTATCATATTCTCTCAGTCCTTCTTTAATATTAACGTATAAAATTTCACCCTTGTTAAAAGCGTATTTTTAGGCAATTTTTTATATTTTGTGTAAACTATCATTTTTACTAGTAACAAATAATTTTTTCAAATTACAATATAGCCTCTGTTACTTGCTGATACTGTAGCTCTATATTGGTGAAAGAATTTTTAAAATCGGTCTTGTAGTTTTTGAGTTTATCCATTACAAACAAAAAATTAAATCTACCCTCTTTATAATATTGGTATAAACAAATTGAGATACACTTTTAGATTTATGTTTTGTTAAATCATAGATACGTCCTATGGATAGAATTTGTAATATACATAGTATGTTGTTTTGGATACAAGGCGTAAGCAGTTAAGATAACAGTAAAACAATTTGGAACAATATTTGCTGCTTTGGTGTCACAAATGTCAATAAATTAATAACAAATAGATAATTTTATACAGGCCAAGCTTCTAGTACAGTTGATATTTTGAACGAAATGTTGCATTAATGTACTTTTATTGTTTACTAGCTGTGCCCGTGGCTTCGCTCACGTGGACTACAGAATGACCGCGCGAATCTTGCTCCCCCGCTCCCGGCTATTTTAAAGACAAAAGTGCTTATTGTGGGTGTTCCTTGGAAGATAATTATATACTCTCCCAGACTTTTTTGTAGGTATTTTTAATGTCTACAGTTGTATAGTAAATAAATTTGCTATATCTCTTATAGTTTATTCAGCGTAAGCCATTTAAGCGCCCGAATTGATTCACCATGACCAATTTTCTTTTATTTGTACAGAACCGTAACTCTTTTTTAAACATTAAAGTAGCCTAAGTTACTCCCTATAAATTCAGCTATCTACCAGTGAAAGTCCTGTCAAAATTGGTCCAAACCGTTTCGGAGATTACCCGGAACAAAAAGACAGACAGACAAAAAATATAAAAATGGATTAATTAATTTAATTTAAATTTAATTTTTATATATATTATATGTATCGTATATACTTTTACATGCATTTAGTAAAAAACTGTTATTTTGACATTACAAACATTTCAATTTTATTAATTGTATAGGTAAAGACAATAATATTTTACTAAATCATTATATTAATACGCTTTAAATGCTTTCTACCCCTTTTTAAGCGAATTGCGTGCACCGAAAACTGTACGATTTGGCATGGATAAAGTTTATATGGAGAAGGAGTGCAGAAAGATAATAAATTTATCTATAATATCCGTTATTAATATATTAAATAAAACAAACTACTACTGCGAATGCTAAGCCGACTAGTTAGTTCCATTGATTTTATACCCCCCAAAATATTGACATTGTCACTCAATGAAAAGTGACAGCAAGTAATATTATAATATTCATTGTTTACGTTCATACTGCAAATGTCAAACAGAATACAGTCTATAATTAAGGAGTTTTTGGCGGGATCTTGAAGTGACATGTTGTGGTTTTAATTTTTATTTTATATACTTAGGTTTTTGACCCTATATTGTGTAATATTGGTGGCGTTTTGCATGATATAGTTTAGTTTTTGTGCATAAGTGAAGTGGATTATAAATATAAGCTGAAAGCATTCATTCTGAAGTCCCACAAAATCTTCCTAGAAAGTTCTAACAAGGGAGCCATCATCTTGTTAGGATACTGAATCGTCATAACACATGACAATATAATTCACTCGATAATTGCTGTAATGGTCTTCATTAAAGTGGACCGGTTGCCAAGTTAGGAATAAGAAGAAGAAGAAGTCCATGATTAAAAAGTCGCTGATCGAATTTCGATCATTGGGTAACCGCTAGTTAATATAAAAAGAAGTGAAATCTATCGGGATATTTTACCTTAGCTAATTTACGCATAATATCCTTCCATGATTTGTCAACAATGGTGAATAAGCGAGTCTCGTTCGGCAACTGCCTTTGTATATCAGGAGCGGAGAAAATTACCTCCAAGTAAATCCATGTTTGTTGACACGCGTACCATTCTTCCTGTAAACATAATAATACCACCTTACTAGTAACCTGCTGAGTTTAGATTAGAATAAATTACCCGATAGTTATATTTAATTATCTCTCTTAATTCAACTTTCATAATTATCGTTCTAGATTATCCTATCACGAATGTCATTACGTGTTTCAAGAGCGTTTGTTAAACATTCAAGGTAATAATTACTTATTTTACTTAATTTAGAATAATAATACAACTGATTTTACATTTAGAAACAAAAAACATAACACTTTTATGAGACCCTAACAGCCAAACTGGGGTTTCCTGTATCTTGGCAGTTGGTTTGCCTCCAAAATAGATATATATATATTCATGGTTGTCGCTTCCATTACTAACAAGTTGTATTGATACAAAAAAAAGAGAAACACTAAAATAATTATAAAAGAAGAAAAAAACATACATTTCAAAAGAATTAGATTTATCTGAAGGTTCTATGGTCGAACACCCACCGCTGCTACTTTGGAATGATTTTTTGTATCGAAACTAGATAGGGAACAGAAATTAACAAGCGAAGTCAGATTAACGAGCGCCAGATTAAACCATTTTTCACTGACGATTTTTTTACAGAAAAAACCTATTATAATATATCATTTATAAAATGTATTTAATACCGACCAATAAATGCGCTGGTAATGGGCAAGTCCTATTACCGTAGGAATACAAGAGATTAACAGCAAGTCAACTCACGACGTATCTGATGATTTCGAACTCTAAGACACCTACAGTTTTTTTGCTTTTCTATTACATAATGCTATTATGAGAACAAACCTCAGGTGTTCTAGTTGGGATCATAGAGCTATTACAATATACTTTGAAAAACAAATTCATAAAACAAAACTAATTTTAAGACAGTTCTTTGTAAAAAAATATCGTTACAATTTCTTACCAAAGTCCTAGCGAACAGCTCCAAATTCCTGGCCCATTCCTCGACCCTAGCCCTAATGGGGCCACAGTTTCTAGAACTAAGTATTGTACCGATGTGGATGTTGCTTTCGTCGACACTTGCTTGAATCTCGTCTAAACCACCCAGAACAAACACGTCTCGTGCATCCTTGTGCAACAGGACTGGGAATTCGAGTGCTGCCCATATTTCCTCCACCTTTTCATTGATAAAGTTACATATTTGAAATGAGTTATTTGAAAAGTGTTTTAAGAAAGGGACTGAATTATTTATTAGATGGAAGCTATCACAGACATAATCGATAAAATTATGGACGTGTATACAGACGCGGTTAATATAGATATTACAAGTAAAAAATTATAGATACTAACTTAATATTCCGTAATTTCTGATTATGAACGTTGATAATGATAGAGTAAATACAATAAATATTTCCTGAAGAAGTGTTTAAACAAAAATTTAAGAAAAATCGTAAACATCGTCTTCCGTTAATATTACAAATAATAATGAAGTTTTCATTGTCTTATCATCCATTGAAATTATTCCTTAACAATTTATGAAATATAATATAATATTGATATTAATATCTGGGCGACCGAGCTTTGTTCGGAGTTTTACAAAAAAAAAAACACTTATCTAGGTATAGTTAGAATGTAAAACACTATCTAAATACAAAGTTTCATCCAAATCGCTGAAACCGTTTCCGAGAAACCAATTACACATATATATAAGAATTGCTCACTTAATATAATAAGATATATACCTTTTTCAGCAATCCTTCAAGTCCGGCTTCAGAGCTAGCTTGCCCAGCCACTTCCATCAACTCCTCTGCATATTGGAAAGCGTGTAAGTCTTCAAATACTTGTAAGTTTAGCACCATATCTGGCGTAAAGCGCGTATGGAGTATTTCCTCAATCTTGACCCAGTGCCGTGGTTTCAACGCTGGGTTACGCAGATACGATAATACTGGTATCTATCGAAACAATTATTTATTTATTTCTTCCGTACTTTTTTTTCTCTCTCTCAAATGAATGTTGCATTTATTTTAACTCTAATAACAGATTTCATTATAGGATTAACGTTTTCCACAACCTCGCTTGTGATTAAGTAACAATGTGGCCGTAAGCCTAAAAGTGGGATTGGCTTCTCATATGAAGCGGCCGGACAACCTATAGGTGCTTGGTGATAAATTTGAAGGTGGTAGCTAGCCTGACAGGTATTGCAAATAGGCCCTACCACCATGCTATTGTTTCATTATGACATTTCCCTTCACCAAAAGCACCAGCTTATTGTAGAATTGTTATTCACGTCGATCGCCGTGGTGGTCATTCACACCGCCGTTGTCACAATCGCTTCAACAAAGGTTAAAAATTAGGCCGAAGAAACTCCCTAAAGAATAAGCTGCACGTTACTTGATACACAGTCTTGAAAATGGAACAAAACAACGCGAGTACTGCTGTTTTACAATAGGAAAAGTAGTATTTATTATTTGTTTTATAATAATTTAAACAACTTTAATTCAAAATATTTGTATCTATATACCTTCTCTTTTATTACTTCGATCGTTTCTTTACACTTCGGAACTATTTTGTTTGCGGGCAAACCCTTGTCTAACTGATTGAAGACTTTTCCAAAATTGATCGTCATCGTCTGTATCTCATCAATATCTAAAGTATTGAATGGTGATTCGTACCTAACAACAAAACAAATATTTGAAGTCTCAGTATTATTCACTTCTACAATGTTACACCAGTGACGCTTGTTTTTCGTGCCAAAATTTCAAATAATCATTTGTGCGTACTGTTACGCGGCACTATTCGATAACTAAATAAAAATAACTAATTATGTTAGTAATCGAATTTATTTAAAACTTTATTTATTTATTTATTTACACACTATGCGTTAAATACGCAATGGCGGACTTAATGCCTAAGGCATTCTCTGCCAGTCAACCATTAGGTGATGCAGAGATAAATGTTGGTAGGTGTAAAAGGTAAGGGGTTTTTTTAAATTATATTTAACCAATTTGATATCACAATATATAAATAAAATATCAACACCAAAACATAATATATATAAGACATATATAATACATATATACTACACATATACAATACATACACATAACAACATCATACATAAATATCAATACAATAAATAAAAATATAATTAGTCAACATTAAGTACTAAATACAGCATTAACCAGATAATTCTGCTAAATGACACTGGTAAAGCCGACGTACCTTGACTTTAAAACTGAAACGATTAGATGACATCCTGATTTCATAAGGAAGCGCATTCCATAGGAGAATAGATTGGATATAGAAAGATGAATGTACTAGACCGGAAGTATGGACAGGACAGCAAAGAATAAGATTATTAGAAGAGCGAAGGTTAAGGTCATGATTAGAGTATAAAAACTGAAAATGTGGAGTTAAGTAAGAGGGAGTGTTGGGAGAAAATAGAATAGAATACAGAGTTGTCAGAGCCCGCAAACTCCGACGCTGGCGTATGGGCAACCAATAAAGCTCTGAACGATGGCTCGATACATGGTCATACTTACGAAGATTAAAAACAAATCGAATGCAATTGTTGAGTAATCTGTCAAGTTTGTTAAGAAGGTCAGCGTTCAGATCGTAAAAGCACACATCACCATAATCAATTATAGGAAATATTATAGATTGCACTAGCATGGTTTTCGTTTTAACTGGGAGAAAATTTTTCAGGCGATAAAAAGACTTTAGAGTACCGATCACTTTCTGACTAACCTTGGAAATATGAGTTCTCCAATCCAATTTGGCATCAATGTGTAAACCAAGGTCCTTTACTTCCGTACTAAACGGTATGACAAGATCACTGAAAATAATCTGAGGCAGCAAGCTGAAGTCTATTCTGGTAATCATACGAGAGCTCCCTATTACAATTGCTTGACATTCGGAAGGATTAACTGATAAGCCAAATCTCTCAGACCAATCCCTTAAGGCATTTAGATCCCGGTTAATAGTATAAATTGCATCTGATAGAGAATCTACTGCGGCCTGTGTGTATAATTGCAGGTCATCAGCATACAAATGATACGTACATCGCAGTTCATGAGTTAAAAGGTTAATAAAGAGGGAAAAAAGAAGAGGTGAAAGTATACCTCCCTGAGGGACGCCAGCACCAAGCTCACACCAATTAGACGTAGCCCCATCTATACGAACCGATTGCTGTCGTTCCTTTAGATATGAAGCGAACCATGCCAGTTCCTCTAATGAGATATTATAATGAGAGAGAATAGCCAGGAGAATGTCGTGACTAACAGTATTAAAGGCATTGGAAAAATCTACTAAAACCAGCACAGTAATCATTTTATTCTCCACTCCATTTCTCAAATCACCAGTCACTTTAAGCAAAGCTGTAACTGTACTGTGACCTGGCCTGAAACCGGATTGTAGGGGACTCAAGATATTGTTACAATGTACAAAGGATGATAGTTGATTGTGCACACATGCTTCGAGTACTTTAGAAAGAAATGGAAGTATAGATATAGGTCGAAAGTGGCTGGGAAGAGAAGGATTTGCAGTTTTAGGGAGCGGACGGACATAGGCTTTACTCCATATGGATGGAAACTGTCCAAAGGATAGAGAAAAGTTTAAACATAATTTAAACATAAACATATACAATTTTTAAAGATAAACCTGCACCTACGTCTATATATGTCTACTCCTACCTACTCTCTATAGAAGCTTTCTCCGTTCAAGCAGACCGGCAGGCCTAAGACCAGGAAGCTGAAGTGACTTAATGAACGTTTTTTTTTTTTTTATATAGATCTGACTACACTGTTACCCGTAGGGGCCCTGAAGCCGCTGCGGCTTTTACAACTTCACCGAACTTGGCAACTTAACGAACATGAAGCCATGGCTTATATACAGTAACAGTGCAAAGAAAAAGGGCAATAAGTTACAAACTTTATGGCTACAACTCAAAAATAGTACAAGACCCAAAAGCAATAATTTATGCACTTAATATATCTACTTAGTAATTATGTCAATCAACACATTATATTTGTTTAACAGAAATCATCTATCTGTACCGTAAACAAGGGCAATAACTTATACTTTGTATCGCAGTTTATGTGTTAGTTTATATAAGTTATCAGTACAAGTAACTTATATTGAAAGTGTATATGTTAGTTGACATGGGTTATCACTACTATAAACAAGAGCAGTAATTTATACGCTTTAACTATAATTACTGTACTTTTAAATGTCAACACCTAATATTGTGTAACAGTACGCAACAATATAAATCCGTCCTCTACGCGCAGCGTGCGGCTTCTAATAGAATATCGTAAAATGTGAATATTTTAGTGTATTTATCTCGCTTCCTCATTTGTAGAATTATATTAGTGCCGGTATATTAGAATTATTCGCTTGTTTTATGCTTTGTAGTAATATAAACATTTATAAATAATATTTTTCAGCAATTGGTCCGAGGTTCGTTACTTATAACAAGTATTACCATGATTTAAATAGATCGTTCCATTCTTTCGAGGATTTCCAAAGTAATTGTCTGAGTTTGACATCATTTATGGCTTCATCGAGCTGTTCTAACCTTGCTGGCGGGATCTGGAATAGGCTAATCTCTGTTAAAGATATTAGGAAACTATATTTTCGGTAACGTTGATATCATTCACTGTGTAATTTGATTATAACATAGTCAGTTCAATAAGTATCTACTTTGTATTTTTATTATATAATAATACCGATAAGGTCAAGTCAATTCAATATCAAGTCAAATCGGTACAGTGTATGGTAGGTAACATTAGTAACATTGTTACTAAGCTGCTCTTCTAATTATTTATTAACATAACACACTATCACACCTGTATCCTCGACGGGTTAGGCAGAGCCAAACTCTGAGTTGCTACTGAAAATTTTATAGAAAACCCCAATAACACTTTGCTGACCTGGGAATCGAACCCAGGGCCTTGACCATAGTACTCGCGAATTATTTATTAAGTTACGTTTGAAAGTAGAAACTTTGCTCCGGCAAATGTACAACATCACACCGGATGATAAGAACGCTATTATCCGAAAATAATGATGATCACCAACCGTGCTGCTTAAGGGAAAATGGAAACACCATCAAAGCTATCGAACACACCGGCTGGCCCTGAAATGTAACTGAACAAAGCTTAGCTGTAGATCAAAAAGTAGGTAAAATAATATAACAAACCTTGAAAATTTTTTGCCACTCTCGTATCTGTTTGTCTCTCGCGAAACATTCCATTAATTTATCTAGCAGATCGTTTAATGTTTCCATCACTTTATCCATATCAGACTTTTCATCGTAGAGCCACGGTTGCTAAATAATATAAATCGAAGTATAATACAAAATATATTTGTGATGGGTGTGAAAATATGTTATCACAATTATTTATTTTTAGATCTGACTACCCTGTTAGTTAGCCTTAGAGGCCCTGAAGCCTCTGCGGCTTTTACAGCTTCACCGGACTTTATCACAAAATAAGATGTATTCCTTTTATAGAAAATGCCTTTTTATGATATTTGAAAATGAACAGCATGAAATATTTTCATTCAAAGCAAAAAGAAAAGATGTCTTCTGTATGAAAAGAGAAAAAACATGATATATCGACCAGACGTGGTTATAGGAGAAGAAAATTTATAAAAGATATTTATTTTATGTAAATGAGAGTTTAAATACCACCAACATAAAAAAAAAAAAAATAATTGTCACGAGTTACTTAATGGATTTATGGAGTACGGCCTGTACTACATTTTGAGAAAATCTGCGCCTAACAGTACAGTTAGTAAAAAAACAAAATTAAACTAAACAAGCTTAAAATTATACTAAATACGTACGAGTACTTCATCTCTTAATTTGTTAACATCTAAAATGAGTTCCATGATATCTTTTCCGATTTGACTCGCGAACAGCCCAGCCAATTTACTACGGCTCTCTATACGAGCATCCACATTGGTTCGTAAAGTGCCGAGAGCAATACTTAAACCTAACAATACAGATTAACAAGTTAGTAAATCGTGATTAATATTTATATACAGTTTCACATAAATATTATATTATAAATAATAAGCAAGTTCTAAATTAACATTTTGGCTAGTTTTTATATGAGCTTTCTGTAATAGTCAACTTTGTAATTATAATTTTAACTTCTATGATCGACAGGGAAAGATATTGAATTATTTTCATAGAACGCTGAAGTTAGTTAAAAACTTTGAAATATTTCCTGTATTTCTTTTTATATCATAATAACGAGGGGCAAAAGGAATTATATGTTTATTTTATGTAACTTATTTAAAACTAACTAATTACCTAAATATTCAGTCATGTCATCAGGTGATATTGGGATATTGTACTCTCCCATTAGGTCGTAAAGTTCTCGAAGATATTCCAAGCGTTCTTCAAGAAAAGCCACACGAGGCTCCAGTCCGTCGAGCATAAAATTGAAAGCGACCAATTCACCAGCCGTCTCTGGCTCTTTGACGATGTCTTCTGTAATATTATCAACTCCAGCCAAAATTTCATCAATGCAACCGCGGCCAATGCTGCAAACAAAAAATAATTTTAATTAACAATTCCTTTCATTTTGTCATTATTACAAATATTTTTAAAATGAAAATGTATCTGCTTACTCGGGTGTTGTAGTAAGAACTACGTCGAACAGCTTCCTTGGCTGAGGCCTAAATAGCTCCTGGAATGGACACAGACATAAGAAGAGTATGCCCAAAGGCTGATAGCTGACAACGTCTTCTATAGCTTCCATTTGCTTCACTAGTTTGTCACATAGTTTTCTGAACTCATTCACGTCTCTTTCATTTCTAATCAATTCAATATCCATGTCGTGGGCTTCTTTGAAACTATCCATAAAACTTTTCATTCGACCAAGAAACAACCAGACGCTTTCAAACCCGTTCTTGATCGCGAAAGGTATAAAACTAATGTCTTCCAACATTTTCTTGTCCTGATTCATGAGGAAATATAAGCTGGGTGATACCCCGGCCGACCATTCCACCTGTTTCCCCATAATAGATGGTTGAACAAATATCTGCAGAGTGTCGTCGTTAAGAAAATTGTGAAACGTTCGCACATATTCATCCCAGTAGCTTGTTATCTTTTCCATGTACGTCGACACTATTTGCTCACTGGGATTAAGCTCGACGTATCCATCAGGTCTTACATATGCATCTATTTGAAATAATGCCCACTGTAATAAAGATATCATGAATTGATTTTTCTTTACTTTATAACTTTACCATAAGATGACACTTATAAAATTCGAATACCAGCCAAAAGACTCGTCATCTGCCTACTACTGCCACCTACATATTATATATCTATTATCAATTTATATATCTACTGGGTATTAGGTAGAATAATATTACAATATTGAGCCTTCATTGCTTCAATGTATTGACTATATTAACATGGTGAGTATCGTCAGTAATAGGAAGATAAGTTACCTTGCAAGTGTCAGTAGGTCGTGGTAAAACTTCAAGTACTTCATCAACTTCCATTCCTTGCAGCAACTCTTTGTTGGGCGTAAAACTAACATGAATACGGAACATGTCCGCCAACATACTATTGGACCGCTTAGTTAAACGATACAACATATAATTCGTCATATAATCGGTTAATTTTATGAAACTGGAAAAATAAACACCGTCCTGTAATATATTTATTTTAAAACACTAAACACAACACAAGGTTATTTGGCTGCGATATTCTGTATTTACTCGGTTCTTGGTAATAGCCTGAGAATTTGGGAGAGCACTCCACTGCGTATTTGTGCTTATTTTATTTTTTCTATGTTGACAGACCCAAGCTAGGCTCATCTGTACGTAGCAATCACCGTTAGATACTCAATTCTCTGGTATGTTTAGACTAAAGTTTACTTACCATCAGGGAGAAGAGGAATACTTTTGCTGAGATTGGATAAAGAAAAACACGAAAGAAGAATTTAGAAATTTTACCAGGCTATCCTTTCACAATATTTCCTTTTATTTGCCTTTTCCGTGTAAGACATTCCTCCGGTGGGCTTCCCTCGAATAATTTGAAATGGAGGTATATTCCGGTCGTCGAATACGAAACCTTTTTGGTAAAGTGAACTGTGACAAGCCTGTGTTATGATTTCGAGCACCACTTCACGGAATTCCGACAGTTTAACTCTTGTGTATTCAATACGTTTCATCTGTAATACCAACCAATAACCAATAAGATAATGTATCTTATATTAAATATTACAAAATCCCCGTCTCTTTGTCTGTATATCTGTATGTCCGTTTGTTTACTTAACTCGAGAATTACTGAATTTTAACATCTTTATTTTATTTAAATCATAAATATACTCTTTAGCCAGATCTTAAGTATATATTGTTTTATGTTATGTAGCACAAGGTATATATATATATGCAATGACAATATTTAATAAATAATCAAGTCGGAATACAAGTTGACCGGTAACGTACTCTTTCTAATACGTTGCCTAAAAATCATTAAATGCGAAACAAAAATTAATAATAACATGCAGACGTAGTTATTTACATTTTAGACAGGTAATATTCTCGCGTCGAGGTATGGTACGAGAGAAGGTAGAAAATCTATCGCCGTAAAAGCTGTCTGAAGCTTCAGTGTCCTTATGGTTAGCAGTATAGTCCACCGTTCTGCTGTGAGGTGAGTAAATTACGTTGAACACACTTGAACATTAGCTTACAGAATTTTTTACATTCAGGAAGAACGATTTCGAATTGTGATTCAATCGAAAGGAAATACAACATTGATATTGGCAAATGTTTGTTCTGTCTCATTGTTTTCAAATTAGTTAATTTATTATGAACTAGCACCAGCTACCAAGCTGTGACTTCGTTCATATGAAAAGCTTTTGATGTTCACTGGTGCATGTCCTATTTGGATTAAAAGTGAGTTGTTTTATTTTTTTTTTAAATTTCGCCAATACTTCTTAGGCCCTAAAAAAAGCGCAATCATATTATGTAGCTTAGATCTTTCCTGGAATTCAGTCCTATATTTACCGTAACCATAGTTTTTTTTTTTCGCAATATACCCAATGTAATTTTGTCTCTTGTTCTATAATTATATAGAAATAGACATGTGGAAGATGGAAATATAATAGAACAGATAAGGTCAATATTCTTACCAAAACTTCTATAAAATAAAAGAAGGCCGTGTCCATATCCCTGGATAAATCAGCAAATGTCTTCATGTACATCTCACAACACATTGCTTGGATGTCGAGCAATGCTTTTCCCAGTGTCGGTATAAGTATGAATAAATTTTTATTCAGTTTAGTTCGAATCTTACTGTACTTTCTATACAGAATCGATTTTCTCCACACGTAAAACGCTTTCCAAAATCTGTACACTTTAAAAAACTTTATCTGAAATTTAAATGTTTTTGTACATATTATTAGTAGTGAATAAACTGTAACAATATTTTTTTTTAAAAAGCAGAGCGAATCAAAACTCATAATATCTTTCAGTGTAGGTATGTATGCACACACACGCAACAAGGTCGGTTTTGTTTAGCACCTATTGGTGAAGGTATAGAATGTGGCCATTCTATAGAATATCTTAGCCTCCTTAGTACCATCAGTCGCTATAGGTGGGCGCGACACGGGAACGCGTTGAATCTTTTTTTCCGCGTTAGACCTAACCTCTTTTTTATCTTACCTAACCTAACCGTAATCCTTTCATAACTAGATAAAAGTTTAACAGCACTCATATTTTATTTTCAGAGTAACTGTTGTATATTTGAGGTCGGCACGTCATTTATAACATTTCCTAGGCATTCTCTTTTAATTATAATATTAGTCTCTATTTAATACACCGCCGGCTATTCATACATTGTCTATAGCATATACATCTGACTAATATTTAATTGTAATAAGCCGTTTTACGAAATATTAAACAAGTTCACGAGCTCCGCCTTGCAAGAGAACTATTTTTGTTGAAAGGTTTATTCTGACACAACAAATTAAACATTAGTCATTTGTACTAACCAATTGCCGAACAATATAAAATTGCTATTTTATATAAATTACAATCAAATTACTTCCTCGGAGAAATTGTTCGTTAATATTTATTTATTTGATGAAATCTTACATCAGTTAACTTGACGAATATTGTATACTCCTGTTCCCATTCAGGAAGCCTTGTGAAAACCATTTCGTTTGTGTAGTGAGTGACACCGCAAGGACTTATGGTTAGATAGTTCTTTCTATCGATTTCTTCGTATGGTACAACTCTAAATAACATTAATTTATTATTAATATATAACTAATCGAATCTATCTTTGTGTAAATTAACGTTTATTTTCAAGCCCTGTCCCAGATATTTGTCGTCCCAAAAATATGGTTGGTTATCCGAAAAAACAAATGTTTACTAAATAATTAATATTGAAACAATACAATAAGTACAAGGTATCGTAAAAATATATTGTTTTACTTGAATTTTGATAGTTGAGTTTCGAAATTTTTTGAGAAAATCTCGTACAATTGTTTCGGATAAGTATTGAACAAGATAGATATTTTAAATTAAAGCTGATTCATTTATAATATTAATATTATTATATATATATTTAGGTGATGATAGCTCTGGGAAGGAAAATATTTTGATGAAATCGTGGTCTGGTGGTAAGGAATCTCAAATGCTCGTCTAACTAATTACCACTCTGATGCTTAAAATCTGTCACCATTGACATATAAGTGTAGTCGTAACTTCCACTTGAGAGTTAAATTCCATTCAGAAATTTCGTCAAATAGTAACCAAATCATAAAACTTGTATAAGAATCAGTGTCTATACAAAAAGAGACTTAGTTAAAATAGGTCAGGTACCAGTAATTATAGATGCTATTGTGAAACTAATGGGACTTACAATTAATTTTACGTTCCTGAAATTTGAATAAATACTCTATTGCATCATTTTAATGAAAAACAAATTGGATTATCGGCTTGCAGTTTAATTTTTTTTTTGTCTCAGGGTGGGTGCATCTTTGATGATGTTTAGCAGACGCAGCGCCATTGGTTGGAAAGGAAAAGATGTTTCTTTTTTTGCTTATTCTAATGATTTTTTAAGATCGACAATAGCACCGGAGGATTAATCTTTAACTTAATCAAGTGGACGATAAATACTGGCAGTAAAATATTGACCTTTAGTTAGATTATAATCTCAAAGCAGATACGATTTTTGACTGAATTGTATGACTGAATAAATTGAAAAGGTTTTGAATATGTATTTAATTAGTACTGAGTTCTAATTATATAGCTTTTCTAGATTTGAACGAAAATGGTGAACAAAGTCTTATAGAGCACTGAATACAACCGACTTTAGCATCTGGTACAAAAACTTAAATTTTCAGCAGGTAACCATGCGTCAGTAGGTACAAACCGTATGCATTATGCAACCATCAGCTCTGACGTCACTCAAGTATAAACAATTAGTGACGCTACTATATAGATGGCGTTTCTCTCTTGACAACAGCACATAAATAGAACGTTCTGTGACTTTTAACCCATTATCAATCTCATTGAATTAATATACGAGTCATCGTCATAAACATGTCTTTATAAAGTTATAGGTCACAACAAGTAACCCTGGAAAATCCATTGGTGATTGAACCCTTTCAATAATATTTGTTTGTTCCAAATCTATATTGAGAGTTTACGTAAACTCACTCGCTACGTCACAGGTTCTGGACCCGTATAAATTCCGAAGACAACCTTCGGGTTCATTCAGCAAGTCCGGTGAAGCTGTAAAAGCCGCAGCGACTTCAGGGCCCCTAAGGCTAATAGTGTAGTCAGATCTAAAAAAATTCGGGTTCATTCAGTACGGCACCAATTATCATATAGTACAGAAGGTTCTTGCTTCTCGTGAGCCTTCAACAGTTAGTTCTGATATCAGTACGTTATCGACGAACAAATCTTGGAGTAACATTCACTGCCATCTACAACACAATCATCATGATTGATCGTCCTGAAGGTGCTAGAGAAGGAAAAGGATGGAACAAAGTAGAATAAGGATTGGGCAAAGGAGGGAAGAATTGGGAAAAGCGGGCGCCAAGCGTTATCGCAAATATCTTAGAGATAACATCCAAGGATGATCACCAAGCCAGCTATCCGTAATCTGGCTCGTCGTGGTAAAGTCAAGCGTATCTCTGGATTGGTCTATGAAGAGATTCGTTATGTTTTGAAGATCTTCCCCGAGACCGTTATCCATGATGCTGCAAGTTATACCGATAACGCCAAACGTAAGATTTTCAGCGCCATGGATATCGTCTATGCATTGAAACGTCAAGGCCGTATGATCTATGGTTTTGGAGGTTAATCTTCCAATGAAACTTCGAATGAAAGAATCAACGTTACAGACGTATTTGAGGTGTGCAAAAACTCAAGATATCTTAACTGAATGTAAATTCAAAAAACGAGAGGTTAGTTTGTCAAAATAGACGCGAGACTAACAATAAATAATTCTTTTATGTTTTAAGTTTTAAGGCTTGAAAATTTATTTATTGTGATCATAATAATTAAAACAAAAATTATGACAATACCAATAAGACATTTGTTTGAACTTTCGCAAGATCAAGTAACAAGAAATTTATGTCAAGATTTGTGTAAGTCGATGTCTCTATCTTTATGAAAAGGTTTTTTTTAAATATCTTTATTTATTAGTTATCAACAACGGATAACTAATGAATAAAGATTATTTTTGAAAATTATTAATAATATACTGATAATGATCGTTGTGGGAAACGATACATATAGTTCTCGGAATTGTATTTATTCTATTTTTTCATGAAAATATATGTTGATACGAGGTTATATGTTAATCATATGTAATAGATTTAAGGAAATATGCGTGAAAAAAATTTCTGATATTATTTGATAGCTTCAAAAGGCTATACCAGAAAATTTACTCATGGGTGTGTACGTTATGTAACTAACTGCATCATTGTTGTTACGTTTGGGAATGAGAATTAAAAGAAGTACTTTGGTAAATTTAAAATAATATTTATTCCCTTACTCAATTTTCAGTTTTTATGCTTGTCAATGTGAAGCTGTATAAGAAGATTTCTTTATCATACGTATTGAGCTGTTCGAAAACTCGACGAATTTTTCATCGCCCAGCTGAAGACTAGTTTTCAATACAACTTTCTTCGTCAACCATTAGGACTAAATTACTTTTTTCATCGTCTGTAGAATCAGCATCATCGATCTGCTTTTCTTCAATGGGCTCTTCGACTTTCGAGTCGAAATTCAAGACGTCAAACGAGACGGATTTTTTTATTGGTCTTGATGTAATTAACCATAGCTGCAACATATTTTTCAACGTCAGTCTTCATCACATAGGCCATAGCAATATAATTCTTGTACTTATTTACGT
Organism: Saturnia japonica; assembly: GCA_033032175.1. Lineage (NCBI taxonomy): Eukaryota > Metazoa > Arthropoda > Insecta > Lepidoptera > Saturniidae > Saturnia > Saturnia japonica. The sequence continues at coordinate 28,594,538 of CM065304.1, read as the reverse complement.
CAAATGTACGCATTAATATTTTTCTTTCCTTTGTTTCCAAATTACCGTCAAAGAATGGACACTTTGATTTTTTTCCAACAACTCTCTGAGCATTCAATTTCTTAGGCCTTTCAATTTTTCAATTTCGTTCCAAACATCAGCGTTTCGTTTGAATTTATTCATGAACTTCAACTTAATATAAGACTTAAGCTGTTGCATTTCAACTGCAAAGTTCTCACTATTGATTTTGTCGTAATCAAACTCTTTGGAAATATCAGTGCTGTCACCAAAGTAGGTTATTGCGATAAACGATGCAACGGCTCTTGAAGAAAGGTGTAGCTATTGAAAGATCGATTTTTTCCAGGTCTTCATTGAATGCATGGAAAACAACCGTTTCATAATCTATGTCTTTATTCAATTCTAAACATTCGTCTATACTTTCTCGGCTAATCATGCCATTTGAGACGATGTACAGTAATTTGATTCGATTATTTTCAATTATAATATAGTTTTTTCGAAGGTGCTGTATAAGACATCCTGGATCTCTCCGTTCACAAATATGGACGTTTGATAGTCGAGTCACGTCGCCGCTTGTATAATTATTCAATCCAATCTTATCTTCATTGACCTCCCAACAAACGTCGCCCCAGTGCAAATAAACAAATTTCAATTGTCTTGTAGGCCCTTGGGCAACCGATTGTTCTTTGATGCTTTCGACGTCACATTTGAATTGTTCAAGGGTCTTCAAGTCGTTACTATGGTAATACTCGGCTCTATTTACAGAATCTGAACAATCTTTTGCGTAAATAAAATAATGTACCATTTTCACGTTGTATCAACTTTTCTCCATTTGCAGAGAAGCAATGTTCCGTCACTTGACGACTACAAACGTTGATAAAAACAGTATGTGCTACTCATCAACTTATTCTTGTCGGTGTTGTATTGGCGCGGGTTAATTAATAAACGTCGATACAATTAAGGAGTTCCTGAAACAAAAACACTTGTTAGAATCGTGAAAAAATAATTATATTAGGACTGAATTATAACACACTATCATTCAGAATAAGTTTGAATAATCGGTAGTATTAAGCTTGCACCACGACTTATATCTTGCACCAGCCTCAGCCACTAGACCAAGTTACGAATCAAAGTACTTATACCAATTCACAGTTTAACTTTCGTAGTATTACTAAGCTTTACAATTGAACTTACCTATGCGAATTCAGGAATTGTAAAGGATAAAGTTTCTGATTTATTTATGTCACTCTTTATAATTAATTATCCGAAATCTACTGGAATGAAGGTAACACTATGCTGTCTGACGCTCAATTTTACACTGAAAAAACAAAATGTTTTGCATCGGAATATAAACGGCAACCGGAACGTCTAACGCAACGGGTGTTATGACTCAGCTCGTTATTTTTATCATGGTGTAAAGTAATAACATTGCGTGCGATTACATTGTCAATACATAGCCCCGAACCGCGAATTATTGCGCATGATTTCATCGGTAAATATTGAATAGTAATAACGAGTTAGGGAACGTATGACCCACTTATTTATGTAAATAAAATGGAGCAAACTACAAATAAGCATCACTAACTCCTGAATCATTAAAGGGTTACATTACTAGTATTTGAAAACTACAAATTGGATTCGAGAATAAAGGAATTGTTCCATATATTTCAAAGAAAAGGGCTAACTTGTATGATGACTATATTACGGAAAATACCGTCAATAATATTATATTATTATAAATTTTTTTCATAAAAACAAAACCGACACCAAAATACTCGGAAAAAATACACTAAAAAGTAAAAAAAATATTACGTTATTAATTTACTTAAAAATATCCTTTTTTAACTCTATTTGACATTCCTACGAACCATTCGTCTGCCACATATTTTATTAGGACAATAATATACAATTATTCTTATTTTTGGAGTCGGCGTGGCAGTGAAATTCTCGTACCAATCTGTGTTAACTAATTCACGCAGGAATGAATTTCTGTCCTTCGTTTCTAGGTATACATCCTTATATCCCCTGCTTACTTTTTCTAGTGACAACTCGTCGAATAGTCGATCTCATAAGTTCTTTACTATTTCTCGAAGATTTCTAGATGAAGTATTGATGAACTTCAATCGACTAAGATTTAACTGTTTTCAGCTAAAAAGTTGTAAATATTTACTTTGTCATAGTCAAACTCCTTAGAGATATCAGCGTTATCATAAAGCTGGTTATTACGATACATCACGCAACGATGTCATCGTTCAGCATCAAGGATGTTGCTGCTGAAAGAACGATTTTTTTAGGTTTCATTGAGTACATGAAAAACAACTGTTTCGTAATGCATGTCCTTGTTTCATTTGGAACATTCCCATGAACTATCGTCATTAATCATACCATCCGTGACGATATACAGAAACTTGATTTCCTCATTTTCATCAGCGGAGTGATGTTCTTTTAGGTATTTGATAATGCTCTCCGGCTTTCTGCCATCGAAGTCAGCATCCAAATCCATGTACGCTTTTCTAGCTTCGTCTTCACACTCGTCCCAGTGCAAATAAATAATTTTGGATTCTAATGGAGGCTCTCCAGCAACAGTCGTCGATTAAGAAAAATCTCTTGCGTAAATAAAGTTATTTGAGATAACTGGTTGTACAGTGTCATCATGCCGTAACTTTGGATCTTTCTGCTCGGTTGGTGATAAACTTCTACTTTATGTCAAAAGAGACGGTTCCGCACAACTTTCTTATCAACTAGATATTCATGGTATTCAAGAGAAGAAGAAAAAGTATACTACTTTTGCCTGTCGTATTTGTTTTCTCTTGATCTTGTATTTTGAATCATGGCAAGAAAAAACAATTACAACAGTCTTAAAGTGGCGATTTGAATCTGAAATCTGAAGAATGGACCAAAGAAGTTTTACGCAGTAATTTATCGTGTATTAAATCCACATGGCTTTGGAATTTAATTATTTACGACTTACTTATTCCTAAGCTTAGGCTAAAAGACCTCTCTTCGTGCCAAATATCTAAACTATAATATTTCACCTGGAATGTTTCATTCTCCTGACCTTATCCCACACTAGACGGGATCGGCACAGCACATCTCCATGTATTATACTAATCATTTCCATGCTGTAATAGATTAGGCTTAAATTTTATGGCCAGCCGCCTTCCTGATGGCCACCCTACCTAGGAATACTATGTTTGGCATAAGTTAGTCACCAAAAAAGTCCCATAGTTGCCATGAAGAAAGGTGGTGGAGTCCTATAAACTAATAATACCTAATAAATAAAATTACATTAATACAAAATAGAAAGATAACTGTGGTTGTCATAAGCCCAGAATCGTCAATAACAGCAGTATCCATCCATCAGGTAATCTTCATATTGAAGCTCCTAGTAATATGGGGGTCGATTTTATTGTTACCAGCAAGTGCATCTGGAAAGTAACCTAATAATTTTGATAATCGGTCAGTGAACAAGATTTTTTGTATGAAAAGCAGTATCTCATTATTACATTTACCTGGACATTTAATTAATTCATAGAAGAAAAATATTGTGATAAGGCTCCGAACGATTCGAGATGTCTTTTTGTAGTAACATAATGTTTCAATATACAGAACTTTTAAATTTCTTCACCTTTGGAAGTGACACTACTGCACGTCGCTACGGGCTACAAGTAACTACAACTACAACCGACCACGATTGCGTTTGCATTAATTACAAATAAAAGAATAAATATCATAATAACAAGTTAGCTTAATGCTACTTCCAAATTAAAATCGGATCATTTGTTCTGGGAATTGACTCCTAAAAACATACGAACAAACTATAAATCTATACAACAGTAGTGCAGAATACATGTACATATAAATATAGGCACAACATCTTACTTCAGATAATATGGAGTAAAGTATACATTCTGCGGATGTACAGCATATACCATATAGAGGAATCCACATGATGGGTTCTCTCTTACGTAATCTATGACTTCTTTCTGTGATGCAACAACTGGTTTTACTTTCAACGGATCCACGGTAAAGTCTTCCTTGTACAGATCTGAACTGCTTCTCGATTCACGTATTTTAATCTTTTTCTTTTTCTCTTTACCGTCACCTACAATTCATGTAATTATTTATATATATATATATCTTCTTTTATATAAAAATCTCGTGTGCTTGTCTGTCTGTTAGTGATTCTATTACTTCTGAACGATTTAACTGATTGAAATTATATTTATACTAACTGTGCCCGCGGCTTCACTTACGTAGACTACAGAATGCCATCGATCGGGAAGAGGTGCGAATCTTGCTCCCCCGCTCCTGGCTATTTTAAAGACAAAAATGCTTATTGTGTGTTCCTTGACATAGACATATACTCTTGCTGACTTTTTTGCAGGTCTTTTTAATGTTTAAAATTGTATAGTACATTAATTTGCTATAATATATTTTATGGTTTACTCAGTGTAAGCCATTTAAGCGCCCGAATTGATTCAACATTACCAGTTTTTTAAAATATGCGGAACCCTAATCATTTTTCTAAATTTCCATTTCGGGAATTACCCGGAACAAAAAGACAGACAAACAAAAAATTTTAAACTGGGTTATTTTGTTATAAGTATCGTATATACTTTCATATAAATTTAGTAAAAAAAACTATTATTTTGACATTACAAAAAGACACTTCAATTTTATTAATTGTATTGTATAGATGATAAATTTGAACCCTACTTTAGAGACGTGAGGTGATATTGTTAAATGTTATTTAAATTTAAATAATAATTAGATAATTAATTATAGTGCGGTGTCCGGAACCGAACTTGAATGTAACCTTGCATCTACTACGCAGAGAACTAACATAAATCCCTTAGGGCGATATCCATCATCATGAAACGATAGTGATACACATTATAAGCATAGACAAAGTAACGAATATACACGAATTGATCATAATAAGGTTTGACCAGCGAAAAAATTAAACAAAACGAATGCCGTACATGGTTGGTGCATTATTTTATAAAAACTGCCTCATCCAGCACTTACCCAGACTGTCTTCTAAATTAATAGGATCGAGTTTCGTAATATGCTTGCATTCTTTCTTACGCCTTTCCTCCTGAGCTGCTACGAATCCTGTCTGATCAAAACATTAAAAGCAAAAGAATATTATAATTTCGAAGCCATAGTTTTATGTAACCAATTTTCAAAAGCAAGCAACTGTACATGACATATTGATATGGGTACGCAATTTACCATCTGCATTATTAAATAAAAATACTAAGCAAATTGCTAATATGTTTTGTTTAGCTGATATCTAAAATCAAGGTTTCCATATTGACGGAATACGAGGTACGCGACGCGATAACAGTCACTATAACGGGTTTTGTCGTGTAGGTATGTTAGCGGTCGGCGGCATCGGCAATTTGCTGATACGTGTGCTGAGCTAATTTGCTCTTAGTGTCTATTTATCGGGCTGCATGTGGTGAAAACTATATCCACGGCCACGATTAAGTAAGCTTGACCTAGAATTCTTGTAAGCACACACGGAAATTTACCAATGGTTCAGGCGGCGATTTGACGTACTCTATTTTTTCCAGTAATTTCCTGTGCGGTAAATGAAAAGGGATGTCTCTTGGTTTTCTGTAAGAAAAATGTAAGTAAATATTTTTTATGTCAATTTTGTTTTCGATCATATTCGTCATTGCTGAAGTTCGCGTCTATTTAGAACGGCATTTGTACAATTTATATCCACTTTAGTAGACTGTAGATTGGTTAAAATATGGTCAAAGTAGTAATAGGGAATTCGTTAAGTACACTTTCTCTGTCACACGATGGACCCGGCATCGCGACAGCCGCACGGTGATTCCATGGAATTCTAAGATGTCTGTCTCTCTCTCACATAGTTTTATAAATTTTGTATCAGGATACAAGAAATGGAAGGTAGCGATGTAACTGTGCCTACCAAATTATTTGGAATATCAATGTCTCAGACTAAATATTATGTTTGAAGATCAAAATCAACATTTTTTTAGTATGAACTCTCAGAAGGCACATAATGAACGTCAAAACTCTAAAAGACAGTGCGGCAAGCTTTCGGAAACATAGGTGTATCGCCAAGATGAGCTCCTGGTCTGTTGTCTGTGTTGTAGAAACAGATGTTTCTAGTATTAAAATTGCACTTGTCGGTTACAAATTTGAATTTATTTCAGATTTTGCGAACACATATTACTTATATTTTACAACTTGGTTATAATTATGTATGGTAAGAGACGGTGAGGGCCTTTCAATGGCACAACCATTTAATTTTTAAGTATAAAAGAGCCTTCTTTAATAATTCATCATGAAATATTTTTATTAATATTTACCCCAACGTTGCCGCGTTGGACTAAACACAAAAGATCTATATTGCAACATAATCTGTGATTGATATGTGATTTATTAATTGTTTTTATAGCTTTCATTTTGAATATGTTCCCATCAGATGTTAATAAAATACATGTCGTTAATTATCAGTATAGTCAGTTTGGAAAACAAAAAAAAGACAAATTTTTAACGACTGAATGTTTACTTTAGGGTGGTATAGCCTGACCGCTGTACGCGCGACCCTCCTAATAGTTTGTGGGACGCGGGACGCTGGGCGACGAGTGGGCACGGAATATACACGGTATTTATATGATAGATACCCTATATCTTAAGATGAATAGTTTATACATGTTATTGGAGTTGGGACAGGTAACTATATAATTAGGGCACTATGTCTGGAACCTCCTCGTGGCGTGCCCCGGGCAACGTCAGTCTTTATGACTGGCGGCCAATACCAAACCGACGGCGTTCCTCCCCTGTACCCCTCTGCTCATCAGAGGAGACAGGCGATGGGACAAGAGTGGACCTGCTTCGGCTCGTCCACTATGGACGGACTCGTCGTCTATGACGGCGGTGGAGAAAACCACCTTAAAAATTACCGAGGAAGACAACCTCGTTAAAAATTACTAGAGGGAGGTGGAGAAAACCACCATTATAAAAAATCAAAGACTGGCAGTGGAAGGAAACCACTTTAAAAAATTACCACAGGGTTGAGGATGAGCACCTAGTTAAAAAATCAAAGCCAATGTGGGGGCGATTATTACCACCTCCACATTAAAAGGGAGGATCCTCCGACCAGACGGGTGTTATGTCTGGCGGGCAGCTGCCCAACGGTTGTTATCGGGTTCTTGGTGTAAACTCTTTATAATGTTATCGTTTATAACGATAAACTCTCTATAACGTTGAAGTGAGCCCAACTTGGTTGGTTTGCGTTAAAACCCACATATTGAAACTCCACTCCATATAACGATAACTCTCTATAACGACAAAAAATGCTCAGTCCCTTGAGTTTCGTTATAAAGAGTTTACACTGTATTTCAATTGTTGGGTTAATTTGAATATCGCGATGTAGGATGCGTCGTATGTGGCGATATAGATGTCTCTATGTAGAATGCGTCAGTTATGGCGAGACCAGATGTCGCTACACCGGATTGTCGAGGACAGACGGGAGTTATGAACGACGGCAGAGGAGGAAATCTCTATAAAAAACCAACGACGGACTGGTGGGGGAGGGGGTGCGTTCATTCGCCTCCTTCCCCTGCCGTTTCACCGAAGGCAGAGGAGAAAACCTCGGTAAAAAATCATAGCCGGACTAGCGAGGGCAGTGGTGCGTTCATTCCCTCCAGCCTCTCGCCATATGTCAAAGCATGATGGCAGAAGCAGAGGAAAAACCTCTATAAAAAACCCAACGTCGGATGGGGGTAGGGGTGCGTTCATTCTCCTCCTTCCTCTGCCAGGCCGAACCAAGGGAGATGGGTCGGGAGTTCCATTGCACCGGACTGTCTCCGTCAGAGGGTGGCCCCTTCTGGGCCTTGCCGCCGGGGCGACGCGGTAGAATGCTACATGCAGGTCCCGTGTCGCCCCATTACGGCGGCGGACAATGTGTTAGAGCATGCATATATTCCTTCATAACTTTTCCTACCTCGGCCACTATTAGCGCCATCTACAAACAAAACCAAAAACTCACGTGCAACGAGTGACAGTTGAAAAAACAGAAAAGACAAAACGTGTCGCCTAACAGTGCGTGATGTGCAGTGCATAGAAGCCACGAAAATCAACATCAGCACGCCCGAGGTGAGTGGCCGGCAAAATACCTATCCAAATTCCTACCCCGCATGCTAGGGAGAAAACATTTAAAACAATACATAATGTATCGTGGAGTTTTAGTGAGTAGGAGTCTTATATAATGACTCGTCCCCCCGGGCGTGTGTGTACTCATGACGAAATTCTCCACGTTGAAAAATAAATAATAAGGTAACTATATAATTCACTATTTTCAGTTATTATAATGTAGTTTAACAATCAGATGTGAAGCATAGTTTATATTCCTGTTTTCAGTAGTTATCCTTACACAATAAAATTACTTACATATAATAAAACAACCTGTCGCCTGTATTAATTAATAAGAGTATAACTAGTTAATCTACAATAATCCGTATTTGATCTTACCTAACATAATACGAAGGTACTTTTTTGACATTACGCTGCAAAGTTTCTATTGCCGGCAAAGTTATAGAAGTATTTTTACGCTTCACATGATCGTTCATTTTGATTGAAAATACACAATTGTAACATAGAAAAAAACTTGACAGTTCAATCACGATAAGTCGAACGAAAACTCGAACAAACGACAATCAAAATTAGTTTCCAAGGTAACACATAAAATCGATGAGAAAATATGTGGTTTGGTGCTAAAAGGCCCGATGTATTACTTCACTCTATGTAAAAGGGCAAAAATAAGTTTTAATAAAAAATGATTATTAAAAAATATATATTCCGTTGCAGTGATTACTTTTATTCAATATTCACTTAATTATACGCGAGCCAGAACTACTAAAATTTTACATTTTCTTTTAAAATTTATTATGTCGTTTGTTTGTTATGCCGGGGTTCGAACCTTCAAATCTCGAATCGATATTCCGTCAGTCAAATCCGCTCGACTACCACAACTTATCTTAAAATTCAAATCTATGCTGAAAAAATAAAAGTTTAAAAAAGTTACTTCACTACCAATTTTGATCAAAATTTGTAGATAGGAAGTATACGTAATTCTATAATTGATAGGTTATATGAATTGTCAATAATACGAGTAAAACTAATAATCCCATCAAAAACATAAATGTGAAATGAGAGCCAAGTTCAATAATAAGATATTGTTGACTTCAACGACAAAACGAGTGAGATCTAAATGGGTGCTAAGTTCAATGGTCACTCCTGACATTTATCTAAAGCTATATAAAATATTAAATAACTACTTAAAATATCATTTCTTCATATAACTTGATATAATTTAAAGAAGCCTAAGGTCTGACTTGGCTAGTTCGAATATGGCAACAAATCCCAAACTGTAAAGGTAAAGTTACAACTTAGTAGCAACAAGTGGCAATTATTTTTATTGATTTTATAAGCCCATAGAGAAAACAAATAAAAGAGTTTACGATATTTCTTACTCTTTCACGCTATTGAAGTGCCGAAGCAGAGTGGTTCAGCATTTTAAAAATATAGTCACAGGCATCGAAAGTTGGAATTTCGATCTGATTTTGTTTTTTAAGTTAAAAGATAATATTTCTAATCGCTTTTATTTTCAAACAAATTTCGATTTCAGATATCAATTTGAAATCATGTAGGTATGCTTATACATACACCATCTTGTATCTTGTATCAGTCAGTCAGTCAGTCAGTCAATCAATCACCTCTTTGCCTATTGCTTATTCAAAGGCAATCGTACATAAGGATTATGGAGTAAACTCCAGACGTACGTCGGACTTGAGACACACGTTTATTTTTTAATAGACAGACTGGATTTCAAATATCATGTTAAAACATGGATAGATTAAAAGCGGATGGTAGGGATCGCGACCACCGCTTTTTAAAAGGTTAATCCATTTCAATTGCTTAAGACCGACGACGACGATTCTAAAAGCTAGAAGTCGGTATGAGTAGCACAGCACGGAACGGAAGTAAAGAAAATCCACACCGCCCGGTATTTCCCCGGCTGGTGAGAACCCCCATAAGATTCCATAGTCAAAGTTTGTTCAGAAATAGGTATGATGTAGATGAGTGAAAATAAATATTATGGAATAGAGGAAGTATTAAATATAACTGGAGTTAGTAGTTTTTAACTATCCGAGTTCTTATCTAACTTTGTGTGAATAGTGTTATAGAATCACCAGTCATAGATAGATTAAGAAAATGCAAATTATCTCCGATAGCTACTAACATTTAACTATAGTTAGATTATTGGAAACGGCCGTTTAAAGAACAGAGCGTGCGTGGTAAACACTAATCTAAAATGTTAATCTCACACTCGGTTACACGATCTGTATGTCTAGTTCTTTCTCTGTCTACGGAGTAGGATTATTTGATAAAGATAATAAAAACATCTTTTTTCATATTACGTCCTGTGAATAAACATAAGTCTAATTTCGTACTATTTTTCTGAATTTCAAATATCATTTTTACACGATTTGTATCTCCGTCTGGTTGTTAGAACTGTCCAGGAATTTATTTCAGTTGTCTAACTACGAAACTTTATTTGCAATATAGAAACCCATGTAAATTAACGTGCTAATCCCTTGATTTCCCTTCTAAAGTAACATGTTAATATTATGAATTATTCACAAACATATTAGATGTCAAAAAAAGAGTAATACAAAATATTTACAACAAGCGAAGTGGATTATAAATAATAACTAGAAACATGCTTTTTGAGATGGCACACAAAATTCTCTAGATAGGTCTAACAATAGAGTATGGAGAGTAGAGGGAAGGACAACTATCTTACATGGGGGCAATTTAAAAAAGTGTTCAGCTATAAGCAGCAAATTACAATTATGAAAAACCCACCAAATTGTAGCGTAGCAAAAGAATCTGATACTTTTTCGTGGATTTTATCGTACTCATGGTTATAAAACTAAAAAAAAAAATAACAATAATAGGAAAACTTTGTGGAGTGAAAAGTTGTCCAAGTGGGCGAACATAAAAAAATAATAGCATTTGGCACTACCTTTATACAAGGGAGTCACCATCACAGAATAAAAATACCCGTAGCGAAAATCATCTTGTCAGGTCGATGTATAGAGATTAGTAAAAAGGTTCGAAATTAGGTTTAAAAAGCATGATTTCAAAGGAATTAACAATTATAAATTGTTAAACGCGCATTTCACATTTATATCTGGTTCGCATCAGCTTCCACAGAGTATATACCATAGAGTACCTTAGACGTCTATGCCTTAGATTGTGGGACTATTACTACTCTGTGATATTACAAGATCATTAATCCTCTACAACTCTGTGGTCATTTGGTCACTAATAACAATTTGCATTTTGCATTACACTGACTATATAGTAGACACAGAGTCCTTTTGTATAACAGTAGATCGACGATATGGCCGCGGCCGCGGCGTGAATTTAGTGTAGTCATATATAATACGTAATAAATTTGTAACTTTATCGTAATTCCTTTTTTGAAATAAATTATACTACAATAAAACAGCGAAATGGTAAGTAATTGTATTTGCACACAGCAATTTAAGTTTGTAAGATTTCAAAAATTAATAGAAAAATAATGCTGTATGCGCAGGTAATTTATAATATTAATTTATTAAAAATTACCTGTGCCATAAAGCGTTGGCTTTTTTAACTGAAATCTTGTCTACGTGTTACCTATTATAGGATATTTCGAATTTATTATTTCGATATTAAACAAAGATGAATGGGAAATACTAATGGAAATGTAAAATTTCAGGGCATAGAGAGTTCTGTCCTCCTAGCCCAATTGTGCGTCGCTTGTAAGTAACCACATTATTTTAAATTTCTTATTGATATTTAATAGTTTCTTGTAAGTGTTATTAAGAAATTTTAGACTTGCCTTTGAAATTTAAAAAAGTATGCATATCGTTATTTTGAGAAATAAAATATAGTCTTGTTGTTCGTACTCCATAAGTTTTACCTTGGAGACCTTTCAACAGGTGTCCCTTGGGTGGTATTAAATGAGTAGTCCTATAGGTTAAAACTTCGGCCGTGGTATGTCAACTCTTTTTGCCCTAAGTCACGTCGCCAAATGATCACTTATTTTCGGGGGTTGTGGTGCGGTGTAAATAAACTGCAAAAAAGTTTGATTCTTTTATTTTAAGTATTTGTACGCCACGCAATGCTGTGTACATGCACTGTCGCTTGATTTGTCTATCACTGTACATTTTTAGTAATATATTGCTAGACACGAATATTATGCGTGTAGGCATAATGAATATGATGAATTTAACTAAAAAAGGGGTTAGTGTGTATACTATACGTAATTCATCACACATGCTATATGTAAAGAAATGGCTAAATGAAAGTAAGAAATCAAATAGACGCTTATAGGTTCATCCTATTTTGATGCATAGTTAACAACATGGTGGATTCCATACACTTTATAAAAATCTACGAAAAGATGAGTGTAAGTTTTGTGATTATTTTCTATGAATATCGTAATTTTCGACAAATTATTAGATATAAGTACCTCTTATATGCAAACACTAACATTTTTTTAGTTAAACTCAACATGTTTATTGTTCCTACACTTATAATTTTCGTGGCTAGTAATGTATTACGAAAAAGGTACAGAGATATAGCAATCATGCGGCGGCGGCGCGGAGGCTAGGCGGTGATGGAGCGGCAGCGGCGCGCGAGCGGCGTCGTCTACACGAGCGCTTAGGGTAGCAGGATCTGAAGCACTGTGCATTGCTGGCCGAGCGCAGTTTTTTGAGAGTCCAGAGAAAAATCCCAACATTCGTCGTGCTAATTGGCGACAGGATGGGTGGACCCGACGGCCATCCAGGGGGAGTAAGGTTCAGGTTTCCTCACATTCTTCACACGACGTTCCTAACAGCGAAACATTGCTTGGAAGCTGCTTTGGCAGACACGCAACACGTCGTCCTTTATACATTTCAAAATTCATTCATAAATATAAAAATGAAAAGGTAGACATAGTATATGAGAAAGGTCTCCCGTTTTAAGTGCACCTCATTAACGTCTGAGGCATGCGATGAATTGCTGATCTTCTTCGCCGTTGTTTTTGAATTATGTATACTGAACAGCATTATCACTTTAATGTGTTACTGTAAAAAAACTACCCAGAGTACCCCTTGGATATCCATTTAATACAATTTTCCGGTATCTGCCCATATATTCGAGATATCATATGTTATCAATGTATTTGTAACTATGAAGTCACATAGGGCATATTGACTCATTGGGTATTGGTCGCTTCCAGCATAGGAAAACTATTTATGAGAAGATAACCAGATTTTTTGAATACCTCAGCGAGGTAGCATATTGTGCACAGCAACAGTAGTATCCTTGCGCAGAACTAGTATTTCTGGGGGACTTTAATGTACATCGTCAATACTGGCTATTTCACATTCCAGTAAACAGGTAATGCTGCTGGAGAAGCACTTAAGTTTGCACTCTTTCTTGACCTTTTTCAACTGGTCAACAGCGATCAACTTGTTAGAAGTTGCTGAAGTTGACGCCCATGCTGCAAATTGTTTGGATGTTCTGCTGTAATTACTGTCATGTAAAGTCACTTATTGCTGTGTTCCCTTGCTGATAAAAGCCCTAAAGGTATTAGAAGGATTTGTAGATACAAGTCAGCAAATTATAATGAACCCCTATTCTTTCGAACCCAAAAGAAGGTCTCGTTTACACTTTTCTTTAGGTGTTACTCTGGCCAAGCGTCGAGGAGTGTTTTTAAAATGTTCATTTCACAAAATTGGACGATTATTTTTGTAGTGTATAACTGTACATCGATGAAGCTCTTAGATGTACTGATTTTTAAGTAGTTCACACTTAAGGTTAAGGTTAAGAACCATGAGTTTGCTTGCATTTTACCCTAGCTAGCGAACGCGAGAAAAAACGCCTGGAATGGAAACTTCGCGGTAGTCTACGACTGGGAGCCTCTGAAAAGATTACAAGGGATAAATTATTATTACTGACGGATATCCAAGATAATCCGTTTGCTAGGCGACTAGTGCATATATATGCTAATAAAAATAAAGAGGTGAGTACACATTCATTTATTTATAATAATTTATTCTTTGTGTTGGTGAACTTGGACACTGTTTCGTACAGCTCAGGTTCGAATCGAATATATTGATCCCGAGTATCCGAGACAGAGAAACACCATGGTGAAACCAAATCATTGGTTGCCTGCCTTGTTTGCCTGATTACAATCCTTCAGTTAAAAATCCTTTACCGGGAGAATATCTGAGTGTTCCAGGATCTGCAATTAAGAACCGATAACTTTCTAAGTCATACCCAATAAACTTTATTCCCTGATAAGGCGCTTACGCTCTCTTGTATGTTCTTCTTAGATCTTCATCAAGATGTAAAACCAGGTATCTTGTGGAGTTGGCTAATGAGACCATATGTTCTTTACATTTTAGATAAATATCAAAGAACTCATCCATGGCCTGCTTCTATTCGTTACTGAAGGCGACATGCTGCCAAAACTGGAACTATCTTTCCGAATTTACGATTTCGATGGTGACGGATATATATCCATCTTCGATCTTTATCAGGTAACTTGCAACATATGTGTGTGTACAATTATACAGTACAGTGTACAGTTATGTTCGTCTAGTGCTTTAGACCAGTGATATATCGATTCGATATCTTTGGTTTAGAGCGCTGGCACACAGTATCAACGATTTTTGCGAAATTCACGTGCATTATAATTAGAATTGATGACGTTTTCGGCTGACGGTAAAAGAAAATATTGTGAAAACCTGAGCGCTTGAATAACGATAATATAAGAACTCTTGATTTGTTGGTGTCTGGAATTGCTAATACGTCGTTTACTTGCGGGGTTATTAAATCCGTGCATTCCTTCTTAAAAAGCCTTCGCGCGATAATGATACATTTACAAGCTAGTATTGTAGCCTATATTGTAGTATTGTAGTATGTATGTAACTAAACAATGTGGTCAACTGGTCACACTTTACGTTTCTTCGTGTAGGTTGCGTGTTTATTAATATGATCGTTATACAGAAACCATCGTTCCCGCCTGCGAGACATAAAAATAATAATATAAAGTGTGTCACTTGCTTTTATAAAATCATTATATTCTAGCAAGTTCATTGATCGGAAACCATTGAATCGGCACTTTTATGTAGGTATTATGAAATGCATATAACTAATAATCTTTAAATAAGCGCAGTCAGTAAAACATTGTTACAAAGTTGTTTAGTTTTATCAAATTCAAATCAACGAATTATCAATTAAGAATTGAAAAATACATGGCAATATAAACGAGTGTCGAGGTGCATTTTTATTTAATACTAGCTGTGCCCGCGGCTGCGCTCTCGTGAACTATAGATTGAATGCCGTTGATCTGGCATATGCGCGAATCGTACCACTCCCGCTCCTGGTTATTTTAAAGTTAAAAATGATTACTGTGGGTGAACCTTAGAAGATAGACTTATGCTCTTGCAAATTTTTTGGAGGTCTTTCTAATGTCTACAATTATGTAGTGCATTAATTTGATATATCTCTTATTGTTTACTCAACGTAAGCCGTTTAAGTGCCCGATTGATTCACCATGACTAGTATTTTTTATTTGCGCGGAACCCTAATTATTTTTGTAAAATAAAAGTAGCCTAAGTTACTCCCTATAACATCAGCTATCTACCAGTGAAAGACCCGTCAAAATCTGTCCAAACGTTGCAGAGAGATTAGCCGGAGCTAACAGACAGATAGACAAAAATCTTAAAAATTGCTTCTTTGTTATAAGTATCGTTTATTTTCATATGAATTTAGTAAAAAGCTGTTATTTCGATATTACAGAAACTTCATTCTTATTAATTGTATAGATTTATAAATCTACTAAATAGCCTATAATTATGTATTATTATTAACTAATATAGTAACGATGACCGCAGGTTCTGAGACAGTTGCTCGGTAGTCGATACAGCGAAGAGCGGCTCAAGATAATGGCGGTAAACACAATTATGAGGGCGGATACGGATGGCGATAGAAAACTATCATATGAAGAGTATTTAAAATTCATGGCGAACGTCAAAATAGAGAAGAAAGCCAGGGTAAAAAAACGGGTCTAAATCCATCTGAACAATTTTGGCATTCGTACTGAACTAAGATATTAATATTAAATATAGTAAGTGCTGGAATCCGCCCGCAACTTACTACGCGTTAATCATAACATACCTAACAATAAAACATAGGGTAAGAGTAAATAAGTCAGACGGCACGTATCGATCTTGCTATAAATAAAACAATATTTACAATCTGAACTGTATGTAACTTTAGATACCGCTTTATATTATTCTTACTATCAGTATATATATAAATGTATATTATATAGTACAGATCCTTATTGTTTATAGAACGATTTTGTTTTGTTAGGTATTTCACGATGTTAATAACCTCGAACGGGCGAATAGCGTTCGTTTGATACTGATATTAATAAATGTAATTTGAAAATCTTTCGAAGCGAGAGTGCAACATGTACGGTGCTCACAAAATAATATAATATTTAAGTAGGTATTACCAAAAACAGTCTTTAACCAGATTGCACCCCTGTCGCTCTATCGCTCCGCGCATCTAATCAATATCTAATATCCATATAATATCCTATTACTTAGTTATTAAAAAGTTGTAGATGTACAATGGATATTGTACAAGGTTCGTGTAATTTGTGAATATAATATGTTTTAATAAATGTGTTACGTTCAATCAACCTTTTTTACTTTCATAAGTTACCAACACAATATAGTCACCTAAAAAAAATTACAAAATAGCGTACCTACCTACCTACATATATTAATTTGAATTTAATTATTAACACCTACGACGTTGTAATATAAGAGTATGTCGTAAGGAAACCTAAGCATTCGAGAAAGTTAAACAAAAACTAGCTGTGCCCGCAGCTTTGCTTTCGTGGACGACAGAAAAACGCGTAATGCTTATAAAAATCGTGGGTTCTTAAAACTTTAATAACTCTTTATTGAATGAATATATCGTGATATTTTTATGGACCAAGCAGGCATGCGCGCTCATCGGAAAACCTCTTTAATTTTATCTATGTAGATACTAACTACAAGTAGAAAAATTTTATATTTATGAAAAATCCTGTACTGTTACATATTTTACAATCCTGAATTTTCTAATAATGCCCAAATGGACACTCAGGAGTATAGCAAGATACAAGCAAGAGGGGCAGATCATCAGATGGTGTAGGTAAGCTGAGTGGTGTCTGACTTGATTCGTACGCAAGGCAAAATATTTTAGCAGTATTTTTAGCAGCACGTCCTGTGGCTTTTTTTTCAAGGTATTTAAAACGAATCATAAATAAAGTAAATAACATTATGCATTTTCTGCAATCGATAGTAAGACCTGCGCAGTGCGCTATAGTAAGAAAATGGCGGCACTATTTCAACTAGACATATGGGTAACACTGCGCTTCGCCACGCAATTGCGCCAACTCAGTTTACTGCGCCGGATGTGTTACTAACTCACTTAATTCAAACGTGTTGGCGTACAGCGAACTTCAATGCAGCTAGCCGGCTACGGCACAGCGTTAAGCCGCACGGCTGTACCCGTCATTTGACTCATACATTTCTCTAACTCGCTTGACTCGCTTACTACTTTGCTGCGCCATGATGCAAATATGAGTTAACTCAATGCGCCGACGCAGTAAGCTACGCTTGAGTTATTGAGGTGGCGCAAGAAATTTACCTATAAAGTTAAAAAAAGTTACCTATGTCTAATTGCAACCACAGAGGGAATAACTAAAAGATGAGTTTTTGGCGGGATCTTGAAGTGACATGTTGTGGTTTTTATTTTTAATTCATTAACTTAGGTTTTTGACCCTATATTAAGTAATATTGGTGGCGTTTTGTGTGAAATAGTTTGGATTTTGTGCATAAATGAAGTGGATTATAAATATAAGCTGAAAGCATTCATTCTGAGATCCCACAAAAATTTCCTAGAAAGTTCTAACACGGGAGCCACCAGCTTGTTAGGATACTGTATCGTAATAATACATGACACTATAATTTACTCAATAATGGCAATAATGGTCTTCATTAAAGAGGACCGGTTGCCAAGTTAGGAAGAAGAAGAACTAAAAGATAACTATTTCACTGTGAACTTAAAAAACGACATACAAAAACTGTGTAGAACAAAAGAGAAAGGGCAACGGGTTTTCTATTTCTACGCTGTAACCACTTTTTGGGGCTAAGTGGATAATAGTGAAGGCTGAGAGTCTTTTGTCATAGTTTTTCAAACGAGAATAAAATCAGTGTTTTCTATAAGTGTTGGGGGCCGCTATCAACTTGAATATAATTGCCCGTTCAGTGTCCTTTCAGTACTTTCTCGTTTGTTGTTCAATGACGTTTAAGGCGTCCAGTTGAAGACAGCTAGGGTGTCTTGACGTTTGAACATTCACACCTCAAAACAAATCCGTTCTAAAAATTATTAAAATAGAAATAATAACAATGACTGCAAAAAACACTTGACATAAAAAAATGTTTTTATATGATTCCTAGATGTTGTACTTAAATATTATATCCCTTAGGTCACTCCCACAATTAAGACGAATGTAATGACATCTAGTATGTTAAAATCCATCAAGCCGTTTAGGCTAAAGAGTGTGCCAAAGAAATAGATGTACATATAAATGTATACGCTCAAAAATATAACCCTCCTTTTTCGCAGTCAGATAATAAAGTAGATAAATTAATATTTTATTGTACAAGTAATATCGAACAGTGTTATGTAGTGCGTACAATGGTAAATTGTCTTTAGAGAATAAAATGATAAAACTAACAGACTAATCAAAAATATTGACTCTAACAATGCTTACTCGATTTATATGTCCAGTTCCTTCTATGTCTACGATTTCAACGGTCGCCATTATTAATTGTTGAACAATAGCAAATAGCTATGAATGACTTACGAAGCAAAGGCAATCGAGCAAGATGTATTATATTGAAAGGTGACACATACCATACCATACATGGTAAAGATCACAGAACAAAGAGTAGAGAGATACTCAAATAAAGCAATATCGGGATTATCTGCTTGTGATATTGTAAAAGAATGATTCAAAGTTTAAAAGGCGATTCCAAATTTATTACTATTATATTTTTCTGTCAGGGACAACGTTGTCCAAAAGACAATTCCCATCCGGTTTCATTGAACCAATGAAGTATAGACTTAAGAAAAGATTTGTCGGTTTCCAAATTAGATTCGGAGCTGAAGCTTCATTGTGATAAGCCTATACGTTAAACAAAGCAAAAGAAGTTAAAGAAGACTGAACTACCAATTCGCCGCTCGATACTTTTTTTTTTTTGAACTGACTACACTGTTAGCCTTAGGGGCCCTATCCAAAAACAGAGCCGCTGCGGCTTTTACAGCTTCACCGGACTTGGGCCGCTCGATACGAGAAAGGAGAGCCCTATGTCGTCTTTTGGTTTCTTCTTCTTCTTCTTCCTAAATTGGTCCTCTTTAATGAAGAAAATTACTGCCATTATCAAGTGAATAAAGTATCCTGTCTTATGACCACTTCTGTATCCTAACAATATGGTGGATCCCTTGTTAGAACTTTCTTAGATTTTGTGGGATCCCAGAATGCATGCTCTCAGTTTATATTTACAATTCACTTCAACTATGCACAAAAACCAAACTATATCACGCCAAATTCCACCAAACTTTACTTAAAATAGGGTCTAAAACCTAAGTAAATGAATTAAAAATAAAAACCGGTACATGTCAATAAAGTTATATTCTATAAAATAGATGTTTCTAATGTTTAGATTAATACACCTAATATTTGATATTTCTTCTATTTATAATTTTATGGCAATTACAATTTCACGTTCCTATTCGGGTATTTGGCAAACGTTTTTGACAGCCCGATATTTATTTTAAATGTATGCTAGTAACACTGTTTGGGTTGGTTAATGTCATAGATAATTGTACAGATTGTACATTGGTCTATGTTGTACATTGTACTGTATGTTGCGAATGTGATGTTTGAGTGGCGCTGATAAAACCGCTTTAATTTTGTTAATAAATAAATATCAAAACGTTCATGTTTCTATTAAAGCAAGTGCATGTTCTATTGTATTGAACTTCATTAAAATCACACCTTCTATGTGACATGGAAAAGGTAAGGCTTTATTTTAACTAAAAACGACTTTCACCTTTCGCTTTCGTCAATAAAAAATAAAAGACAAAAAATATATATTAAAGAGATTTAAAAATTAGTTATTGTATTTAAATTGTGTTAAAAAATCATTTCTTCTCAAACAAAATCCGAATGTATATATATACAGACTTAAATGGTTTTAAATTAAGTATTGATAAATGACGAAGGCGTTAGTCGTGTTCAAATCAAATTTTATTAGTTGTTAAATAATATTTGTGATTATAACTTAACATTTCCTTATAATATATGTTTCGCAAATACATCTGTGCTAAATTGTTAATACATACTAATACATATTACTGTCTACTTCTTTTTATTTACTTTGAGGCGTGCAGCACAACTATGTGATGGTGTTACAGTTAAATGTGATCCAATATCTGCCAGAAAAGGTATAGTTATTATAGTAGTGAGAATGTTGTTATAAAAGTACTCAATGAAAATAACTCAAAAATATATGTAGGTACTTTAATATAAAGTAACAACAAGATATAATGGATATTCAAAATAAAACAAATAAGTATTACTTATTTTGAATGATATTAAAATTGAGCTAGTTTATGTAACTTAACACTAGTGCTTAATGCTCGCCATACATTTATCTGTTTGTTTTGGTAGTGACCCAATAGTAATAATAATAAATAATAGATTTAGACCCATTAAGGTGAGATTGTTGTTCAATGCAAGCTTATAACTTGATAAATATAAATCCTTATTTAGCATGGATAAAGTTGACTTTTGTGATTCCCATAAAGTAAATCAAGATGCATCATAGTATTTAAAATGTCAAGAAAATCCTCTTAGATTCTATTATTATGAGTCAGGTCTTTTTTTGCCATTAAACTGTTTCAATTTCCTCTTAGGCTTTGATGTTCATAAGGGCCTTCTTAGGGCCTAAATTTAATAAAGAGCTTATATTTTTATTTTGGTCATTACATTCACTTATATATTTCCCTAACTTAATCAATAGATAATCTACTTGATAAAATATTATATAAGTATGTAGAATTGTAATAAAGGGTAGTTTTTTATTACCACTTAATAATCATTATAAAAATACAACTACACTTTACTGATTCATAAGTGATGCTTGTACATTGTCAGTACTAAAATTATTAAATGAAATAGTTTTATGAATAATTACAAAATTTTCAATTGCATTATCATGACACTTGTCCTAAGTTCTGTGGTCTTATGGTCACAATTTTAGGAAAATATCTGTTAAAGCTGAAGTGTCAGGCTGAGGTCTACACCTGCAGTTTGCCGGGTATGTTTTAGGTCTCATGTAATAAGGTGTGAGTCTATTGCCATTAATCTGGCACAAAACTAAACTCCAAGCTTCTACTGATAATTTCATAGAAAAACCAATAACACTTTGCTCAACCTGGGAATCGAACCTAGGACCTCGATCATAGCAGTCATGTTTTTGATCACTAGGCTCAGGCAGTTATGAAGTTATGATCTATCAATATTAAAGCTATTAACTCTAAATCAGGCTTTTTTAAACATAAAATACACAACTTTGTAAATTGTACCTGTGCAAAGTTGGGGTGGATTCCTAGTACTTCATAAGCAAAAATATATGTATACATGTTTAAATATACAAATTAATATTCTACAACTCTTAGCAGCTATCTGATAAGATTTCATCTGACATGTTCTCTTTTGGAACATATCTAATTGTTCTTTCCATGTGGCTAGTACAAATGAAATAAAGTATAGATTGTTCAATTCCATTGTGCATGCAGGCTTGTGTGTATATCTACAGTGCTTAGTTGTCTGTGTCAAGAGGTACAGTCAAGTAAACAACAGAATTCTATTAGCTTTATTTCACTTATTATGTGAAAAAAAAATTACATTTTATATGATCGAATTTAAAACAAATTAACAGCTCAGTTAGAAAAATGCATGTTCATGGAACATATTATTTTGTATCACTATTAGAAATACCAATTAATGAACTTTCTCTTAATTCCATTATTTACATGGCGTTCTGTTCAATATTTATATTAAGCAATATATTTTTTTACCCCAAATGTTTTCTATAGGGTTTAGGATGATATGGTGGTAGACAAAGAATTTTCATACCATATTACTGAATATTTTTTCTGTTACCCATTGCTGAATATCTAACCTTTTAATATTTGTATTTAGCATTTTAATATTTTGATCATTATAGTATGACAAATGTCGCATTATCAACCACAAGTACTGGTTAGGTGAAACATTTTCTTCATAACGAAGTTGATATTTTTATTACTGACTGTACCCATACAAATCGATAAAAATATGTGGAGTTTGGAGGACGACTGCCTGCATCACTGTCATACAAATAAAAATTACATGTTTTCTCTCTATAAAGTATAAAAATCATCACATTGAAACTATGTTTATTTTTTTTTATTTACCCCTAGGCCCTAACACTTCAAATATGTCTGTAAAATTAGGAATTGTAATAAGTTATATAGGGTTTTTTTAATTTACAAAAGCACTAGTGATATTAAAATTATTCATGGTTCCAAAAACAATTAGCAAGTAACTTTAATGAGGTATATAACATATATATAAGAAGCAAGAGAGATTTGCTATTTTCAAGTAGTTCTTCACTCTTCTTACTCTAGAAGTTCAAATCCAACAAACCTAGAAATCATTGATTTCTCTATTACCACTTATTTATTAGAGAGCAAAAATATGTCGCACACATTTTCTATTTTTACACTAGTTATAATATCCTAATAGTCAATGGAAAAGTGTGCCTAATTTCAGTGGTTTTATGAGGAATGTTTGTTTGACCTTTTTAACAAATTTGTTACCTTCATTCAAAGCATATAAAAATAAATATTAAACCATAGCCCTTGCTATGGATCATTAAAAAAATATCATTCACAGTTTTAAAGCAAGAAACAAAGCCATAATATTTTAATTTGAGGAAGACAAAATTGTACGTAAATTCAGAAAGTATCACTGAAATTTAAAAAAAAAAAATTATCATTGCTGTAATTTGAGACATAAAGCATTTGATATTGTAGTGTGTGCTTCTGGTTTATTTAAACTGTTTAGTTGTCATTATTAATATAAACTAACCTGTAGTATACGGATTCTCTAAATAAAGTGCAGTACTCAGCATGGGTGTATACATGTATGAGCAGGGGAGGGAGTGGCTGTGGTTCCCCCAAGCTATGTTTTGGTATGCGCTTAGTCAGAAGGCTCCCAAAAGAATGAGTGTATTTTGAAAAGTAAATATAAAAAAATACATAAGTTTTACTTTACCTGCACATACATACATACATACCATCACGACTGTATCCCCGAAGGGTTAGGCAGAGGTGTAATAATGTACACCCACAGTTTGCTGTGTATATTTTTATGTCCTATGTAATAGGGGGCGAGCCTATTGCAATTAATCGGGCACAAATACAAACTCTTGAACTGCTACTGAGAATTACATAGAAAAACCCAATAACACTTTGCTTGCCCTGGGAATCGAACCCAAAACCTTAATATAGCAGTCGCGGTTACGACCACTAGGCTAATGAGGTAGTTTACCTGCACCTTCTGGCTAAAATCCTGGCTTACGCTCATGTATGTGAGTTTCATTTTTAACTTATAAATTTGCAGTTTCTAAAAATTCATATCTATAATAAACAAAGTAGTTATGTGATCATGGCAATAAAAATATTGTGAGAGATATTTTGTCATTAGTGAATACTAGTTTTATTGTGAAATTCAAATGAATAATGTAAGAGATACTTAATGATTAAATCCTTTGTAGTTTCAATGGGCTCCTTGAAATAAATACAAATAATTAGCTTCATCTGAAGCGAATAGTCTAAACTGCTAAGAGGAATTGAATGGCTATGTATTATTACGCGAGTAAACTGAGTGAAGCTTCATGTAGCGGCTGCAATATAAAAGTACCCTCAACAACAACACAACAGGCATCACTGCCAACAGCACCAAATAATCATGCACCACCACTACCTCCCGAGGAATCTCTTCTTCATGGATCTGGATTGTCATATTATGATGTAAGTTGTTATTTATACTAATTCACTGTTCTAATGTTCTGTTGTCACTTAAATATCATAGAAATGTCCATAGAATCTGATATAAAAATACTTAAGCGATTTATGTTATTAATTTAAGACTTCAAGTGGTTATTGAATGCGAGGATTCCTTAGTTGTTTTTAAGTGAATTTTTAAAGCACTTTTTCAAATGGGCCAGAATTAAATTATTTATATTAAGAAGAACAGAACATTTATATATGATTAATTTTCTTGTTATTTGAAATTCTCTTTTTAATTGCAAATAAGTTACTAGTTTTTTAATAATAATAATTTTTATTCACCAAATTACAGTAAAAATGAAAGTGCCTTAAAATGATTGCCATATAATATATAATTAGAAATATACGTTAATTTTAATTTTCTTTTGTTATTGAAATGTTATAATAATGTACCTAATTATCATCATGATTTATTTTATGTACAGTATCCATTTCAAAATAATAAATGTGTTCAGTGTATTAAATGTGCTTTATCGAAACCGCATATGGTTTCTTGTAATACTTCATTATTATGAAAGTAAATATTACAAATTTTCTTATTGTTACAAAATTTAAGTATTGTTACTATATATTTATTCGGTGCTTAGGTTCTTGTATGTTTATGCTTTATATATGTAAAGTATAAATATATTATAATATTGTTCTATTGGAATATTAAAAATAGTAAGTTTTTCAGAATGATGATTACTACTCTATGATCAGAGGGAATTCATGCAAGCATATTGTTGTGAATGGTGGGATCAATTTGATTGCAACACAGAAACTTGAAGCATCTCAGGTAAATATTGTTATAAATGTTCATTTTTCTCTGATAATTATCATTAGTATAATAATGTTAATTGAAATATGTTTATTTAGTTATCAGCAGTTCTTGCTCCGGGGGTAAAGGCTATACCGAGTCTCCCGTATATTAATTGTAGCACAGACAAATCAGATGTTGAATACAGGGAAGGTGAAATAGTGAGCGCTACATTAGACGCCTTGGTGGATATGCTCAGACCAGGAGCTAATAAGTCTTTCACATTCACATTTTTATTGTGTTCACGGCTTTTTATCAAACCTCACGAACTGCTGGGCAAGCTCTGCAAGCGTTATTTCAAAAATTACGACAAAATAGTGAGTATTTTATTAACTAAATTACTAACTTGTCTATATTATTCATGTCTTTTGATTGGTTACGTTTATTTTACAGGGTAAAAGTGAGGTGAAAGATTTACTTGAAAAAGAATTGAATGATATGATATCTTTAGTGAGGGTATTGAGTGAATGGACTGCTACGTTTCCATATGATTTTAGAGATGACAGGGTTATGGCACTTGTCCGAAGCATTACTCAAAGGTTTGTTTAATTTTTTGTATTGCAATTTACATGTCATGCTCAACAAATATCTTAATAATTCTCCAAGACCCATTTAATTTAATTTTCGTTTGCATTTAATAGATGTGCCACAGAACATATGTCATCAGTACGTATTGAAATGTCTACAACATTGGAAAGGCTTCTTGGCAAATTGACTGCTCTGGAACAATATGAAGAAACATTGACGCAATTACCTCCAGTGCCATCAATAGACCAATTGGCACAGGTATTACAAGATTTACATACTAAGTGACAAATTATCTTGTAAATATTATATTGTGTGTTTGCGTGTTTCTAGGGCGATATATTAACACTTGGATTGACGCCCTTGGAGTTGGCCAATCAACTAACTATTGTGGAATTGCACAAGCTCTCGTTTGTTGGTCCCGAAGAATTTGTTCAAACATTTGCTCCAGCTCAGCCGCAACAATCGACGTCCACATGTGGCATCGGAGCTATTAACTTACATCACGTAGAAGCAAAGACCACAAGGAATCTAGAGGCTTATGCTGATTGGTTCAACAGGCTCAGTTACTTAGTTGCCACTGATATTTTGAAGGTGATTATTTTTATATACTATTTAGGGTGGACCGTAAAAAAAATCAACTCGATAAAATAATTTAAATGTTACCTAAAAAATTTTCAAGTCTCCGTAATGGTTATAATGTTAATTTTTTTTATGATGTGCTCGTTATATGCTCTTTAGTTGACATTATAAGTATTCTGAAATTCTAATGTTGATAATTCATTTCATAGAAGTTGCTGACGATTTTTTAAAAATTATTTAATTAACATACTTTAAGGTTTTCGAACGACATGTAAATTTAGTAGATATCGTAAAACACGTGATGTATGATGGAGGAATTATAAATCTAAAAAGTATGATATATTTTTTACTTTCATTGTTTAGGCAATCAAGAGTAAATTAAGATCCCGAATAATAGAACAGTGGGTGATGACAGCAAGGGAGTGTTTCAACCTTGGCAATTTTAATTCCCTCATGGCAATTATCAGTGCGCTTAATATGGCGCCAATATCTAGATTAAAGAAAACGGTAAGTGAATCTGTTAATATAATTTGCTTCAGTTTCATTTAAAAAAAGGAAACAAAACTAGATGATCTTGTTAACATTTTTCGATTGTAGTATAAATAATTCACTGAAGCATTTAGAGGCGATTTGCAGTTATGTACCGTTTTTGTTTTATTTTTTTATTATATGTAGTTCTTTTTCTCTGTTTATTTTATCTCGAAAAGATGCGGAAGGAAAATCGACCGGGATTATTATAAAATAAATTGTGATAATGAACTGAGAAAAATTTCATGCTAGAACCCACCCGTCTGTCTGTCAGTAAAACAGTTTAGACAAAGTTTTATGAAGTAGATGAAATTTTATTTTCGATTTCATAGCGTACTAAAACTAAGTTATCGTAACTATGTGATTTCATCAATATATTAATACGTGAAGCAAAAGCTTTCGGTACCTTTTTAAGCGTAATCCTTGCACGGAAAACTGTGACATTTGGCATGGTTAAAGTTTATATGGGGAAAGAGTGCAGAAAGCTAAAATTTACTCATAATATCTGTTACTAATATATTAAATTTAATTAATTAATACTGCGAATCCTAAACAGACCAGTGACAGCAAGTGATTTAGATAATACTCATTGTTTATGAATACTGCAAATTTCAAACAGAAAAAAGTCTATGATCAAAAAGTCGCTGGTCGTAGCTTTGTGCTTTGTTTGTTGTTGGTTTAAAGGCTTTAAATATTTTTTTCAGTGGACGCGTACTTCACCTGTCTGCGGTCAACAGTTACGGCAGTTGGAACTTTGCGTTGAACCAACTGGAAACCATGCAAGGTACGTGTTATAATTATATTTAACTAACTGCTGCTCGTATGCATCGATGGGCGTTTTTTTCAATGCATATGCCCCTAGCTCAAAGTATTTCGAGAATAATAATATATCTATACAATTAATAAAATTGAAGCGTCTGTTTCTAATGTCAAAATAACAGTTTTTTACTAAATGCATATAAAAGTATATACGAAAACTATTACAAAAATCTCATTTTTAAAATTTTTGTCTGTCAATCTTGTTCCGGGTAATTTCCAAACCGTTGGATCGATTTTGACGGGACTTTCACTGATAGATAGCTGATGATATAGGGAGTAACTTAGGCTACTTTTATTTTAGAAAATGAATTATGGTTCCGCACAAACAAAAAGAAACTGGTAATGGTGAAGCAATTCCGGCGCTTAAATGGCTTATGCTGAGTAAACCATAAGAGATGTAGCAAATTAATGTACTACATAATAATAGGCATTAAAAAGACCTACAAAAAAGTCCGGGAGAATATACATCTATTTTTTAAGGAACCCACAATAAGCATTTTTGTCTTTAAAATAGCTGGGAGCTGGCGAGCAAGATTCGCGCGGGCATTCTGTAGTCCACGTGAGCGAAGCCACTAGCATTTCTAGTATTTATATAAAAGTCTGATCAGTATCTATCAAATGGATTTTAAGTAAACTTTGTTCAAATATTTATATGCAAATTAATACAAATTATTTTATTACTTAGTATAAATGTACTTGAGCTAAACATGCAATAAAAAATAATAGGGTCATAAAATATAAAAATAAGGCGAAAATTTTCTTGTCCGGCCCGAACGTAGAATTTTTGACACAACTTTTCCAGATATTTCGCTCATACATTTGTTCCAGACTATAAATATTGTCTAAATGAAAACTATTATTTAATAAAATTATTACACATTACAGTACTACATCGTAGTATACCTGTATATTTGTTTGTGTTTGATAATTTTTAATCGTAAAATTGCACAGTGTATGCATTGTTTGCATGAAGTAACAGACGGTTGGTTTATTTATTTTAATTTTAATATTTACTAATGAAGAAAATAATAAGAAGTGTGCTTAGGAAAAAAGTATTAGGTATCTTTATTTTATAACGTCTCTACGTTCAGTGGCTTTAGACTGTGCCTTGTCTGTCTGTCAGTTCGTCGATAAGACATTCATCAAAATTAATCTTTTCTTGAATTAGTGTGAATTGAAACAAAACAATTTCAGTAATAAAATCGAAAGTCATTGGTCCTGGAACATTCACATTACTTCAATTGAAAGCTTACACGACTTAAAAACGAATTACGATTCTTTTAAAAAAACTTTAAAATTGCTTTTTAATTATTGAGGTTGTGTGTAGGAAAACTAAAATTTGTGGTTGTATGTATGTATTTTTGGACGGGAAATTAAAAAAAAAGTAAAGTTAGATATGACGCTATGACGGTTCAATTGATTTGTTTTTGTTGGATTGTTGAAACATTTCGCTTGTATACTAGAAGAGAGTTGGAGAATCGTTTGACTCGTTTTAGAAGGTTGTAGTCTTTGAAGAGTTCTCTTCATTGTTAATCGTTCGTTCCTAATCAGCATACCCACTCACCGTTAGGTATAGAGCGGCACTGGCTGCGGCACCAACCGACACTGCTGTACCCTTGCTGACGGTCACGTGCCGGGATTTACACTTCGCTAATCAAGGATCACCAACTAAGTGAGTGTAGTTTTTTTTAAATAAAATATTTGCCTTTTGTATGTATTTTGTTTTCTTGGTTTTATTACCATTAACCGGTTACGTCGGCCTAGTTGAATCAACTCATTTTATTTGAAGTAACAATCAGTGAAGTTATATACCGAAAGGGTGTCAGTACCGCCAGGCTTGTACAATATAGTATGGAAAACCCTGATCCCACATATTGAGACCAAGGAGCCCTACAAGTCTTTTTCTCTGTTTTGTTCAGGACACATTCCATCAAAAGGTGATCCATATCTTGGACTTTATCACATTGATCACAATTATGTAAAGTACCTTTTTTTATCATCAAACAATAAAATTTATTCAATGCCATATGCCCAGAACGTAACCTATGAACGATATAACTTTGGCTTCTGGACAGTTCCACATTAGTGGACCACAGTAAGTGAGGAGGCTCATTTTGCAGCGTTCTGTACCTAATTCCTTTTTCCTTCGATCTAATGTTGAAGTGCTCTTTCCTGTTATTAAAGAATAAATGTTATATTTTGTTAAAACTTCGGTATAATGAGGAACAGTACTAAATATACTTCCATTTGTCAATGTTAACTTAGCTAAACGGTCCGCCACCTCATTACCGTTTATACCAACGTGTGAAGGGAACCATTGTAACTTCAAATCCAAATTTATATGCTCTATATTATGGACGGAGCTTTGTCCAGAGGAAGAGAGGTCTATATGCTGTCTGTAACAATAATAAATGTTGTAATTTTAGATTAAGAGCATGTCATAGGGATAGGCCTTGTCAATTGCAATAAGTTCCAAAGATTTTATAGAGATTTTGGACGGAATTTTATATTTGTCATGACAGTTCAGCTGAGCTTCATAAAAGGCTGACACTTTTTCTATGAGATTATTTACAGTTTCTGATTTACGTGAATAATCCACCAACTTGAGCAACACTAAAAACCAATACTTGTCATGAAATTCAGAATATAATACTTGAAGTTTTGGGAAGCGTGATGGAAAATGCTTTTAAAAGGTTTTAAATGTGCATTGACGCTGTAGGCCATCATTTTAAGGATGCCATATTCAAAACCTAATAATAATAATTTCACTGCTCTATTTACATCCGTATCATAAAAAATATTGATTTTGCTTTATTAAAAAAAAAGTTAAATAAAAGTATGTCATTACTTTCGTGCCATACGTTATTTAAGGTGTACCATATCTAAGATATCTGATTTGTGAAAATTTTCTGCTTTCATGTTTTTATAAACATAAGGGTTTCTTTTTCCTTTCCCAATATCTACATTGAGGTTTATTATAAATGTTATTTATATAAATCTAATGATATTTTAATTAAACTGGCTACATTTTGAAAAGTATTTATACACCAGATGCGTTCTTGTTATGGTTAAAGTTTACACTCTATAACATGGATTGATGTAGTTTTAATAAAACCGCCAATAATTCTAACAGATATAATATCTCAGGGATAACAAAGTGTGGGTTAAATAGTCGATTGACCAATAAATCATGTATAAAGAAAAGAACCGATTTACCTTTTGTAAGTGATTTTGAAATGTTTAATTTAAAAAGTTACAAAATATATAGTCTTTCAGATGAATTGTAATCAATCATACTTACTGACACTTTTAAAAATAAATTGATAATATAATCTTTATTGGTTGATTATAATTTTTATTTACATTGAACATTATTCTCTGGCTCCATGGTTTATATAATTTTTAGAGTCTACCTGAACCACATTTATTTTACACAATAAGTATCTTACACGATTCTTCTTGAAGTTATTGTATGGAAAATAGGTTATGTGCTTGGGAAGCTCGTATAAAGTAACACGAAAACAAAAAAAAAATCTTACTGAGTGTATGTTATTATTTTGTATTTACTTTTAATATTGAAATTATGTTTATCGTTTACAAGTTCAAAGTTTTTCAGAAAATAAAGAAAATTTTCAAGGATGTATTCTTAATTATGTAATAATCTGTGTATTGTATAGCAATTTGAATGTTTCACAGGTTGTCTAGTAACCGTGTGAATTTCGAGAAGTGCACCCTGCTCAGCAGACACGTTAGTACACAACTGGCTGGGCGTAGGCTTATGACAGACGAGAGCCCTGCGCAGGCGCTCCCCTCACCGAACTTGGCTGTCTGGAGGTACCTCAATGACAGACCTACTCTCACTGAATTTGGTAAGATTCTATTTCAATATTTAGTATTAATGCATTTGAGAGATAATGGTACGGTGCATCGTGATAACATGAACCTACAAATCCGAGTCCTATAATGAAATAAACTTGAGTTTTGGTGGAGGAAACATAATTTATTTTTATTTACTAGCTTTTGCACGAGACTTAATTGATTGATAGACTGACGGACTGACTGAGTGGTCAATGATTTTTCTAATAGCAAGATGATGTATGTTTAAAGGTCGTAATGCTTTTCTAAATTTCACTCCTCATAAAATTTCCATACCGGGAATTCCAAAATGGTAAAAATGGTTTTTTCTCTCGTCATTTAATTATGATCTACTATTAATATTTTAAGTAATTACATTTCTAAGTTGTTATTTCATTTTGTAAAGGTCGCTCCAAATCTTTCATTCCTCTGATTTTTTATAGGTTTTCTGGTAAATATTACACAACTTTTTAAATGTGATGGACATCTTATGATACAGAAATAAAATACGAAATATCTTAAAAATCTCTTCATAGTTTGCTAAAAGTCGTAGAAATGTCTGTGATACTTTAATAATGTGTTAACACTAATTGACACCATTTATCATATTTTTACATCCAGTCCCAATATTGTATTAAAGTTTATTTATCGCAATGACGTTTTATAAATAGACGCGTTGTACTCTCACTAAAAGCAATTTGAAAACGGCACAAATATTGTTATCAGCATGTTGTAACAAACGGGATAGAAAATCACGAGGTAAGGCGGAAACTCTGTAGTTAAAAAAGGTTTAAAATATCCGGTTAAATTTCTCTGTGGTATTGGCGTATCTTATTATTTTCCACATTACCCAAATACAAGTTCGTTCTCGCTCATGCCGGTATCAAGTCGAAAATGAACTATGGACAAAATTTTCGCTCATTTACGATGCCATGTAATTGCGGGTCAATTTCTTATTAATGCATAAATGAAATGTTTTTCTTTAGCTTTGGAAGTTGCTTCGTTCGAACGCGAGCCCCCAGTCGATCAACTCGAAAAAGAACGCTTGAAACGGCTCCGTGGTGGCAGCTAAGAAATAACCTACATAAGACTTCCCACACTTGGTGTTGGCAGAAGTCCCCAAACTGCTTACAACAGATACTTGCACTGGTAAAATAAACGTAATTACTTGTTAATTATGTCCGTGTGTATATGTATTCAACTTGTTGTTAGTGAAAGGCCGCAGTATTCTACATTCAATTACCACAAATAACGTATCGAGAACACAAATAGACTTTATCGCTTGCAGTTTGTCTGCGTTGAGCGCAATCGAGGACTCTCCCATAGAGGAAACGTATAAAAATGACTCTTCTAGAAGTTGACGTTGGGTTCTTGTTTGTCTCTTACGGGTCTAGAAGAAACTAGTGGTTAGAACGTATTGTCATGCTATAATCCTCCCGAAATTAAATGTTAAGATTGTGTGATTGTTATTGTAATACTTATTTGTGTGCTGCTATTTTTCTTATGAATGTTGTTGTTAGTAGTCCTGAGTCAGGTTGATCAGTACTATGCATTTACCGTAATGTCGGGCCGCCATTTTGCGTTCGCAAAAAGAACAATATTTTCAGTAATAATACTAAATATTTATTTACGATTGGTTCATTAGTATTATAAATTTATGTTGTAGTGTAGTATGTATACAGAATACAAGGAAAAATGGCTGCTTGACATGGTATAAGTAATTTAATTTGAAACTCATTATATTAAGGCACATATTGAATGATAATGTAAGTTTTCGGATCATTCCCATAATATTTGTATCACGCTCGTGGATTGAAAATAAATGTACTTTTTACAAAAAATAATTTATTAACGGGATTGGTACATATTAAGTATCATATATAGGATATTAAAATTATTTCATTAAACTGTTTGGAATGATACATGAGGCCATTTAAAATCCAAGTTCCTCTCGTACGTAACAGTATTTACATGTAATCTCATTATTACGATGAATCTCTTAATATAAGAATTAAATTATTATGTAAACTATATTTACTCGAAATCTTGATCTCATTTATGGTTGGAGTGTGGTTTAGTTTTAACGATTAATGTGTTTACAATTTTTGAAAGTGTTTGTTAGTGATTTTGTTATTTTTAGTTTGAATTTTCGCATTCCAGTTAACTTAGGCAGCTTTTTGGAGGAAACGAGGGAATATGAACTTATGATTTCGTTTATTTTACTGTATAAACAGTTCGAGCTGCAGTTATATCTCTCACGCTCTATTCTATCGTTGGGATAAAACGGGACAGCAATAAATTTCTGTTAAATCGTTTAATTCAAAATAATTATGTCTGTTCGATCACGTTTACTCTTAAATAC
Organism: Saturnia japonica; assembly: GCA_033032175.1. NCBI lineage: Eukaryota > Metazoa > Arthropoda > Insecta > Lepidoptera > Saturniidae > Saturnia > Saturnia japonica. The sequence goes on along the minus strand of CM065304.1, from coordinate 28,560,729 downwards.
TTAATAAGTTGTACAAGCCTCTGGTGAGAGAAATAATCTTAATTAATTCTTACTACACAAATATAGTTTTCATATATTTGTGAACCTCGTTTTTATTTATTTAGTTTATTTTGTTATGAGACTGATATCGTATTGCTATTATTTAATTGTAAATCCTTCACAGATACTGGGTTGTTTATTTAATAAGGATATCTTATTGATTTAATTAACAATTCTAAATTTAGTTACTTATTTAATAAATCCACCGAAAATAAAAGGTGCCCTGAATATATTGCCTTTATAAACAATATATTTGTAAAATGGGCTTGTATTAATGATTGAGTATTTGATATGTCCTATACGTTATTATAGTTTTATCTAAAATATAAGTTGTGATACAGTTTTATGTTCGGGCAGAGAAGTGCTCGCCATTTTACAACACTAAATAATAATAATAATAAACTTTACATTGAAGTGATTTAGTAACAAGGTCGTCAGAATACTCATTTACGGACGATCATTGAATCTAATCTGAATCCAACAATGTTAAGACTACTAAACACTAAACCGGCGGCAAAATCCTGCCGGCTTAGAATGTAGTCATAGTAAAGTTTTATAGATTTTAGCGCGAGGTTGGTAGCAAGTTTCCCGCGCTGTCAATCTTAATCTCTGCGAGTAAGTACTACGATGTGACGTATATTTTGTGTAAAACTGTATTTACACGGACTGTTTATCTTAATAAGTATTGTATGTATTAATTTATTCTTAATGTTAACATATATACTTATTTGTAGGTGTAAGGTAAAATAAATTAGAAACAGTATTTCAATATATCACAATACATATTCTCTATACATAGTTGTTAAAATATTTCCATTGATATACAAAAGTGTTTAGTATAAATCCCAATCGATAATATTATATATAATAATTATGCTTATTTCAAAGACATTTTTTTCAATACTATTTCTCATTTATATTTTTTGGATTTAATTTAACTATTGGTCAACTGTGCAATCATAGAAAAATCAGAATACATGATGAAATCTACCAGTACATTTTATTAATGTTCCATACTATAGATTACTATAATATTAAAATATATTCTTGTCTAACCGAAATTAATAAACTGTAGAATTAGTATAAGTGGTAAAATTTTTATTTAGTATTTTACCTTTAACACTATTAAAAATAATATTGTTTTCCACGATTAAGGCTCTAATTATATAATTTCAAAATAATTCCAAAAATTCGTTCCTAATTTATTTTACTCAAAATAATTAACGTCACGGAAAATATTATCATCATCACACAATGATATTGATAAAAAAAATTATTTACAAATAAATTATACTTCATTTGTACTTAATCTTAGGTAATGTGTGTTCTTAAATCATAAACTGTTATGAGCCGTATAGGATCAAAGGCGATCATATTTTTTGTACTACATGATGGTCAAATAATTCGAAATAGATTAGATAGATTAGTTACCATGTTACCAGATTTGAAATTATTATGTCAGGCTATTTAGAAATAAAATGAGCTAAATTAAAACGTATTTTATAGTTTTTGATTTACAATGTTTCCACGTTTAGAACTAATTTTATCCTAAAACTCAACATTTGTATTGTTGAATCTTTTGGTACTGTATGGCTCATATGTATAGACAGACATGTACCTACAGTGTACACGTTTAGTTAAGGTTATTTATTTTCGTGTCTAAAATATTTATTATTACATCTTGAAAATGCATTTCGTGTGACATTTTGACTATTTTTCAATTTTGTGTATTTAGTAAGTATATAAATAATAATTAAGTAACTCATTTATTGATGATTAATTTTAAAAAAAAAACATTAATATATATTAGTAAGTTAAGATAGATGTATTAATGTGATCAATTTAAAATTAAACTTACCAATATAAAAAAAGACTTATTTATCGAAAAAAAAAAAAAAATGTCTCAAGTATATGCGTCAGAGAACGAATTCGTTGATACGTGTAAACTTTTTCTGTGTTATCTTGTAACTAACATTCCATTTATCATAAACGGTTACACAATATTTATACCGTATTATAGGTGTTTGATGTCCAGTGACTTGAACGTTAACAGTATCGATGTCTGCTTAACTAAGTATCAGCTCTAGGATTAATATGTTGTAATGAAAAAGTATACCTACTTCTTATACGTTACCTACGTACAATAAATACTTGTTTGAAATAATTTAACGATTTTACATTATATTAAATCCCCAGTAAATTAAGTAAAAAAAGTCAAATACGTCACGGCAATAAAGTGAAACTATAAAAAAGGTTATATTTAAATCATGTTAGTCCATTTTTATGTAGACTCCAATAAAAAGCTTACATTCTTAAAATTATTTCAATAAACAACATTATGTTACTAGAAATACATAGCGTTTAAGTGAACTCGTGTGTTTGCTGTTAATGGGTAAAGACAAACGTTTCTTTAAAAAATATAAGTACCTATTTTATGTACAGTGTAAGTTGTTATCTGATTGTCAAGCTAAAAACAGTTTTTTTTTTGTTTTTGCTTAAGTTAAATCCACATTACAAGGAGCTTCGCTGGGTGTTTAGAGCTAGGCGACTGATTCTAGTGAAAAACTATGGAGGCGGCCACACCGAGAGCGACGTGCTTCGCTGAGTGCCAGATTAGTCTTGTAGAGAACCAAAGCGTCTGTTAATTTTGCGTGTCGTTAGGTGATTTCAAAATAGAGGATAGGCTTCATACGTCAATATGTATTATTTGTATGATATCTTCGAAATTATTTATATAAACGTTCAAAGTCTCCATTTTCAAATCTCGAAATGTTAACTTTATGTATCCAACCGCTTCAATCCCGATGTGTACTAAATTTTGAACCTTGATTTCTCATATAATAATAACTTCCTTCCCAGCTATGATTGCGCCATGATTTCCTCGTTCGCACCGTCAAGGTGATTAGTCACCTAGTGACTCACTTTCTATGTGGCCAATATGTAACTTAAGTTTAGAAACTAGCATAGCACCCAGCGAGGCTCCTTGTAATGTGGCCTTGACCTCATTAAAGACAGCTAATTATAATATGAGACTACACATATGCAATATGTATTAAAAACCCCGTCGAATCCGAAAAGGGTACATATAGGTACCCCAATGGCATTACCAAAACAAATAGACATTTTTTATTTATTATGAAAATAAAAATGTTATTGCGATTTAAAATTAACATATTTAATTTTAAATTTGTAAATCGTGATAACACCGTCTCCAACACCGGCTCGGCGCAGCGGTATGTTTGATTGTATGGTGGTGCCCTGCGCCGCGCCGCCTGTATTGCCATGCAAGTTTTCTCATATAACTAATTTTTTTTACATTTTATGAGGGTTATACCTACTCGATACTGTAACAAAGCCCCCCCCCCCTCTATTTGATGTGTAATCTACCTGTCTGATCTGAATGATCAGATGCGAATAATAAAAACTTTCAAGATAATTATACGTGTTACTTGATCGTGATCGTCTAGTATGGCGTTTTAATCTGGTACTCAGAAAACATAACATTAAATGAAATTAGTAAATTAGAACTCGCTCAAAAACATGACAGTAAATATTAAGATACATTATATGAAAGTAAAGTTAATATTAATACTATAATAAGCTGTAGTTATGTCAACCTTAGAGGAAGTATGATTATTTGCACATGCAAGTTTTTCAAAGGGCTTTCTTAGCTTTTAAGTTAATTTTCCCACCTCCTCAAGCCCGCAAAAGAAGCACTAATTTTTTTTATAGTGAAACCCAACAATCAACGACCACCAGCATTGCCAGAGGAGTTCAAGTGTGAGAAGGTAGGATATAAAGATACTGGAACCAGTTCCTTATCTAAGTTGAATAAATGAATCTAATGATTCAATGTAATGGGTAGTAATAACTGACACAGTAAAGGCCAACTTTGATTGAAGGCCTTCAAGATGATAAAGAAAGCTCCAAGGTGACAAAGTCAACCAGAGAGAAAATATGTAACTCACTTCAATCCAGACCTCCCCGTACAGGAAAATAAAGCTAGACTCTACCGACTGTGCGATATATATGGAGAGGGACATAGTCGCAACTCCTATCCTTTAGTAACAAATTTCCCTATCACTGTACGGATCAAAAGACATGGATATATAGAAAATGAGCTACGCCCTAACAAGTGTTGTGATTAGAAGGGTATAGAAGCCAGTACATAGTGTGATTAAAACCCATCAGATTAAATATAATATTGCCTTAATAAATGCTAGACAGAACCAATAGTTGAATAATAATATCACACTAGTTCCAAAAGGAATGTGGATAGGTATTTGGAATTTATATGTGTTGAACTAAATCAACACTGAGTATTTATATTATAATGTAGTAGTATATAATACTATGTTATACTATTATAAATGATAATTTGAAGACATTTGAACATTGCTTGATTCCAGTCACCATTTCTTACTAAACCTTCTCTTCTTACTGAACCTAATTTTTATTGATTTCTTCTAATATCTTTAAATCGCCTCCGATTGGTCAATTCGATCACTCTTTTTTTTCTGAGATTTCAAATTGTAAAACTGAAGATTTCTATTTTATTATTAATATTACAAGGCTTCCTGCATATAATACAATATTTCCTTACTTATATTTTATAAGTTTTAACCTCCATTACAAAGATTTTAAAATACGTTTGTCAAAACATCGAATCGTAGTAGTATTTAAAAGTACTTATAATATCAAACTAGATGGCGTTACTTGTATTAATTTTAGTTTTATATTCCTTTCAAAATTATAGCTAGGTACTTAGGGTGGATCTGTTATGTTACAATACCTAATAACACACTCATGGATCCGACAGGGTTTATAATACACACTTTATACTTAAATATACAGGATTTAAAATGTCAGTATAAAAAATTGCTATGTACATAAAAATGGGATAAATAAATGAAATTAAGGCATATCCATTTATTGCTGAAGTAAAAAAAACCTTAAATTCGTAGATTAATTATTAGTCTCCGCTGCTCATCAATGGCGCAGAGGAATGTAATAAGTAATCTATGCTTAAATTTTAACTTATTGCCGTTTCGATAAATTATTCCTGTGATATTGCATGTTTTTAAGATGCATTCCTTTTTTATTTGTGTAAAAATAATTTTTTTGGTGGCAATAATTGCCCAAATCAAATATTTCAATATTTTCTCGTAAGTAAATTAATTATAATCTCAAAATTACAATATTATTCATGTAGTTTTATAGCATGTGTAAAAATTCTACTTATCCTTGGGACGATGAATTGTCACATATTATAATAAATGTCAAAAATTATATGTAATGAATTAATTATATGAATAAATGAGAAATAAATCGCATTTGCCATAACGAAACAACTTGTTTTATTCTACCATTAGAAGAACTTTCTCACTAATAAACAACATAACCTCACAGGAATAGACAGTTTTTGAAAAGTTGCTTTAAACACTTTATTGTTAAAAAAATCATACCTATGAATTAATATTTGTTCATTATTTACACCTTTAGAGGCGGTATAAAAATATTTTTAATTTATTATAAAAAAAAACCGCGTCTTTATGTTCACGGGACCGCGTGTTACGTCATCGTTCAATAAATATCGTGAAGTAGAATTTAGTAGATTTCCAGCTATAAATGTTATCTTCAGCATCTATATACTTATAATTTGAAATCCATGATTTCCACAGTTTGTGTTAGTCATAATTTTTAGAGACAAGAATACTCAAATGAATGGATTTAAAAAAATAAAACGAGCCATAGTATACGCTTGTGTTAGAAACAGATATAAATACGAGAACATTTTCGTATGTGCCATCGGCCTACATAAATCGTGACCAAAACCAATCCTGCATATTTTTGCAAAATGTAAGGGTTTTAAATGTAATTTTAATGTTTAGTAGACGTGTTTGATTGTGGTTACGTTTAATGTAACTGGATGTAACACGTGTAAAGACGAAAATCTACAAAATAATGCGCACATCTAGGTAGCTATATCCCGTTTTTGGTCCCGTCTTATTCAACTTATTGACGATCTATAGTCGGTGTCTTAAAAAAAACACCTATCTATATGTACTTGTAACTTTTATTGGACCTAATTCTAAAACACGGTACGACTAATTTATCTCTATTTCTTTATTACGGACTATTTTTTCGACGGCAAATAAAATAAATAAATGTAACATTATTGATGAAAAAGTATTTATTGCGGCTCATTTTATTACAATAAATGCTCAAAATGCCTTCCTCTAACTCTTACGCACAATCAACATCTAATAAAATTTATTTTTTAGACTTCTTAGAGCCCGCGTATTATTTTTAACAGTTTCAGCCACAAGTTTCGGTTTTTGTCTTAACACACCTTCATTTAGACCGCTTCTTTAAAGTAACCCTATAGGAAATAATCCAAAGGGTTTTCAGGTCAGGCGAGCGTGGTGGTCAAGCTATAGCACCTCCGCGTCCAATCCATCGATTAGGGTACGACTCATTTAGATAGTGAATAGTGGGCAGGTGCACCATCGTTCTATAAATTACAAAGGAAATAATAATATTTAAATAACTGACTGTTTGGAATAAACGTAACAGGCAACAATTATAAATAAGTTGTTTAAAGTAAGTAGATTTTTATTCTTCCAGATACTGCAAATATTTAAAATACAGTAACCTCTGTGGAGGGATTAATTTTAGATTTTATTTAAGCACTAATGGTTTTTAAAAATTAATCATTATATATAACTTCATATTTCAATATTAAGGGGTTTTTGCTATTCAAAATAAAGACTTACAATAGGGAGTCAACATGAATACCACCAGGATTGCTTTCAGCGTATACAGTCTATACTATTAACTAATAAAGTATCATTTATAGATATATAGACATGTATTGTACAAAGTCAGGCAGTAAGTAATCCAGACACCTTCAGTTTTTGTTTAAACAGTATTAATAAATAGGAAAATCTTAATCTTTTCTATGTCATTTCTTTATCAATAGGAGGATGCAAGTGTTACTGCTGACGCCCATGGAAGCCATTTGAACGCTCAAAAACAAATAATCTAAAAATGTGTAGTCAAATTATATTAATAAATACAATTTAGATTACAATTAACTCTTAAAACATGGAAATATAACACATACCTACTCAAAAAACAGAAAGAAATAATATTAGATTTGTATAAAAAACTTAATAAACAGCCAATCGGCCATTAAAGAAACATTTCTAAGTTTAAATTGTTCAAAGGAAATTAAACAAATATTACATTATAATAAATGGAAATATAAGTTGTGTTTTAAAATGTATTAGGAGTTAAAATTCAAACAACACACGCATTGATCGAAGGTACCCCACTTTAAGAAAAATTACGTGGTATTGATTAGTTAATTATAGATATGAATTTCTTATTAGTGGGGGGCGATTAAGAGATATACTAATGTAATGAAAGGATTCTGAATTAGATTTTGGTAAGATCTCGTATAATAATCGAAATCGTCCGTCGTACTGGCAGGTTGGACACAAGAGGCAGCCAAACTTTACTGCAGAGGTGTATGTAGGTACTGTTAGGATTTGAAAATTATGATGTACGTGCTCGCTGTCAAACAATTGAGACTTTAGAATTGGTGTAGTCCATTCTTTCTTCACAACAACACTTGCGCATACACCGCACAGCGGACCGTCTCAAAATTACAGGAGTCACGGCTGGAAACTCTCCGTCACCCACCGTACTCACCAGACCTTGTTCCAACCCAGTGAACACGTTACCATACCTTGACCATCACACACAAAGCATACGGTAATAGCGTTTTGATGACATAAAACTGATATGATTAGTGATGTTTAAGTTAAGTCATACTCTATGATTTTAATGTAGCGTCATACTGATATAAAAATGTGATTTTAATTATTTTATATCTTACGTTCCTCTGATGTAATATGAGTAGTATATTGCTACGTAATAACATAGTTCATATTTTTCCGTACAACTGACATAACGATAAACTCCTACAATCACATAACTGATAAGTCACATTGTTACTTACAGTAGACATAGTAATAAAATCAGAATTTTATATAAAAAATTAGTCAATTTCTTACGTATTGTCTGATATAACAGTGAATCTTATCGATACATAACTGGGATGTGAGCTTTTACGGACGTTTGATATATCAATAAAATCAAGTATTTTCATGTTTACTTTTTTATATTGATGTAAGATGGCGGCAGTGCCGCGATTAAGTTCTAGGTATCGTTTTGTTTTATACATTGAATTTAAGGGTTTGTTTTTGTGAACCAATTATTAGCTCCTATAAGTAACACGGGTAACACGCACACATCGTTTCGTTCAACTGCCGAAGTACCTCCTGTGTTGTCTGGAAGGTACTTTCACACTAGAATGACTATTGAGTCATTCTAATATTTAAGGGGAAACTTGTTCATAATTACTTCAGCAGTAACTTGAAACTATAGTCGATAATAAAGATAATAATATTCACGTTATCGACCCTTTACCGTCAATATTTTGTGATGTTAAATGATGTCAGGGTTGTAATTTCACACATCATGAATATACAATGTGTATTAAAAACCCCGTCGAATCCGAAAAGGGTATTTAGGTACCCTAATGACATTACCAAGAAATTTATTTATTATGAAATTAAAAATATTATTGCGATTTAAAATTGCCCCTACTCGGAGGCGGGGGTCGGATGGTATGGCGGTGGCAGGTGCGGGCGCGACGGAGTTTTTCTTCCTGTACTTGCCTACAGCTTGCTTGACGTTTATGGTTACTGGCCTGCGCGTTAGGCCCCGGCCATACGCACCGTCTTACCTGCAAGCATGCCTGCCTGCTCAAACCAGTTCGCGCAAGTAAGAGCGTGCCTGTGGACGGTAAGACGGTAGCTCGCGCAGGCGGCTTGTGCAATCGTTGACATGTTGAAGATTTCACTGAGCAGTTTTGCTTTGCACGGTTTTAACTGTGAGGTTACTTTCAGAACACTAAGTTCTGTGGTTTGCACAAACTTACTTGCACGTGTGGCCGCCTGTGTTCCTTTTGCACACTGCAGAATTAGACTACGGAGGCAAGACGGTGCGTGTAGCAAGGGCATTATTAGAGTTGCAGCCTGAACATTTATAGCCTTCTTTAACAAAATAAAAAGGCTTTAAATTGGATAAACTAATTTTCTTATTAGACTGGTTAGTGCAGATTAGTGAGTTCAAATAAACAAACAATCTCTTGATTAATGTTTGATCTCTTGCGCTTCAATTAAATACAAACAACATCTAGAATGCGGCAAGTTGATAACTTACTTAGTAATACTATTTGAGTTTAACTGTCAAAAGGTTAAATTATTGTAGGCTGGATCATTATGTGAATGATAGTGATGTCTGAAAGTGACTCCCTCTCTGTGCATTCACTAAATTATTATTAATGTTTTATATTAACACTATTGTATAGCTGGAAAAAAAAAACTTAAACCCGATCTAGTTTCTTACCGGTCCTTCTCGATGTCTGGGATATTTTCCGAACCGGCAGTAGTGTTTTGACGTTCATAAATTCCTTCTCAGGGCCTAAATTGGATAAATATTTTTTTGATTTTGATTTTGAAATGAAGCTTTAGTGCTTGACAAAATAGTTTTGTGAATTTCTAAACTTTACTCGATTAATGGGACAATTTATTTACACAATTATTAAATAAATAAATTTATCTTTAAAATACATAAATTATGAACAATATGTAAACGTGCGCTTAGATTAATTAATTGTAATTAATCTGAGCTTGAGTTTTATAATATTAGTAGGTACTATAGATAATGCTGAATTACAATTTTTCTCAGTGAAGCGAACGCGAGGATTCGTCACGTTAAATCAACAAATTCAGTTTTATCTTCGTAAGTTCTTGTAGATGTTGTCAAAACTAGAAATACTGGTGAGCTTTTCTTAATTTTAGATTTATAATATGAATTGAACCAATCCATTACACTTGTTGAAGAGCTTACATGTACAGAAGCCAACATGTTAATAGATGATTCGGATCCGATTGTAATGGGAGATTCAGTTTTATCAATAATTACTGAATGATTTACAAGTGTATTGTTTATTGTTGTATCGTTTTCTTTCGTTGAGTTTCCATTTAGAGGCAGCTTTGTTTTATTTATAATATCTACAAAATCTCTTTCGACGAGTTTAGAGTAATTCGTGGAACTTTCTTGAGTGTACGACGAAGTAGTACTTTTCAATATCGTTTTCCTTTTTTTAAATCTAATTTTTCTTTTAACCTTTAAAATGGTATCCTTTTGCTTGGCAACATTTTGTAAGGATTTTATTGTTACGTTATTTAAATATTTTATTTCTTGTGTTACTAAAGTAGATTTCCTTTATTTCTCAAAGCATTTAATGGGTTTGCAAATTGTTTTATCATTAATGCAATCCAATCGAGTACGGGAGTTACGGCTGTAAAAACTATTTGGGGAAATTGGCAAATGTTTTTATTCATTTTTGTCGTGATACCAAGCAGGTGTCCATCTAAAAACATTGGTATACCTTCTTCTGTTGGACAATGTTTTATATTATTACTAGTGTTAATACTAGCGGCACAGAGATAATATCCTTTTGTATAGTCACTGCAGCGTTGTATTATAGTCATCTTTAATAAATGTTTATCACCCAAAATGGGCACTAAAGCTTTTAGTCCAACAGTTGAATGATAATCAACAGAACTTAGTTTCACATACCTCCTTCTTATTTGATCATCAGTGACCCGAACCAATGCAAGATCATTACTTCTGAGAACAGATGTTTGCGTTCGAATAGGCTTATAGTTTGGGTGTATTGCTGCTTGAATTATTGTTCTGTTTCTTTCTAAACTTTGACAAGAACTTGCACAAAACGATGTGGTTAAGGCAACATTGGGTAAAATCAATGTTCCTATGCAGCATTCATTTTTTCGTTGTTGACAATGACTGCAACTCAAACGCACGACGCTTTGAACTGAAATATTCATCACTAAAACAAAACTTTTCTCTACGAGTAGTATACACAAACACAATTTTAATACCATAACAACAAACATGGGTAACATAAAAACGTCTATAAAATAAAATGAAAAACATACCAATGTTATACTGGTTTTTATTAGCACTCTACTTTTATCTTTTATTCTAAACGTATTTACATATGCGATATTTTTGTTTCTCAGAGATTCTATGTTAAAAAATAATTTTATTACTTATTAAATATATCATTGACAGTGTAGTCTAATTAAAACAGTTAAAATTTTTATGTATGCAGAAGTGTTTATTTCTACAAAACATCAATATTGTAGAAAGTCGCGAATGTCGCGATGGACGTTACGTTATGTGACATCTTTTTTATTAAAAATTACTGATAATATAATTCTCTTTTTAGGGTTTCGTACCTCATCACGAATACGAGGTATAAAGTTGTAACTTAGTATCGTGTAAATAAGATCTATGGCCTCAAGCTGCTGATAAAAATCAAATATCTAGGTTAATGTATTAAACAGAAACGGCATTTCATAGTTTATATACCGCTCACGGAGACGGACTGATTATGAAACCTATAGGATACTTCCCGTCTTGATATTTGGCACAAAGGAGGCCTTTTAACATAAATATAGAAATAAATTCGAAAATAATGATATCCCATGTAATATTAAATGTAACAAATTATATTAAGCTCTATTTTTTCTCTCAACAATGGTTTCCGAATATCAAAACCTACAGGGAGTACTTCCAAGCTACATAAAAATTTGAAAGTCCTCCTACAAATTCTGCGTATAAAGTTATCCATATAATAAATAATGATCTGGATCGAGTTTTTAAGTATAACATTCATGTATAGATATTTCACGTATATAAATATAACAAATATGATTGATTTCCTATAAGGCTTATAGGACATTGTTTAGATATTTGTAATTTAAACAAATTTCTAGTGTATTGTGCGAGAAGTTTTTTTTATCACCTATTTGTATTGTGTTTCTATTGTCCTATGTTTAACAGTTTCGGCTGCGTATCCTAAGAAAGCGTGCTGGTAATGATTTTTCCGAGTTGATTTTCTATTGACATTACTTGTTTTTCCTTATGTTTTGTTATATAGCCTTTCAAAACATAGACTAAAAACTTTTTAGAAAAAATATCTATGATATAATCATAAATAATCAACAACAGACAAAGGACATACCGAGAAAAGTTGAAACCTCATGGATGATAATATATTATTATTAAACAACATTTATGTAAAAGAAAGTATAATAATGTAATATATTCAGTGAAGAACCCTCAGGCCGCGAGTTCTACTAGCTACTTGTCCAATTTTTCTTCTGCTTTTTGTACTCAAAACCATACTGAACTGAATCAAGTGAATTTTAATCTTTTCTGCATAAATGGCCTTTATTAAAAAGGGTTGACTCTTTTTTCTCGCAGCTCTATGCGGGTCGCCTAACGTTCGAGAACATTCACTTGTGATTCTAAGAAACTGATAATACACTCGTAAACGACTCAAACGTTGACCCTTTTAGATATTGACCTCTTCGAGGCAAAGATGTCTCAGTGGTGTTGTTTTCAGAGATTGTGTCGATCGCCGAGAGCTCAAATCCTACAACGAGTTTGAAAACAACGTGTTGAAACTATGTCATGCTGGTACTTATAGTATTTTAACGCTTGCCTATTTACAATCCTCATTTTGAAGATCTGTCTTCAACAAGTACCAATAGCATATGTTCAGACAGATGACCTTACCTATTTATCGAAACGGTGCTCGATCACACTAATCAATCAACGTTTTATTTATTTTAGGAGTTGATACAAATTATTCAACTACATTCACAAGCGGTATCAAACCTTTGAGTCTAAAGAGAGACTTCACCTCCTAATGCGCGTTATACCGTTTTTATAATGGGTTGTATTTGTAAGGATTATTCGAGGTGATACCAACGGCTATCTTCTACTATCGTCAGGGAGTTCACCTTTACACTTAGGAGCCTAAATCGTTGCAGACAGTCTGGTTTCAGAGGAGTTTCCTTCTGGTAATGCTCCAGATCTGGAATGAGCTACCTGATAACTGCTGTATGGGATTCTTCAAAAGGGAACTGAACTAGTTTTTACAGGGTCGGTAAAACGGCTGTAATGCTTCTGGTGTTGTAAGCATTATTTTGTAAGCAAAATAATCGGACAAGTAGCGAATAGAGTTCGCGCTCTGAGAGCTCTACATAAATATTGTTGATACACTATACTTATATATCTATCGCAGTTTGTTCGTCTGTCTGTTTGTTAGTGCGCTTATAACTCAAGAACCACTCAGTGATTATTTATTATTATTTTATAGATATTTGTACTAAAAAAGTTTTAGGTTATGTTTGTAACGTTATGTAAGGAAAAACAAGTTATTATTAATATCAAATCAAGTCGGAAATAATCAAAAATATTTATGTTACGTTATGTTACAAATATGAGTGAAACAACAATAAATAATTTTTATTGTTTTTTATGGATAACATTATACATAACTTATTGAGTCTTAAACTGTAATTATGAAGGGCTTGTATATTTTATTGTGTTAACCTAAAAACGTGATTTTTTACCAGCAGTATCAAGTCATAGATTTTAGTATTCCGTATTTATTTCAAATAGGTAATATATGTATATTAAGCCCTTTTCGAGAAATAAATAAAACTTAATAAATTTGGTTGCATTGTAATTTCACACTGGATTAGGGATTTCTTATTTTATGACTTTTCCCTTAACTTTAAAAAAAATACCTTTCTTAGTGCCAAATTTCAAGACTGCAGATCTGCGGGAAGTACCCTATAGGTTTTCATAATCATAATCGGTTCGTAAGCGTTTTTTTAACTATGACGTTCTGTATCTCTTTATTGCGTTAACCTAGAAAATTAATTTGTTTAATTTGGTTAATTAATTTGGTCATAAGCTTTAGTATATGACATTAATTTAAACTTTATAGCTCAAGTCGTTCTCGAGAAAAAGTGTCTAGACACACGGACAGACAGCCAGCCAGACAGACGGACTACTTGTTGGAGGACTTTCAAAATTCTATGTAGCTAGAAGTACCATATAGGTATTTTTTGTTGGGTACGCGTCACTTCCCCTCTGCGTGAGGGGGGAGGGGGGTATGACGCTTCCCCGGTTTGGACGGGCGTTTTGTTACGCCGGATGCCCGTCTCGTAGTCGCCGAACGGATGCCAGTGGGGCGAGATGGTAGTGAGGGGGTCCGGGGGGGTGCAATAATGCACGACCGCTTGAGGTGTCGGGTCTTCAATGAAAGTCGAACTCTTCAATATACTGCTCGCAGGACGACCAAAGTTTTCTTCTTGTTGTTCTTGTAGTTACTTGTACTCGATGATTTGCGCCGTGCTCCATACGGCGCCTCTTCGAGCTTACTTGTAGTTCGGAGAGTGACCATAAGGAGAGCCCCGCTTTAATTCGTACTTTTACGTTTTTTTTCACTTTGGTCGCCCTGATAATTGCTCTATATTTCTTTCTTTGTATACATTGTGTACACATGTTATATACCAAAAGATTCCTTATTGTAACAGCTATCCATTAAATATTGACATTTTATAAACATTATGTACATATTACATATATGAACCAAAAACAATGTAATTTGCGGGCGATATCACCGCTTTCCGTTCGTAAACTTACTGTGACATCGAATATTCTTACTGTATCCACTTATTCTATACATTTACCTATTCTATAATAATTATATTTGCATATATGTAACACACAATACATAAGCATTTATATATAACTTAATACATAACATGTAACTTATAATGTAGCGTTGTCGCTAACATTTCTCTATAATTTTATCTATTTCAATGTATTTTATCATGACACAACACAAACACAATAATATAACATAACAACCCAACACAAGACACGATAATATCAGTTCTGTCGCCAACATTGTTAATAGGTCACTGAGTATATAATACCATACCTCTTTATTACGTTAACCTAGAATCTTGATTTTTCTTACAGCAGTATGAGATCAGATATTAATTACAACTTTATACCTGAAATGATTATCGTGAGAAAAAATAAAACGATATAATTTTGTCGCATTTAATAATCACACGGGATTACAAATTCATTATTTTCGGATTTATTCTGGTTCTAGGGTTTGAAGTTACGACGATCAACGCGGTGCCCGAAAACACTATAACTGAGCCATCAAAACGTTATTATAAATTATACTTTAAGTTTTACTAATATGTATGTATATATCCAGATGTGTTCGATCGACATTCTTCCATGCTATATTTTATTTTTGACTTCAAGTGTTTTATTTGAACAAGGTCGGTTCATATTAAAAACAAAATTTATATAAATACATAGTGCCTGTAACGGTTCCGATAAGAAGAAACAAGTTGATAGTGACGCGGGCGGCCGACATTCTCGATGCCGAGTGATGATGAAGTGCTCGAGATAAAAGATCGATTTGTTTTGATGAATGCGGCGCCGGCGCCTGACCGCTATTTAGTCGCATTCCACGCGTTCACTACGAAAGTGCATACGCGAATACTCTTTCAATTACGGGATCTCATAATCGATGTCGTATTCAGGGTGATTTACGGGGCCCAGGCCAAATACCCCCTCCGATATAATATGTAGATTTTTTTGTATGTAATTCTAGTGTTTAAAGGTGATCAAATTGTATCTTAAGAGACTTTCAAGTATTACGTAATTAGGCTTAGTAGGCTACAATATTTTCTTACTTTTGCTGACAAAAGGAACGGGAGGTAAATTGTTACGAACTAAATTACAAAAAAAATCACCATTCTAGAAACATCTGGAAACGTCTACTAAAATGTAGGTACTCGGAACATAGAACTTTATACACAAAGCTCATCGGTTCGATTACTTAGTCAAATAAACAATATGTATGAAAAATAGCACACTTCTTTTAAACCATGTCATAAAGATCAAGGTCATTCTAGTAAGTTCGACCATTGTTTTTATTATTTGGGTATTTTGGCGAGCCGTGATCTGAGTGAGGAACGTCCTTTTGGATAACCAAGTGAAAACAACAAGCGATAAAAAAAAATCTGCAAGAGGACCACAAAGTAGTGTATAAACAACAGAGACTGTAAGCACGACCACAGTGAAGTTAACATCTGAATTGGGAGTTTGTTTAATTTTTATTATATTGATTACGAATAAATTATTTACTTACAATATTATAAATCTTGTGTAAGAAATAGTATTATAAAAAATGTTGTAATGTTTTAATTAAAATTAATAATACTATTACTTAATACTTAATAATATATTTTTTTTATAGTACATCGAATTGCTTTTCATATTTGTTACTAGAGATAAATGGGTATTCCGATTTTCAATTCGGCGATTTCCCGACATACTACGACGAATGAAATCAAATAAATAAAGTTTCATTTGAATTTAAAAATGTTTTAAAAAAACCTTATATCAATTGGGGAGTTTCTTATTTTTACTTACATATACTTGAACGTCTCCCCTTAAGATCACTTTAAGAACCACGCCAACCTTACCTGCACGTGATGCACCTTACTGAGGTAACGAATGAGAAAAAGGCGACAGCGCGAGGGTAAAGGCGTTATTTCACGGCACAATGTACCGTACCTGATTTCCAGGGGGGCTTGGCCGCGGAAATCGGGTACGGTACATCGTGCCGTGAAATAACCCCTTAAGGATTGAGTTACGACCATCATGCATATAGAAAAAAGTCCGTCATAGTGACTCACTTACGGCTTTTTTCAATAACTTATCAATGAATAGTTTTTAATATGCACATTATACATCTTCATATCCTATAGCATGAATAGTTAAGGGGGAAGCCGATATCTGTCTTAAGTTAAAGATAGTACTTATTACAAATATGTACTAATCGGGTATAGTAAACTCAGATATGTTATTAAAAAAACGGCCGTTAGTCATTTATACGCGAGGCGTTTTGCGATCAGTCGGTGCATAACCAGTCACAACTCACGCTGGCTGGCATAACAGCCTTCTACTTGCGATGGATTTCTGATGTCTCTATTGTATTGTATATACTGTGTAATATTATTTAACTCTGTAGTCAAAGTTACGTCACTTTCACCTGCTACTTAAAAAAAATAGAGAGCGGATAAAAAAGACAGAAATTATTTAATAGTCCCAAAAATGTCTGAGTGCTATCCTGTCCGTAATGGTTGTTGTTTAGGTATCACGCGCTGCTGCACAGATATAGAGGCATACCATTCATAAACAATGGACTTCGTGAATGAAATAGTATCGGCTCGCAACGCATTTACAAACTAAATTAACCACTCGCTGAATGAGATATTTTGGTTTGCATAAATGAAGGCATGTAAATAAATCAAGATATCGTTATGGAGTTATGCGGATGGGGCTGCTATTAAACTGGCACTGCCTTGGAGCCCCCGACGAATACCATTGTATTGTAATCAACATAACGCACCTTCGGTAAGACAAGGGTATAAATGTAATTTTATAATTTTTCATGATAGATATTTATTTGTTCTGTTAATATTTCTCTGAAGTAATTGTTCTTTACGTGAAATATGCCTTACACTTTTTAGAAGCGTCTTTGTTTCTCCAGACAAAAGGATGTTTTTAAAGAATTTAGGAGTACTTAACTAATATTTACATATTCTTAACAAGTAAATTTTAATCTTTTTTTTGTTTGAAAGGTGACTTCATCGAGAATGTTCTTAGCTATGATTCAAGAAACTGTTTTTAGCAGTTTGTAGATTATCAGCTCTTTTCTAGGTAATAATTAGATGTGAGCATCTTCCACAGGTCTGATTGAGTCTAGATTTGGTATTTGTTACTTTAATGATATTAGAAAAACCTTGACCTGATGCTGCAGCGTCATCTGGAATCCGTAGGGTACTCAACTCATAACCAACTTACAACAGATATATGTATATCGTACTCATTGGAATGATCTTACTCTTATGTCAGAGAGTTTATTGAATTTGCAATTTCCCTTGTTTCTAATAAATTTATATTATAAAGCTCAACTGATTATTTGTATTTTGTACGCTTTAATCTATGGAACTACCAGTCACATTTAAAGAAATCGTTTTTGCATATTATGGCCTTATTTATTGAGGAAGGCTATATGGGTATATAACTTCATGCGGTTGACTCTAATAAGCGGAATAGTAACAAAGAGACCATGAAAGTCAAGCTGTAAATAAGCATAAAGATACACGGGTGCGTTGGTGGTGCGGTGGCGCGCTGGTGAGTTTGTCCAATAAATTTAATATGTGGGTGGGGTGGGTAACTGCCTCATTAGCTTAGTGGTCGTAAGCGCGACTGTTATTCCCGAGGTCCTTGGTTCCATTCCCAGGTCGAGCAAAATGTTATTGGGATTTTCTTTATGCCCGATTAATGACAATAGGGGCTCGCCTCCTATGACATGGGACCTAAAACATACCCGGCGAACTGTGGATGTGTACATCTCTGCCTAACCCTTCGGGGATACAAGCGTGATGGTGTGATATGTTATGTGAAACTGTGGGTACAACTAGTATTCCTACATTTAGAAAAGGACATTACTGATTTAGGTCCCATAGAAATATATTTACAACAGCTCGCGTTACCTGACTACGTAACTGATTAAAATACCGATAATGTACTAGCATCAATCGTGTTAGTTCTGATGGTTAATAACGATTATATAGAGTTGTTTGTGTATAATCTACGAGTAACGTCGCTCAAAACAAATAATTTGTATATTGTAAGAAAATTTCACAATAAAATCTACATATTTGTTTTGGCTTTGGTATCGCTCGTATCGACATAACATAACATACCATCACGCCTGTATCACCGAAGGGTTAGACAGAGGTGTATTGACGTACACTCACAGTTCATTGAGTATGTTTATAAGTCCCATGTAATAGGGGGCGAGCATATTGCCATTAATCGGGCACAAAGCCAAACTCAGAGCTGCTACTGAGAATTTCATAGAAAAACCCAATAACACTTTGCTCGACCTGGGATTCGAACCCAGGACCTCGATCATAGCAGTCGCGCTTGTGTTAACCTGCCTATAAGTTATGTATGGTTGTTTGATTGTAATTGATTTTATATGTCGTTTATTTATAACTAGCGGTGTGCCCGCGGCTCCGCACGCTATTGTTACTACGCAATAATTATTTAAATCCCTTTATTTTTAGTTATTGTTGACAATTCATATGCCGTTTCAATTGAGAAGTGGCATGTATATCCCGTGTACAATTTTCATAAAAATCGGTTGAAAACTATTATTGTAATGTACAATTTCTAATGCATTATTATAGCCTCTCAATTATCGTAGGTATGATGTATGTTTCCCGTCTATAAAATTTGATCAGAATCGGTTGAGAATTGATGAAAATTAAACTTTTTGAATTACTTTTTTTTAATTCTAGAAGTAATATTGACAATTCTTATAGCCCATTAATTATGTAAATAGTTAGATTTCCCATGTATACAATTTCATCATAATCGGTTAAGAATTAATGAAATTTTAATTTTTTGAAAATGTCTTTTTTTTACGATTCCCAAAAGTGTTATTGAAAATTCTCATTACTTATCATTCATGGAATGATTTATACTTCCCGTGTACATAATTGAATTAAGGAAAATATTTTTTTTAATTTTTTTTACATTATCTATAAGTAATATTGAAATTTCTTATACCTTATCAACTGACCGATGATATAAGCATCCCGTGTACAAAATTTTATAAGAATCGGTCAAGCCGTTTTTGAGTTAGCACAAAAAAAATGTAATGGCATATTCATGATCAGTATCGTTCATTTTTACGCGTATCGGGAAATTTTGGAAAAGTATTAGAAGTACAGACAGGACTACAGATTTATTAATGTAGATAGCTATATTTATATAATACCAAAAAAAAAAAAAGACATAGATGGGTTCATCACTATGTGTATTGTGGTCGCAATCCCTACCACCCCGCTATATTACTGAATATACACCGGCTGATTTCGGAACACGACAAACCAAAAGAAAATCATAGATGGGATTATTACTGTTTGTATGGTATTGACATTATATGCCAATATAAATACACATTAACTGTCCCAATAAAACTTTAAAAATAATTAAAATCATACCTTATTACGGCCTACGGGAAGGGTTTTTGAAAAAACGTGCAACCCTTTTTATTCCTTTTTTACCATAGGCATAAATATGAATGGGTTCTTCATACAAACTTTCACCCAAGTTTTATTTTCACCACATGTGGAATAACAATGAAATAATTCACTTCTAGCAAAACTGTATAATCCAGATAATTTAGAATAGGCATATCGCTTAGAATATATAAAATCCCGCGAGCCGCGATTGACAGCGCACGTCGTATTTATATCATAAAATAAAACAGTTATTATGCCGTACTGCATAGTTAAACAGTTTATATACACTTCAGCCAATCTTAAAAATAATACTGGACTATCATTTAATAGGTAATTATTAGAAATACAATATATTTCTTATTAAGTATAAATATATCAATTAATCAACAAACCAGATTGACAATCAACAAACTGGTTGGTATGGCAGCCGATGTTATTTTACCATTATCGCGCATGCGCATTTGTTGTTCCCATATTTTGTTGACAGAAATTTTCATTCCCTATTTTCTACCCTTAAAGTTTTATTTTCGCTACAAAAGTACTCTGTGTCCTTTCCTAAATTCCAATCTATCTCTATACCAAAATTCATCAAAATTGGTTCAGCGGTTTAGGCGTGAAAACGTAACAGACAGACAGACAGAGTTACTTTCGCATTTATAATATTATAGTATGGATTAAGTGAGATCAACCTTTTTTGAATAAAATCGGATTGAGTTTTCAAACATGTGTCAAAATAAAATGTAATTTAAACCACAAGCATTAAGGAGTATTGATAGGGTTGCCACCCGTACTATATTATATAGTATTGTACTATATTTTAGTCAATTATACTTTATATTATAGAAACATAATATAGTACGAAAAATACTATACATATTTTCATCGCTAATTCAACTGTCGTGCTTATTTTATATAATTTTTTAAATGGAAACAGAAGGGCAAATTATCATTGTTTATTTTCATTTTGTTTGAAGTTTCTAGAAAGAAATAATATCAACATTTTAGATGTCTATAATATTATGAAAAAATTTAAAGTTCGAATTAGAACAGCGCAGAGTAGATCACATATTTGGATAAGTATGACAAACAGAAAAATGAATAAAATAAAAGAAAAATCTCCCGAACTTTCACATAGGAAAAATAAGACCTGTTGTTATTTATTGAGAAAAGCTTAATATATTCAAATATTATAATTTTCACAACAACAAAGTGTTTGAATCTAATAATACTACTAAAAAATGGCATAATATGCTATTCAATAGCACAGATACAAATTTATGAAATATATTTTGAAAGTTAGGGCACAGAGAAATTATTTTTGAGATTTCTCTTCTCTCTGCTTGGGACAGTCCGACTGGCAGAATACCTCCACCCTACAGAAGACCATAGCCAAATATCCATGAGTTCTGTAATAAGGGTTCAAAGTTGGCAAGGCGCTAGTGATACCGATGGAATTTCAAGCATCCATATGCTACGGTAGTCACTTATCATCAAACGAGTCGTATATTGTATGTTGTTGTTTGATATTAATTTTAATAATGTACATCAAACTAAACTGGTAGATAATTAACCTTTGATTAACAATAAGCAATAGCAATTAGCGTCAGTCTCATTCTACTTTTATTCTCATCGTTTTCTTCTGACTGGAAAATGGAAGGAGGCCTCGCAAAGCTGATATCGCTGACGTCTACATTTGGTCTAGCGCCGCCACTGTCTTTCGCTTTGTATATACATATTAACTAATACAACTTGTTGTTTACTTTTTACTAAAATGTTTTTAGTTCTATTTTTGCCAAGGCAGTTTGTTGTTTTTTTAATTATGCATTTTATTGTAAATTATATATATTTAGAATGTGCTCATCAAGTCTTTCAATTGATAACCGTATTGTAATAAATCAAGAAAAATGGAATAAAAAAATTAGAGCTATACTACCATCATATTGTACTTTTCAAAAAGCCAATGTTACTCGGGATGATCTGAGAATTCTAACGACACCCTTAACATCCAAATCTGTTCCGTCATTTAAAAATTATAGTGGAATAAAGAAACTCACATACATGAACCCTGAACAAATTTCGCTACTTTTTTGAGCAGATACTCAATAATATTTAAAAATAAATAAGTAATATATTTTTTTCAAAATTTCCGAATAGCACTAAATTTTTTGCAGATTTCTTAAAAATATATTATATTTTTAAGAAAAAAAGGTGGCAACCCTATGTATTGATATCATCTTCGAAGCAAATCCCCGCCAAAATAACTTTCTACCCATTTTTAACCCCTTTAGGTGATGAATTTCAATAAAATACGAAACTCGTCTTTCATCAATTCCGTTAAAAAAGGTTTGTGCAAAATTTGATGTAGATTGGACGAAGGAATCACGTCGTCCCATACAAACTTTGCCCCCCTTTTTCACTCCCTTAGGGGTAGAATTTCGGAAAATCCTTTCTTATCGTCCTACAAAGAACACACCTTCCAAGTTTCAGGTCTCTACGATCAGCGGTTTAGACTGTGCGTTGATCCGTCAGTCATTCAGGACAAAGCATTTTATACGTATAGATTATAAATTTGTATCGAGAAATATTATTTCACATACAAACTTTACTACCCCCTTTAAAACCGTTAGGGGTTAAGTTTTCAAAATTCTGAAATATTTATTTCATTATTTACATCGATCAGTTTTTCTCAAACGATAACATCCAGTCAAACATAATTTGTAGATAATATGTATTAGTAGGTAACGTTTGTAAAAGTAAATATAACACGATCCTTTATAGGTATTTGCCATTTGATCTGGATTAGATAAAAGTTTTAATTAGATTGTACCTGACATTCAATAAAAAAATTCAAAGCTGTCATGAGAATTACTGCCGACAGAATTGAAAACTTAAAACTAGAAACATTTTTCCTAAACTTCAAACGATAGAATTAATAATAAGTAGGTAAAAGAAGTAACTGTTTTTAATATTAAAACACACATATAATTAGAAATAAGACCTTCTAACATAGTAAAATATAATTGTGTAACATAAGAAAATATTTTTTGATAATCGTACACACATCACGGGACTATATCGATGACGACTTACATGAATTTATTACCTATCCAGACCACTTACGGTATCACTGCACTTTGTTCTCTAAGGTTCCTCATCCGCCATAGAAAAGGGAGGATCCTCCGGCCAGACGGCTGCTATGTCTGGCGGCCAGCTGCCCCGACTGTTTTTTTTTTTTTTTTTTTTGAACTGTCTACACTGTTAGCCTTAGGGGCCCTATCCAAAACAGAGCCGCTGCGGCTTTTACAGCTTCACCGGACTTGACACCCCGACTGTTGTTTTTTTTTTTTTTTAACTGACTACACTGTTAGCCTTAGGGGCCCTATCCAAAAACAGAGCCGCTGCAGCTTTTACAGCTTCACCGGACTTGATACCCCGACTGTTGTTTTTTTTTTTTTTTTAACTGACTACACTGTTAGCCTTAGGGGCCCTATCCAAAAACAGAGCCGCTGCGGCTTTTACAGCTTCACCGGACTTGGGGGCGAGCGCTTAGGGCACTCAGCCGCGAAAGTTTGTGACGACCCGCACGAGGGTGCCAGAGTGGCCGAACCTCGGCTCGGGCGGTCGTCGCGAATGCGAAAAGGTCGCGATCTAACTAATTCCCTAATCCTAAGAGAATTCGAACTAACTAACATATACTCATACTGGGAGGAAGGAGGGAGCCATGCGTATGTGTATTTAGCAATCGGAATGGTTTTTTTACACTAACTAGCGCATTAGTCTAACTAACGCAAAAAAAGAAAAAAAAAGGTCCCTTACAGAACCTATGTACCTGTGTGGTGTGCACGTGTGTGTTGTTCATACGTGTGTAGTGTTGTGTGTGGGTGGTATAGTGTCACTTTGTATCGCGCGGGCGGCTGCCTGACCCAAGGGCTTCACACCCAGAAACGGACCTAACCGACTGTTGTAGTCGGGTTCTTGTATATACTCAACGATAGAGTTAATTTCTATAGCGCAATGGAGGATCAGTAGAATGCGTCCTATGTGGCTCGATAGATGTCGCTACGTAGTTGTGTCGATGCGTTGATGCGTCAGTTGTGGCGAGAGATGTCACTACATACATTAATAAAACAAAAAAAAGTTATTTAAAACGACCGGAAAATTATACACTTAAAATACATATGAAATTCTATACTGATGCCATAGAGCTCAATAGATTGCTTTTTGTTTGTTTGTTTGTTTGTTACTAACTTGTTGTTGCTATTATTTATTATTTTTACATTTTGTAGCTGTTAGCGACGCATAGGCCTAAGCGTGATGATACAAAATAGTAATTGTAAATATAAGTTGTAGGGATTAATAATTTGCATAAACAATCATCTATCTAATGTTTTCAATGTAATATTACGACTTGTAGGTATATAAGAACAGTAAATAAGTTATAAAAATGCTTCAATGTCATAGAAATAGTCACTTAAAGTATTGAACTCATGTATCGTCAATAATCCGTGTTATATAGAAGTTATATGTGATATTTAATGTTGTATAGGTTAATTAGCCTACTATGTATGTTTTTATAATGTTTATAACGTTGAATAGTGTATACATAACGAGTTTCAAGCCATTTAAAGTTGTAATGTTTAACGCTCTGTATTTACGATGTTTATCAACCTATAATGTTGCAATTAGTGTTTTTATATAGGTATTTATGTCCGCAATGACATAAAACAGTTTTTATATTAATTGAATAATTGTAATTAGAGATATTAACGATTTATTAAACATTGTGTAGAAATAATAATAATAATAGATAGGGATAGCAATAGTGCAACCGCGACGCGTCACCGCGGTTAGCGGGCCATGCCCATATTTGGTAAAGAGCAGTAAAGGTATAGGACGCCATCGTTTCGTCTCGCTCTCCGGCAGCAAGATAAAAGGCGAGCTACCGGGGCCTACCGGCATCTGGCTTACTGGAAATTAGCTCACAGCCTCAAAATAGAGGCTTCTTATCTTATGCCCCCCCTCGAGAGGGGTCCCGGTATACCGCTCGCCTTCGATAGCAGCGACAAGGCGGAGTGCCTCGCCACTTGTTTGGAGAGCCAGTGCTCTCCGAACAGTGTCGATGCAAATACCGACCGGGTCGAGGGTATCGATGGATGCGTGCGGGAGCTGGATAAGCTCCCCGCGACAGACTCCCTGTCCCCAGTCACGTCTGAGGAGGTTCTTTCCATTATAAAAAGCCTTAAGCTTAGAAAAGCACCAGGTCCCGACGGGATCAGGAATGAAGTACTTAGATTTCTTCCCGATCGCCTCATAGCTCTTTTGGTCTGCATCTTCAATGTAGCCATAGCCCACTGCCATTTTCCAGCCGCCTGGAAAAAGGCCATAGTCATAGGTATCCGTAAGCCCGGCAAGAGCGCGTCGCTTCCCGACAGCTATCGCCCGATCAGTCCCCTAAATACTTTAGGGAAAATGTACGAGCGGATCCTTCTGAACCGTCTCAAGTCAGTAATAGAGGAGAAAGACCTCTATCCGCCTGAGCAATTCGGTTTCCGTGCTAGATATTCTTGCACTCATCAAGTGCACCGCCTCACGGAGCACGTTGCATTTAATTTTGCTGAATTATATAAACCCCGCCGTACACTTGCGGTCTTTTTCGACGTTGCCAAGGCCTTCGATAAGGTCTGGCACGAGGGATTGATCTACAAGTTGTATCACTTTGAAGTCCCCGATAGGCTAATTAAAATAATTCGCGACTATCTAACAGATCGCACCTTTCGCTATAGAGTGGAAGGTGAATTGTCCACGCCCCGTCCAATACGCTCAGGCGTTCCCCAAGGTTCGATCCTGGCTCCTAGCCTATTTAACCTGTACGTCAGTGACCTACCTCGACTCCCGGAGGTCGAGGTAGGGCTATACGCTGACGATACAGTCTTATATGCCTCAGATAGGAATAGATCCAACCTCAGACACAAAGTCCAACGCGCCGTGACCACTCTCGGGAAGTGGTTTAACTAGTGGCGAATAGCCGTCAATCCCTCGAAGAGCGCCGCGATGCTCTTCGATGCGGATTCGTCACAGATACCGTGGAAGCTTAAACCTGTTAAGCTCTACGATAATCCGATTCCGTACGTAAGAGAGACCAAATATCTAGGGGTAACCCTAGATAGTAGGCTCTCTTTTAGACCCCACATCCGTAAGGTTAGGAACAGGGCCGCGTGGGTCCTGGGCCGGTTGCATCCTCTGTTGTGTTCGGTGTGCAAAATGTCCACGCGACATAAGCTCACGCTCTACAAGACGTGTATTCGACCAATTTTGACATACAGTTGCGCTGTGTTCGCACATATGTCCGAGTCGAGTTTCAAACGGTTACAATCGATACAGAATAGGTTTCTCTATCGTCTCACCGGGGCCCCGTGGTATGTTCGAAGCGTAGATCTCCATAGAGATATGGAGCTTCCTTCGATACATGCCTACGTTAAACAGCTCTCCCGTTCGTATTTCGACACCGCGTCGAACCACGCGAATCCGTTAATAAAAACAGCCGCCACTTATGTTCCGGCACCCACGGACATCCGGTGCAAACGCCGGCCGCGCAATATTTTTATTGATCCCAACGATCACATCGAAAATTCGAATAAATATTACACATCCGTCTCTCCAAACAGAGCGTGCCAGCGCCCACGCCCGCGTAACCACCGCTCTCTCCGCAGAGGGCGGGCGGTCAACTTCGCTCCCGCACACCCGTCACGTCCACCCTCTCTAGCGGTAACCCAAGCCTAGGTCCGTTCCACGGAGTGAAACCCTTGGGTCAGGCAGCCGCCCGCGTGATACAAAGTGACACTATACGTGCAACACTTAGCTACCCACATACAACATTACACACGTATGACCACACACACGTGCACACCACACAGGCACATAGTTTCTGTAAGGGACCTTTTTTTTCTTTTTTTTTGCGCTAGTTAGTGCAGAAAAACCATTCCGATTATTAAATACACATACGCATGGCTCCCTCCTTCCTCCCAGTATGAGTATATGTTAGTTAGTTCGAATTCTCTTAGGATTAGGGAATTAGTTAGATTGCGACCTTTTCGCATTCGCGACGACCGCCCGAGCCGAGGTTCGGCCACTCTGGCACCCTCGTGCGAGTCGTCACAAACTTTCGCGGCTGAGTGCCCTAAGCGCTCGCCCCCAAGTCCGGTGAAGCTGTAAAAGCCGCAGCGGAAGCTGAAGACTCAAGACTCAAGAAACAAGACTGGAAGAAACAGAACCCAGAAGATAGCACTAAGAAATTGTATTGTGTCTTGAAGAATACAGCGAAATTTATTGTGGTATCTGTGTGTCATTGCATCTTCACAAGTGTTCAACCCGCCAGCGACCCAGTCCTCTCCGCTTCCGTGCTACGTCAGCGCCGCGCCTACCAGCAGGCACCTCACTGCGTGTGTGTACCTTAATGTTTTCGCCCTCTTCACGCCTAGTAGTTTCGGGTGTGAGCAGGGTCGGTCGCACGTAGTGAGAGGCGCTCGCACGTACTGGTTTCCAGACAGCTGGTTACCGTAGTGTGTTATCCGCCGTCGGTTATACAGAGTACGAGGGAATCGTTTCCGTCGCGTTCGCGCCCTCGGTGCGCGGTCCCGCTCTGTATTGGTTGACGTAGCACATTTGTAATGGGCACACGCGCAAGCCCATTTTAGTAGCATATATATTGAGAAAGTTTATAGACTATATAACTTCTTGTTTGAACTGAGATTGATGTTAGTCTTAATGGTCCTGGAGCCATTAGAGGCTTGGACAGCTTCACCGGGCTTGGGCTTGGGAGTGAGCGGCCTTAAGTAGCGAAGCAGTGACGATGGACTTCAAGCAATCGTGACTGTGGCAAGTAATTTAAAACAACGGGGTGCGTACGGTTTGTTATATTAGGTCTATTTAGTCAGCGTCTATTTATCTTAATTCTCTTATTTACCTTATATTTCCTGTATTAATTTCGTATATATTATGTATTGTTTATTATCAAATTTCCAGGGCAACCGTTAGGTTAATGTTAATTAGATTTTATTCTACGCAAATTTATTACATTCCTTTGATGTCTTGGAATTATATTTATGTTAGATTTTATTTTTCTTTAAATCATTTTCCTTTTAGAATTTATCTTTTTAACTTTAACTATTAATTGTTGTATATGACAGGTTTTTGGAGATAATTCTCCACGAAAAAACTAACGTCCAATAAATTTAAATATCTGGGCGACCGAGCTTTGGTCGGAATCATAAAAAAAGAAAATCTCCTATTAATCCAGGTAAAATTGGAATGTAAAACATTATCTAAATACAAAATTACATCCAAATCGTCTGATCCGTTTCCGAGAAACCAAATTGCTCACTTAATACTTAGATAAGTTTAAATGCGGGTGAAACCGTTGGGCACAGCTAGTAAATAATAAACGTAAACTTTTTTATCACTATCCACAGATTTGCAAGTCGTTGAGTTTATCTATTGAAAAATTACAGAACTAAAATGACAGAATAAGATTTTAGGAAAAAAATAAAACAGAAAGGGATCATAGGTTTATTACCGGCAAGCGCTTTTGCCGCGACTTCGATTTACGTACTATCTTTTTTACTGAATTGCTAAATACCAATTTTATCTATCTTCAAATGACGGTTTTTCATACAAACTTTTATCCTCTTTTTCACCACCTTAGGGGACGAATTTCCAAAAATGCTTACTCATTGCTCACCTACAGTGTAAAAGGAACCCGCATGTCAATTTTTACGAAAAATAGCCCTACTTGGGCCGTGCGTTCATACGAGTTGGTCAGTTAGTTACAAATACTTTGTATAATATATACATACATATAATACGAATTATAATATGAACAATATTTATGACGGCAAAATCGGCGGTGAGTTCTTTGATTTTTTTTAAACAAGTACTTGGTCCACTTGATAGTAAGTGGCTACCTAGTCTACTTACCTACCTACCATAGGTATCACAAGACCGTTGCCATCCTTTAATCCCCCAACCTCATGTAGCTCTGGAAACGCAAGTTACCCTAGGAACACAACACAAGGTAATTAAGCCATGATCTTCTGTAGGATGGATTATAGGTATTCCACCAGTTGGACTGCTTCAATTAGAGAGAAATTTCCAAAGAAATTATTCAGTGTACCCTACCTCTCTTTGAACCCCCTTTTTCCCAAGGAGTTCTGGAAATCCTACCCATCGCAGGAACACAACAAAAAGGTTATATGGCTCCGATTTTTATTTTAAGATACTCTTGGCTGGCTTGTCTTGACTTGGCATAATATGACAATATAATGTTCAACACATGATGCAAAGGTAATTATTTATTTATACATATAAGAAATTTAAGTTTAGTTAATATTATATGTAAATGAAGAGATATCTGTTGCTATTATAGCTACCTAGGAAATATTATAGAAGTCTAAAGTTGTTTGTTTAATTAAAATTTAAATTAGTTTTGTAATCAGTTGTAATGTATATCACGCATGATCAGAACAGATATATTGTTGCGAATGTTCATTCTATCACGTTGGTATTCTTGTTTGTTGAAGTTTGACTTTTTTAGATCAAAAAATGTTTTGAATAGCAATTTAAAAAATATAAGTTTTAGTTATATACCTAATTTTTTTTAAACATAAATATAAAGGAATAGTTGTATCATAGCTTAAAACACGAAAGTTTTTAGAAATATTAAACTTTTACGTGGTCATAAAATAACTATAATAATTAGTTTATTTTACAAAAAAGTTCTGTTTTAAACATGTAAACATTGTTTAGTTCTGCATTACCGTAAAGTTAGAGAATATATTTCTAATTTAGCTATATTTCTCCAGTCACCTGGTATTACAATTTGTAAGTGAATAATTAACTATTTACTTTAATAAGTGTTTATTAGAATTTACATAGGCTATTTATATTCGTTACTAATGTAGTATAAAAATTGCAAACATAATGTACCTACATATGTACCGATTTTACGGATTTATTAAATCTAAACTGTTCTGAATTTCGGTGGTCCATAAGTGTCGTGGGGTAATCCTTGACTAGTAGAGATGATGTGGCCATCGTCATGAGCTAAACTGGAGGTTGTCGTACTAATAACATTGTTGCCGGATAATAATCCACCGTAAACGGTACTGGTCTCTGACAATCCGCCAATATTATTTAAATCGGCCGCTCCAACAGTGAAAGTCTCTGGACGAGATGATACCTTATTGATATCGTATTTTTCAGTGACGAAGTCGCTAACTGGACCATGGATGTTTATAGGTGAGTAAGAGATCTGCTCGGTGTATTGTCCTTGAGAAATCGAAGAAGGAACACCATGACTGCCGGTGCTATAAATGGGGTAGGAACCGACAGTGCCGTGAGTACCGGAAAACGATCCAGATGTACTAGAGCCGAATGATCCTGATGAACCAGACCCGAAAGATCCCGAAGAACCTGAGCCGAATGATCCTGATGAACCGGAGCCGAAAGATCCCGAAGAACCTGAGCCGAAAGATCCTGATGAACCGGAGCCGAAAGATCCTGATGAACCGGAGCCGAATGCGTCGCCGGCCTCATTTTGAAGACCAGAGAAGGTGACCGTTTGTCCTTGTCCTTTGTTGTAATCATTTACTATGCCATCAATAACTGCTTGCGTGTCTTCCTTATTCTTGTATTTGACGAAATAAACTTCAGGTTTTGTTGGTGGCTTGTTTTCGATTTTTGGCACGAGAATGTCTTGAGGTTGGTCTTGTTTCTTAGAGAGAACGTAGACTATAGTCTTCTCTTCGTGTTGTTGAGGTACAGGGATTACTTGGGGTGCACGGGTTTCTGAGGGTGTCTTTACGAAAATAATTTTGTAGTGTTTCTGCGCGGGCGGCAGTACGATGGGTTTCCGAGGTTTAGGTACTTCAGGCTCTTCTGGAGCTGTATGTACGAAGTAATGTTTGTATACCTGAGGAGGTTGTTGGTGGATATAATACTGTTGGTATTTATGAGCGGCTTCCGTCAGGTAGTGGTTTTCGTATTCCTTGTAAGATGGAGATACGCTGTGGGTAGCATCTCCAGCAAACGACGAGTAAATAGGACGAGCCAAGTTTGTGGAGCCAGAACCGATATTTACACTCGATGGATAGTAGTAATGACCTTTTGATTCAGTGTTGACGACAGTCTGTGGGTGGTATTGACCGTTTACTCCGCTGCCGCTTAGTTGACCATGTCCGGCGTAATGTTCAGACCCACTTAGAGTAGTTTGGCTTATGAAACCTGTACTAGGTGTTGGGCTTACAGTGGATCCTATATAGCCACTTTGAGAAGAATGTTCTTTATAGTTGAAACCTGTTGAGCTTCCATGGGTGCTTGATCCGTGATGGCCTGAGCTTTCTCCGAATTGGTACGAAGGCACTCCATACGATGTCTGGGGGACTTTGTAATGGTAACCGAGCCCAACATCACCATTAGCTACAGCCAAAATAGCAGCCAATATCTGAAACTAAGTAAAAGAAATATGATACAAATTTGATTATATTTTACTCCTATTCGGTACTTGTATCACTAACTGCGCATAGTCTTCTGGTTAATAAAGTTCACTCCAAGAACAAGTGTGATTACGGAGATGATATTAGTTGCTAACGTTAATACGAAAACGAGTTGAGATGGGCGGTTACGTAATCGTGAAATTCGATTATGAATGTTTTACATTATCTAATTACTAATGTTTATAACCGAGATATCTTCATAATCAAATGATTTACATTAGTATATCTCATAATCGTCCACCGCTAATGAGAAGTATTGCTAACACTAATGTAAATATAATGCTTTACAATTATGTTTTCTATTCAGCGTATCGTTGGTGACACTTAATTTTTTTTCCAATATCTATTGCTCACAGAGACGATTATAAAAGGACCTGTCAATACTTTGTCTATTTTATCTATGAAGGTATTGAATTTTAAGTATTGATTTTGTTTAATTCCAGTATTCACTTCAACCGGATATAACATTGTTGTCACGATGACCAAGACAATTTTTTTAGGTAATAGTGTTACGTTCTTTATTAAGATAGTGATGTCTTGAAGTGACCCCTTCTCTGTGCATTCATTAAGTTATTAATATGTATATTAACTGTTAATATTAATACAGTTGAAAAAAAGATAAACCCTAGTGAGATTCTTGCTGAGCTCTTCTCGATGACTGGGTTATTTGGAACTGTTAGTATATAGTGTCTTAATATTAATAAGTGCCTCCTTAAGGCCTAAATCGAATAAAGTATTTTTTATATTTTTTATTATATTTACATTATGATCATTCATTTTCATAATTTGCATTCTCAAGAGCATATGAATCGGTGTTGATAATACTGGTAACATAAAACACATTTCAGTCATGACGGTTGGTAGCAAAAACAAAAAAATGGATATCAGAAATATTTTTTTGAGAGATTGTCCGAAGGGCAAAGTTACTGCTACGGAAATGATTGATCCTTACCATTTATGTATCAACATTGTAAATAATTACTGTCACTTGCTTTCCTCATTCTTTTACAATACTTGTTCATTATTCACAACCTCCACGACGCGGCGCGACGCTGCAGCGCCGGATTTTTTATTTTGGAAAGTTTTTAATACTGCTTTCGTGTAACTTTGAACTTTAAAGTTCAAAGTTATTTTTATTTAAGGATTTTGTTATTTGTTAGATAAAATTTATTTAAATAAAATAGTGGTGTATAATATAATATAATGGTGTATAACTATCAAAAATATCTGGCTAATGAGAAAATATCATGTAATTATTACCCAAGTATTATTATATATAAAAATCAACTTTTATACTATGACGTAAGTAGAATTATAATTTCGTGAACATTAAGGGTGTCTGGTAAGAGGTTGTCACTAAGTGAAGTGTCTGGCAATGAATGACGTGATTTTTAATAATATTCTGAAGGTAATACCAAAAATCGCACTATATAATTTGATGAATTTAGAACGGTAGTTTTACACACCTTTAGTACCGTTTATCTGCCAAAGCCACGATAACCCAAACTTCATATTGGTCCATCGTTTTCACCTGTGTTGGGAGCATGCACTGACAAACTTGCAGCTTTTATAAAATAACGAAGGTCTGGGGTCCACGGGCTCTTAGACTTATAAGGTATATTAATTGAAAGTATTTATTGCAACAAGTATCAAAAATACGTCTCATATACTTAAATTATGAAATCATAAAATATGTTCGATTTCCGCAAACTAGTGGTCAGGAATCGCCTAAAGCTGTCTGCACAAGACTATAAAAAAATATGCACGTCGCAAACTGTCACCATTTCTCTGGCGCCATTATTGTAGTGGAACCGACAAGTTATGTTGCTACTCGAAAAAAAAGAACGCGGTAGCTATAATATTACTTATATTTATTATGAACTGATAATAAGAGATTAAATATGTAAATAGACATGATTATTATGTGTCAGGCTGTGCGTGCATTGGGCGCGGTGCAACGTTTGGACAGACCGGTCGCGGTCGTCAATACAGAACTACTCAAAGACATTGTTGCAACAGAGGCACATTCCGGTGAAATTAGATCTCTTAGCTTTGTATTATACTAGCAAACGACCACGACTACGTTCGTGTTTATCCTATATAAATAACAATGAAACGCTGTTCGCTGGTAAGTGTTGCAATTTTAACTAGAAAATTTTCGACAAACTAAACTGTAACTCACCGTTCGAACGATGGAATATGCATAATTGTTTTTTCTTTTATTCTATACAGGTCTTGGAAGATTTAAGGGAAGGAACTCGATATAGGTGTCGGAGTCATAGTGCTTTTGACTATAGGCAAGGGCAGAACAATGTCTACCGGCCGGCGGATCATCTAGTTGCAATATAAAATTGAATTAGCGCCTAGCAGACGTGAAACATCGAAATTATTTTGTATAAGTTATATGCTTATAAGAACAGATTACAACAGGAATCAGATATGGCAAAATGAAAAGATAAAGCGTTACAAATTAGTTCCATAAAATAATGACTGTTTTTACATAAATAATCATTTTTATTAAATACAAAATATAAAAATTTATTTGAAATCGCTACAACTCAATATTTTCATAATTGTATATATTCATAATTTCATAATTCATAGTATATATATTCCATCATATAGCGTGGCTGTATCACCACGCCAACAATCAGGTTTACCCTCGCTTAAAGATGTTTCACATCAAAAATATAGCATTTAAAGCACTCAGCAATTCGGTCACCAATAGAAAGCTACATTAACTTTACATTATTGTAAGAATTTTCTGAATCGGATCTGTAGTTTCAGAGATTACCTTCTCCTTTTTAAACTTCACCGATCTAATTGATTGATGAAGGCGTTAAATATGCGGAAATCCATTGTAAATAATTAATCCGAAATTTCTTAGCTATTTCCACCTGCAATTGAGGGACGATGAAACACGTGTTGTCGATTGTGGTCGCTTCACTTTTTGAAGACGAAAACTACTGTTAATCTGTTGCTGGCGGAAGTAGCTAAGAAATTTCAGATAAATTATTTACTTTACCGTTTTATAATCTTCTTATCTACCTATATATAAAAATCTGGTGTGTGTCTGTTAGTAATATTGTAATTCCCGAACGACATGACCGATTAAGCTCATAAACAAATAATATAGTTGTTTTATAGAGACGAAGTTTTATAGATATGCTAGGATCCAACAGGTGATGCTGTGATCGAGCCGTTAATTACCTGAAAGGTCGGAACAAATTCTGTTGTGCTAGCAATTAGTAGTATAGATTATTTTTAATACCGGAGCGGTAGCTTGGTACCGACATGTCAACAGGAGAAATGAAAGTCATATAACTAGAAGATTGTTAAGTATAAAAGTGGACGCATATAGGAGTAGAGGAAGACTGGATTATGCGAGAAGAAAGTGAAGGAGGAAAATGTGTTATTTCGTGCTTAGGCGGGGTGAGTGTAAGAAGAAAACTAATAAATCAAGATACTTTATTGAACGTTGAGCAGTATAAGCAGGAGCACATAAATATGGACATTATTAATTATTTTCTTCTATTATAATAATTATTTTTTGTACTAATTTTATCTATAGTAATATTATAAATGAGAAAGTAGCTCTGCCTGTTTATTTGTTATGTTTTCACACCTATACCCTTGAACTAATTTTTATGAATTTTGGTATAAAGATAGATTGGACGTTGGGGAAGGACATAGGCTACCTTTTAAACTTGAAGGGGTGAAATAGGGGAGATCATTCGAATGAAGAGCATATTAAACCTATTTTGATGAAAGGGTACCTTATGTCGTGCGAATAAAACTTGAAGGGATGAAATAGAGGATAAAAGTTTGTATGAAGAACCCATCGTTTCTTAAATTATGTATATGAATATTTATATTTATGGTTTTGGTAAGAAATAAGAGGGTTTCGTTTTTTAATCATCCCACAAGGCGGTACAATAAGGGATGATTTTACAGTAAGGTAAAATTTCAATTATTTTTGAAGATTTATTATTACGGTCATTTTGTTGGATTCATACTGGCATTATAATTACAATACCATACACGTATTGATCGGTGTATAAGCTATAGCGGTGTGGTAGGGATCGCGTCCACCATACACGTAGTGATGAACCCATCTATGATTTTCTTTTAGTTTGTCGTGGTCCGAGATCAGTCGGTCTACATTCAATAATACACAGACGAATTTGTGGGTACGAACTGGTATAATAATAAAATATATACTGATTTTTGTATCTTAAAATTGGCGTAGAACGGAAAACTTTAAATATCATCACAATCCAAACTGATGATAAAAACGATGTGGAAGGAAATCGGAAAAGGAAAAGCGACTGCTGAAACGTTATTGTGGTTAAAGGGCATTAGTTAATATCCAAACGCCACCATGTGTGCCCATTGAGTTATTATGTAAGCGCCATGCATTTTCCGTTCACGAAATTTCAGGTTCAATTTAGTATTCGATCCCGCGTAGCAATTTGTGATGAATTTGTGTACAGATTACTTTAAATATGAGCGCTTTAAGTTAGGAATTTGCATCTTAGACAAATGGTTTAGGTAGCATCGTCATGATACTTGCGTTCGTAACTAAGACCGATCCGGGAAAGGATTCCTCGGCCTCACTCACAACAAGTGTATGCTGTATGCACCCCCAGGTGGACAGGGGTTTGAGGCGTTATTCGTTTATTACTCGGAACCGGGCATCGTCCGGCTTTAATTGACCTTCATGGATCAATATCTACACACTCTTGTACGGAATGGAATCCTGGACAATGTACACAAAACAAAAACGACGACTGAACACATTTCACTTGTGCAGTTTTCGGACCATACTGGTTATAACATAGGAAGACCGTGTGACAAACAAACGTCATGAGCGTTTTATGAACTGGTTAAAACAAACTTCTACGTATTAAAACAGTGAATCAAATAAATATAATATTATCAATATCTACCGTCACAACGACCAATCAAAAATCAACGATATCAATTAAATTAACATATTTATACTATTTTTCAAATATACTTAAACATTATAATTCTTCTATTAACTTTATAATCTGTGTACCTAAAATTGAACCACGTTAAAGTGGAAACATACTAAAATTTTGTAGAGTGAGTTTAAGCCCGTTTATGAATTCCAAATGAAAACATTAAATGATCGATTAACTTCCCGCCAAAAAAAATTCCATTTAAACTCTTAGAAAGTGTACGAGGCAAGGTCGCACCTAACGCCTACATAATCCCCCGGGTGTTTGAACAATCCGTGTTGCGCAACTCGGGAGTCCAGTCTTTGGGTCACCGATGCGAGTGCGATGAACTTGAATTGTAAGCATCCGCATGCTTCTCAACAACACGAAATCGATATTAATTTATTTAAACATTTTCATATAATTAAATCAATTGGAAGTTAAAACTTAAACCACAAAAATATTTTTTTTTTGTAAAACATTAAATTCACGTAGTTCGTTCGGATTTTGCTAAAATGAACTTGTAATATATCAAAGGTCAAGTACGCTGCATAATTTATATGGATGATACTAAAATGTCAATGCATTTATTTTTCTTAACTTACCTACTTTTTTTAAGAATAAAGTTTCCGATCAATATACAGTAATCGTTCAAGATTTTTGTGTAGTGAAATATAAAAAGGAAATATTATAATTATACACCATTCGGTATTTTGTGTAGAACTAAAGCTTTTTTTTTTGTTACTAGAAAAAACACAAAAATTAATGAAACTGATCTTAATAGACCATGATCCATATTTTATTGTTTTATTTAAATAATCACCATCAAGGCTGTATATATCTTACCATATGGATAATATATTTATAATAGTATTTAATGAGTGCCAATTCAACATTTGAATATGTAAAAACAGCCATTCTATTTTATAGATGATGCTCTATATAAATTAGACACTTCGTTTTGTATAATTCATAGATTTGAGTGTTAAAAATATTATGTTATTAATTATTTGAATTTCGTCATCGATACAGGTTTGATATTTGTACGTAATTCATGTATTATAAAATATTGTAGTTTCTTATATGAAGAGTCTAATAGAAACCCAGTAAGCCCGCATAAATTTGATATTTATGATGTACATGGATTTATGAACACTTTACAATTATGTTACAATTACTACATAATTTATAAGAACATTTCGTGTAATAAACAAAATTAATTAATTGGTAGTTTAAAGTTATACATTATTGATTATAGTTTTTTTTATAGATTTTAGATAATATTTTTATTTATTACATAGTTTAAATTGTTAAATTATAATGTACAATTTAAAAACGCTAACTATTAAGCAACGTTTATTAAATAGTTATGTATTTAAATCTAAAATTGCCAAACTATATCAAATACCGAAATAAAAGTCACCGTTTACTATTTAAACTTATTATTTTCATTCTGTGTGAATACTTTATTTCATTGTAAATAACGTTTTGTATGATCTAATATGATCATTCTTTATATTACATACTGTTCATATTGATTTTTCCGTTCTTATCTTATTATTATAAAGAGTATAATATGTATGTGTTTGAATATTACAATGCTTTTGTCCACTTTTTGTAAGTTTAATGTTTAATTATATTAATGTATTCGAGTTAATAAAAAAAATTAAGATGGTTTGGTTAACGTATTGTGTTATTATTACCTACCGTTTCATATTATTAGAATATTTTGTAAATTTTTCATAAATATCTAAATTTTTTATGTGTATATCTAAAGTCTTCTTAAACATGCCGAGAAAATTTATGGTAAACGTTCTCCGCATTTCTGAAGCATTTCTTATTAATTTTATCCCTCGTAGGAAATATACTATATTTATTTTATTTTATTCAAAAAAGGTTTATGTCCAGTTATTTAATATATAATTTAATAATTTATGAAATTTTAGAAAACGCGGATTACATAAAATACATTTTCATATTAACTTTTATAAGATGTTAAAAAAGGTATTTTACAATTCATTTATTTAAAACGATTTAAGATTAATTTTAGCAGTTTAGGATAAAATTACACCACTTTCATTTAAAAAATACACTTGACTGCGCTTTAGAAATAATTTATAATATAAAAAATTGCATAGTAATGAACTGTAATTGTTTAGTGTCAGCTTAAATTGTTTAAGTAAGATATTATATTATGCAGAAAGTCCACTGTTTTTTTTTTGATATATTATATTCGCCGAGCTTAGATATAGATATTTTATTAAAGATAAGTATATAAAAGGTTACAACTCAGACATATTTTTAGCTGAAACTGGTATTGTAGAGAACGTCTTTAAGTGTCAAGTATTTTTAGTATAATTTTAATATCATAGTATCAGTAAACATTAATAAATACACCACACCCACACAAAACAAAAAATATGTACACGGTTCAAATAATGCATATATTATTAAAATACAATAATATATTAACATAGAAAAATATATTAACATACCCAAAGCGTGTGCATTTTGAAGCGATGTGGTCGCTCCAGATGAATCTCGGTAAAAAGTAAGACCACAAATGTCGCGATGATCGTCGACCCGTCTCTTAAATACCTCTTCGGGAAATGTGCCTTAGTCTATAGCCTGTCCGGCTTTATCCGTGTGACGACCATAACAAGGTTACATCAACGAGCTCACGTGTAAGTAAGTATCCACCTACCGCCTCGGCCGCGGCAAGCTACATGATGACAAGTGACAACTTATAGGTAAATAATATACCATAATTCTGTACTTCGGAATTTATTACTTGTAATATTTTATCTTTATTCAAGTAACATACGGTAGCCAAAATTTGAGAAATAATTCATATTTATTTACATACCGTTATTAGTTTTTAGAATCAATTATTTATTAGATTTTTGTGACTAGTGTATTATTTTGATTTACTTGAATTATTGTACTATTCATTTTAATTATTTCTGGTAAGCACAAATTCATTTTTTCAAGTTTTTTTCTTCGGATTCAAATTATCTTTTTTTAGTTTAAAGAAAATTGAATAAGTATATAAATGCAAGATTTTTGATAAACCTACACTAAATACGTTAAGGCATTGTTGGGCTGAGTTGGTACTATCGCTTCATAGTGTTTTTTGATTTGTGTCTGATTTATGTTGGTTGGAGTTGCTAAATTAATTAAAGAAATAAATACTCGTGTAAGTATTTCATTATATAATCACAGTTATAAATAGGGCGCACGCGCGAGTCGTGTTCCTCACGCTCCTGGTTATTTTCCAGATGAAAATGCTTATTGTGGATGATCTAAATAGAAAAAAATCTGTCACTGAATTTTTGTAGGCCTTTTTAATATCCACAATTATTCAGTACATTAATTTGAAATGTAGGTTATGGTTTACTCAGCGTAAGCCATTTAAGCGCCCGAATTAATTCACCGTGATCATTTTTTTTGTATGCAAGGAGCCATAATTATTTGTCTAAAATAAAAATTGCCTAAGTTACTCCTCTTAACATCAGCTATCTGCTCACCATCGTCTCATCATTTCAGATATTACCTACCGGGCGAAAAATAGACAGATAATTTTTTTTTAAATTATTTAAAGTTAAAATTTTTTAATTACAATTTTTAATTACTTTATCCAAATTTTCTTGCTACTTCCGCCTCAAATGATAAAACGGTTATTTCGTCTTTTGGCAACAAAAAACGTTTGTTATTAAATGTTCAGTTGAACCTGAAAATGTTAAATCTGAAAATAATAGTGGAAAAGAAGAAAAATCAAAAAAGAAAATCTTAGTAACTGAAACGATTAAGGTGATGCGGTTGAGCCTGTAGACCCGAACATTATTAACCTTATAAGGAATGTGTTAAAAATGTTAAGTAAAGTATAATAAACAAATAAATACTAATTAATTTTATTTTTAGAATAACAATGTTAATAGCATTTTTTATTATTAAGAATTCATATTTAATCTATACTTACTCTAATATGATAAAGTTTGTTTGTTTGGGTAAAGGATAAAGGGTAGCCTTTAAAACTACTGATTAAATTGTAATAATTATTTCAGTAATGATTGTCTAGATTATCCAGATGATACTCCGAAGCTCTGGTAGCTGCGAATATCCACTACTACATCTCGGAGACTCGGAAGCCGGGACAGAGTGCGACGGTTTTTCACGTCCGGTCAACTTTATCTATTTTACAAGGCACAAGTTCGGCAGTGTATGGAATACTGGTCGCATCTCTGGGATGGATCCGCAAAATACATCCTCGATGCTCAGGACAAGTTGCAGAGAAGTGCTGTTCGCATTATTAATGATGCAGACGTTACTAAATACGTCGTGCTGCTTCAGCTTCACAGGAACATCGCCTCACTGAGCGTGTTCTATCGTCTGTATTACTGTGATTGTTCTGAAGAGCTGTTCAATCTAATTCCCTCCACTCCGTTCCACAAAAGAACCACACGCGACGGGCTTCGGAGTCACAGTTTTACTGTAATCTCCATCTTGGCACGAACTAAACTTCATGAAATCCTAAAAATGACTCTTTAATGACGATTTCATTTTCTTTCTCAATCATACAATAACGGTAAAGTTCACACATGTAATCTGTTTTTGAAGTCTTGAGTCGTATCGAATAGTATAGAGTATAATGGTGCAGCGATTATTACATTTGTGAGTGCATTTTCTATTTTTAGCACCAGAATAGAAATTATCTTATTTTGTATTTTTGGACTTAAGTATTTTTTTACTGGCCCTTTAGTTTACTTAACAATTCTTGTAAAATCGGATCATGAGTGCCTTTTTAGGGCCTAAATTGAATTTTCAATTGATACTGCATATAAATTGTCAACATTATGAGTAAAAATAAAATTACGGGATGTAAATAACTACTGCGCAGTAAAAAACACGTGCGGAGCCGCGGTCACGCCGCTAGTGATAATATAAAATCAACTTGAAAAAAATCACTGCCAGCCCGCTTTCATGGAATACGCTGTCAAAATCGTTAAACATAGGAAAATAGAAACACAATACAAAATAGGTCATAGAAAAAATTCTTGGACAATATACTAGACATCTGTGCAAAACTAGTAAAATCTAAAACCACTAAAACTAGCTTTAATATTTAAACAACGATAAGTAATTCAATTTTACAGAATATATTAAAAATATTTATGTTATAACTTGAGCCGGATCATTGTTTACTTTTAGGTATACAGATAATAAGATAATATTATATCCATAACTTTTAGGAGGGTTTTCAAAATTGTATGTACCTTTTGGAAGTACTCTATAGATTTTGATAATCGGTTATGAGTATGACTTAGAATTTTTTAATGACGGGGCTGAACCAGTTGTATCTTTTTTGTATTAACCTAGAAACTTGATGTTTCTACAGCAGTTTGAGGTCATAAATCCTAGTACCTATTTGGTATTAATTTCAATTGTATAACATAAGCCATTTTCGAGAAAAAAAATAATTGATTACATTATAATTTTACATTAGAATAGAAATTTTATGATATTTCCCATAACTTTTTTTTAAATACTTTCCTTCGTGTCATATTTCAATATTTTATCCCTGCGGGAAGTACCCTATTGGTTTTGAGATTTGGTCACTGATCGCAATTTTTAAACTTTTATTTTGAAGTGCCTATCTCTTTATTTTGTTAACTTAGAAATTAGATTTATATACAGCAGTTTGAAGTCATATAGATCTTAGTATTCGCTATTAATTTCAATTGTATACATCGTCTTTTTCGAGAAAAAAAATGTAATACAAATTTGTTATATTATAATTTTACACAGGATTAGAAATTTCTTATTTTTGGATTTATTCCTAAACTTTTGTTAAAAGACCTCTCTTAGTGCCAAATTTCAAAAGGTCTGCGGGAAGTAATTTATAGCTCAAGTTGTTTTCGAAAGAGTGTCGAAACAGGGACAGACAATCAGCCAGACATACGGACAACAAAGTGACTGTTCACCGCCACCGTCATCGGAACCTCAACGAGAACAAGATGACGGTGGTGCTGAGGTAGAGGCACATACAATTACTATAGCTGCATATTCATCACACGCCCACCATCTCCTCCGTCGAATTGTAGAGTAGATCGACGCGACCGCTAAATCAGCCCGAGATTGTGACGGCCCCATGTACCGACAATACAAAACAAGTTTTTTTCTACAGTAACAATACAGTTGGCCACAAGCT
Source organism: Saturnia japonica (assembly GCA_033032175.1). Classification (NCBI taxonomy): domain Eukaryota; kingdom Metazoa; phylum Arthropoda; class Insecta; order Lepidoptera; family Saturniidae; genus Saturnia; species Saturnia japonica. The sequence continues at coordinate 28,517,804 of CM065304.1, read as the reverse complement.
CACCTGATCTTAAGTGAAGATGTGGCTCAAGATGGCAGCACGCTAAGCCTAGTGGAAGACAGGCTCTCAAGAGCAGCTACTAGGTCACACCTATTGATACTTGGCGAAAGTTTTCAACTTGAGTGTGGTAACTAAGCTGGCGGGCATTAGCAAAAGCCCTACCACCATGCTATGAGTTTCATCACGATGTTTTCCTTCACCGAAAGCACAGGCTCATTGCAGAGATTCGAACTCATGTCGATCGACGCGGAGCCCGTACACGCTGCTAACGGAGCCAGTTTTGGTTTCCAAAAATCAAAAATATGTGGTTAATAATAAAAATGACCAAGACATTGAAACACGATATTTATTCATTAATAGAACTTGTAGACGAAGAATGTTTGTGGTATAAAACCAATAATATATCCAAAGATAAAATGGAAAATTGATAAAACTGAACCACCGAGACCGTCGCGTCACGGTGGACAAACGATCGCTGTCACGTCATCTTGGTCGTGACCCGAAACAATCTCGCTCTCGTTGACGTCCCGGTGACGCGGACGGTGGCGATGAACAAACCACCTAAGATTTCTGACTTTTTTCCTCATTATGAGTTACGGAACCCTAAAAGATGGGACATCGTTTAACTATGACGCGAGCGAAGTCGCGGACAAAGTGCTAGTGAATACATATCAGTGATTGGATAGAAATTCAATAGATGAAAAAATTGTAATTGGTCGGTACCCACGGCCAAGGCCATTTCGAAAAGACCTTCGAGGTTGACGAACTTGACCCTGTAAATTAATTGACATAACGATGGTTCGATATAATATTATTTAAGCTTTTTACATAATAGCGAAATACATTTGCATAATTATTTAGTAGGCAGGTTGTTCAAACGTGGTATATTTATATTAAAAAAAGTCATAAACAACGATTTTATTTTCTATTTTATTTTACATAAACGGTCTAAGTTGCTACATAACTCTATAATTTAAAAGTATATATATACATATTATACATGTATATATGTATAAATAATTCTAAATATTAATATAAGTTTGAAATATTATAACAAAACTATATTAAATGGCAACATCTATTGTAGGGGCCAGCCAATCTACATAATGTTATGTTTTTTTGTGTTATTTTATGAAAATAATAACAAATACTGTTGGGTACGCGTCACTTCCCCTCTGTGTGAGGGGGGGGGGGGGTGTGGGGGTGTGTGACGTTTCTCCGGTTTGGACGGGCGTTTTTGTTGCGCCGGATGCCCGTCTCGTAGACGCCGTACGGATGACAGTGGGCCGCGTGATGTTAGTAGTGAGGAGGTCCGGGGGGTGCAATAATGCACGACCGCTTGAGGTGCCGGGTCTTCAATGAAAGTCGATATCTTGATTGTTGATTGTTCGCAGGACGACCAAAGCTTTCTTCGTGTTGTTACTTGTACTCGCTGACTCGTTGAATTGCACCGTGCCCAATACGGTTTTTTTTTTTTTTTTTTAGGGGCCCTATCGTCAAACAGATCCGCTGCGGCTTTTACAGCTTCACCGGACTTGGGGGCGAGCGCTTAGGGCACTCACCCGCGAAAGTTTGTGACGACCCGCACGAGGGTGCCAGAGTGGCCGAACCTCGGCTCGGGCGGTCGTCGCGAATGCGAAAAAGTCGCGATCTAACTAATTCCCTAATCCTAAGAGAATTCGAACTAACTAATATACACTCATATGCACGTTCCCCTCCTCCTGGGAGGAAGGAGTGGACCATGCGTATGTGTATTTAATAATCGGAATGGTTTTTCTACACTAACTAGCGCATTAGTCAAACTAGCGCAAAAAAAGAAAAAAAAAGGTCCCTTACAGAACCTATGTACCTGTGTGGTGTGCACGTGTGTGTGTTCATACGTGTGTAATGTTGTGTGTGGGTAACTAAGTGTTGCACGTATAGTGTCACTTTGTATCGCGCGGGCGGCTGCCTGACCCAAGGGTTTCACACCGAGGAACGGACCTAGGCTTGGGTTGCCGCTAGAGAGGGTGGACGTGACGGGTGTGCGGGAGCGAAGTTAACCGCCCGTCCTCTGCGGAAAACCCCCCAATACGGCCCCTCTTCGAGCTTAAGTAGTTCGGAGAATGACTGTAAAGAGAGCCCCGCTTTATTTCGTGTTTTAATTTCAGTTTTCGCTTTGGTTGCCCTGTTAATCTCTCTATATTTCTGTCATTATATATCTTATGTACACATGTTATATATCAAAATGTTCCTTATCGTATTACCTATCCATTACATATTCACATAAAATATACATCAATTATATATTCCGTACATAAGCCAAAAACAATGTAATTTACGGGCGGCATCACTGTTTTCCGTTCGTAAAGTTTCTATAATATTTGATATCCTTACTCTATTGGCTTACTTTATGCATTAATCTATTCTATATTAGTTCTATTTTCACATATGTGACTAACAATACATAATCGTTTATATACATCTTAATATATAACATGCAACTTAAAATGTAGCGTAGTCGCTAACATTTCTCTATAATATTGTCTGTATTAATCTATTTTATCGTAACACATAGTACATAACACGTAAAGACAATAATATCACATAATAACCTAACAAGAAACACGAAAACAACTGTTCTGTCGCCAACAAATACAATATGTTTTGTTTACTTAATTTAGTGTTTAAATTATTTCTTCAGTAGCAAAGTATAATAGTATTTGTATTTAAGGTCGCAGATTGCTCGTGTAAAACAAATCTAATTGACAATTGTCAACTATTCGTATAATATGGCGATATATCTTTAACAAAAACAGATGATTTCGTATTTAATTGTATCCTAAAATAATTTCAAATAAATAGTTTTTATTTTACATTATATATGTATGAGTATACATACATACACACCACCACGCCTGTATTCTCGAAGGGCTACGCAGAGTTGTACTAATGTACACCCACAATTCGCCGTGTATGTTTTATTTAGGTCCCATTTAATAGAGGGCGGGCATATTCCCATTAATCGGGCACAAAGCCAAACTCCGAGTCGCTACTGAGAATTTCATAGAAAAACTCAATAACACTTTGCTTTGAAATATCTCGCTTCCTATGCTTTAAATGATATTTGCACGTTAATAAAAGCTGTAGAGCATAAAATACTCTATAAATTTGGTTACAGGCAATTTTTATAGGTTTAACCGTTACCAAGTGCGTAGAGATCAGCTATACATGTGATAACGCAAGGTCAACCGTGAATCCCAATAAATAGTATGGCTTATACAGTTACATACATATTATTTACAATAAAAAAATACAGTGTAAACTCCATATAACGATAACTCTCTATAACGACAAAAAATGCTCAGTCCCTTGAGTTTCGTTATAAAGAGTTTACACTGTATATTAAAAAAAACTTTATTATTAATTATTTCATACAATATCTTATTTTATACTATGTATATGATAATGATAACAATTGAATAAAATTAGTCAATCTTAAATGTTGTACACCTAAAACGGTTTAAACTTGTCGTGGATGGACTCTTCAAACCGTCGCGTCGCATTGTTAAAAACAAGTTGCGCACTTACGGCTACTAAATCCGCGATTTCATGGCCACTAGGCACTATTCGATTTACATAATTATTTGAAAAATTCGTTAAATATATAAATTACAATTTTTCATTATTTCTTTTGAAATAAAAATAGCTGCGTGAAAATACATATTCTACTACTGGGCAAATATCCTACCTACATAAACTGTAAAGTTTGTATTTTCCCATAAATTACAGAGTTACTTCCATTAAATAAATTGACGCGCATTCTGTAATATTGTGTCCAAGTCCAGTGAACCTGTAAAAGCCGTCAGAGGCTCCAGGGCTCCTAAGTCTAACAGTATAGTTAATCAGAAAAAAAGTAATATTCGTCCATACATTTCTTTAGATTCGAACCAAGTAAACACATCTTTCGATACACCGGTCTAAAAACAGCAATGACATAATCTAAAGTTGTATTTAAAAAAATACTGAAGCAGAGGCAATTGATCAAGCTTGTAAGAAAATAGTATACAAGTATTTAAGTAATTGCACTATTTTCCACAAATTACTTGTACTATAACTATAGTATGCTCTACTGTTGAGACGAGAGGTCGCAGGTTTAAAAATCCCCGCCCGTGGCTGAATTTTGTGAGATGAGATTAGTTGTGTCGGAATGTTAAATATATAGTGTGTATTAAAAAACCCCGTCGGATCCGTGAATGTGTCATTAGGTATCGAGATTATATTCTGTTTATGTTATCTATCTCAGATTATAAGAAAAAAAATACCCCTAATAAAATGTAAAAAAAAATAGTTAAAAGTGGAAACTTACATGGCAATAGAGGCGGCGCGTCGCAGGGTACCGCTTACGATCAAACGTACCGCTGCGCGCCGCGCCGCCTCGCGCCGCACAGGGGCTGGCGATGGTGTTATCACGTTTTAAAAATTTGCTAAATTTTAGAGAATCTAAAACTAAATAAATTAATTTTCAATGGCATTAACATTTTTATTTTATTAATAAATAAAATTTTAATATTTTTTTGGTAATGTTATTGGGATACCTATATACTTAATACAAATAATACAAGCTTTACTTAGTTTTGAAATTGTGTCCCCATATAATTTTTTAAATTAATGTTCAATAAAAAACCTTATTTAGGTATTTATCCATTGAAATTTAATTAATTTCTTTGTATCATAGCGAAATAGTTATACTAAATAGTTTGGAAGGCACCAAAGACTGACGTAGTTAATACGAGACTATAAACTGTCGTCATCACAATTAATATGTCATAAATAGTTGTTAAACATAAAATATTGTATTCTGTTTTGTACATGTTCCTTTTTATATTTAGTATTTAACAAAAAACAGCAAAGCCAAAAAGCACATAAAATTATCTTATGTTGCATTTTGGTATGACGTGACGTCAAAAAATCCATCGAAAGTTTTCGTGGAATTTTCGCCATTTCATTAAAGTGTGGTCGATCGTACTCTAAAATAATAAATTCAATAGGTTAATAATGTAAAATTAAAGGCGACTTGCACTAAAAAAATTAAATCAGTTTTAGCTAAAATTCAGTTCAGTGGTATTAAATTGTACACAAATAAATAATATGATAAAAAGGTTTTAGTGCAAGGCACTCTTAAAGCGACGACGGTACTAAGTATAATTATAATACGAAAAATTATATTTACCTACGCGGTGCTTGCATACCTTGTTGTTTAACGAAATTCCGCGTATAAATTAATAGTTCTTAATACTGATAATGTTTCTCAATTTGGTAAAAATAAAAATGATACGAAACCGGTTCAGTGGTTCATTAATTTAAATTTAAATCGCGGTTGAGGTCATCGCTGCTGTATATAATAGCAGAAAGACCTGTCCAACAATATTAGAATTTCCAATATTAAAAACAATACACATGTATTGTATTTGTTTATGTATATTATATATATATTCTTTACCACAACTGAAATAAAATGAGTACGTAGAGCCTATATATTATATATAGGTACTTTAATAAATCGGAAATGTTGTTTGTTTAAACTAGTTCATCTCTGGAATTACCAGTCGGATTCGAAAAATTATTTCTGTATATGATAGCCAGACTCACGAGAAATAGTATAGGCTAACGAACATTAGGCTACATCTCTGAGCTAGCCTTAAATATTAATTTTTGTTAAGTACCTAAGTTAGAGGTAGAAAATTTCCCGAAATGCTTTACTCGCGTGTGCCGCGCTGACGTAATGATTAATTATACGTAAATATAATGTGCTACAAAAATATTGGCTCTTAGTAGGTACAAATATCTAAAACAAAGTCCGCGATAGCATATACCTATCTCTTATACATAAGCCATAATAAGGTATTTTGCGTTTTTTTTTATTGGAGATTAAAAATTGTTACTTCATCATAAAGAAAATATTATGAAGTTAATCTTTGCCCTTTAAAGCATGTTATTGGAACACATAGTTTAGGAGATAATGAAAAATTAAAATAATTTGTAGTTGCGGGAAGAACAATTATGATAGACTACATGGGTGCGATGGCGGCGTGGTGTTTGTCGGTTAAAATTAACACGGGTGTAACCGCAGGGCACAGCTAGTACTTCATTCATGCATTGAGACAGTAACAGTTCTAAATTTCGTGTAACGTTTTAAACTTAGATGTTAGTTAGGTATATAGTTAGGAATATTAAATCTACATCAACTTAGGCATTTTACTGGGCGACCACCGAGAAAAGAAACTGACTCCCGGGTAAGATAAGTTCCATAGAACTGTGTACATATTGCTCCGCCATAGTATCTTGGTGTAATAGGCCCCTGATTTCATTCATTACAGAACTACCAAACGACGTATGAGCCTCTAAAATAATTACGGTTTCGCACTAATAAAATAAACTGGTCATGGTGAATCAATTCGGGCACTAAAATGGCTTACGCCGAGTAAAGAATAAGAGATATATTAAATTAATGGACTACATAATTGTAGGCATTAAAAGACCTACAAAAAAGTCCTGGAAAATATACGTCTATCTTCTAAGGAACACCCATAGTAAGGATTTTTTACTTTAAAATAGCCGGGAGCGGGGAAGCAAAAATTCTGTAGTCCACGTTAGCGAAGCCACGAGAACCATTGAACTTAGACACTAAAATATTGAAATTGTCACTCAATGAAAAGTGACAGCAAGAGATATAATACTCATTGTTTAGGTTCATACTGCAAATGTCAAACAGAAAATAGTCTATGATTAAAAAGTCGCTGGTCGAATGTCGACCATAGGACGAACGCTAGTATAATATAAATAGGAACAAACATGCTTTTCTTTATTGCCCATTTTAGTTCTTCGATATTGTTAGAAACTAATAATAGACGTATGAAAAGAATTAAACTATACATAGTATTAGAAAAGTATGAAAACCAAAACTAAGGTGGCTGATTTCGAATCGACCCTATACGCTTTCGTAAAATTATATATATAACACTGTTGATAAGTCAAATGACGTATTAGAAGTTTAAAAATTAGTTAATTAATAGTTAACTGACTTCAAGAAAAGACGGAAGGTTAGTTAATTGTCATGTTTTTTTTTTAATGGTTGTTTTATTATTATAAATATTTTAATGATTCTTTGTTTATTAACCGATTTGGATGATTCTTTTTTCTTTGGATAGGGGATACCTCAGAATGGGACAACAATATAATTTCATTAGTATAGGACCTTCAACTTCGAAGATACACCAGGAAACTCTTCAAAATTATAGAAGTGGGTTTTCTTTGTTTTGTTAAAAGTTGTCTTCTTTTTCATCGTGAGACCATTGTATTCATTTAAGAATAACTCGCGGTTTAGCACATTACATATAGAAACACTAGTTGAAAAAACTTTTCATACAAGTTATTACGTATGATATTATCACGGAACTGATGCCAATTCTTAAGTCAGTAATAACATATGCGAGATACACAACAGCTCTTGAAAGTTTCACCGCAATCGGATGAATAGTATAGGTAGATGTAGAGGAAAATTAAAGAAATATGTATTTGATAGTATTTTTGTGATGTAAGAATACATCTATAATTTTTTAAATCATGTAAATCGGTTAAGTTCTCGAGTTATAAACATACTAACAGACAGACAAACGTTGACGTTACTCGATATTTGTATTAATAATAACATATATATAATATTCGTCCATGATATAATATTTAGTACAGAAATACCTATTTATAATTTATCGAATATTGCAGGTATTTCCGCCAAACGAGTTTTGGATCCGGGTTATTTAGGCAGTTTCATCTCTGAACTTACCAAGTGTTTCGTAAATATTCATCATTTCGTATAATCTTAATATAATTCATAAAATTGATGGCCTGTTTTTCATGAAAAACAGTTTTTTTACTTAATGCATATGAAAGTATATAAGATACATATAGCAAAACAAAATATTTTTTTAATTTTTATCTGTTTGTTATCCCGGGTAATCTGCGAAACGGCTGGGATTTTGACGAGACTTTTACTGATGTTATAAGGAGTAACTTAGGGTACTTCTATTGTGGCAAAAGAATTAGGGTTCCACTCAAATAAAAAAAAAACTAATCATGGTGAATCAATTCGGGCGCTTAAATGACTTACGCTGAGTGAGCCATGAGATATATAGCAAATTAATATACCACATAATTGTAGACATTAAAAAGACTTACAAAAAAGTCAGTGAAAACATATATCTGTGTTCTAAGAAAAACCTAAAACAACCTTTTTTTTTCTTTAAAATAACCGGGGGCGTTGGAATAAAATTCACATTTTGTAGCCCACATGAGCGAAGCCGCGGCCACAGCTGCTTAATAATAAATTCACATATATCCGATTTGTTGAAATTTATTCATCTATTTAAAGCGTATATATATCAGGTATGCATACCGGAAAGTGTCATTTTAATTTGTCCATTTCTATGCGCGTTAGGCGTGCGTTAGGCGATTGAAGCAATTATTATTAGTATTTGACAAGATATAGGTGCATTTGGCTGTGCATTTTCAACATTAACTTTGATCTAAGTCAACTTCAGAACAACAAATGTGGGACCTGCATTTAGCCGTGTGTCCTTGACAACCCAGTAACAATACTGCGGCCGTGTCTGAGTATGGTCTGAGTAATGTTACCAGTAATGAGTTAAGAGTTTTTTTCTTAAATTAACATACATGTATAATGTACCGGTTGCCAATCCAGCATTGTAGTCGTTGATCCATCATCCTTCATTAAAAAAACTGATTTTGTATTTGAAATGGACACAAATGAATGATTTTTACCTACATACCAATTTTCAACTTCATTAAACTATTTAAACATATCTATTATCTTCATATTTTCATTACTAATTTATTATTTGTTTATTTATATTTATCTGACTACCTATTTCTAATGGTTTTGATTTCGCTAATGTTTGGCGGCCATCTTCGATTTTATATTTCTGAGTGGCTCTATAATTTTTACGTTGGAACTGGTTGGAACTATATCGCAATCTCTTTCAGTGTAATATTACCCTCCTTTTGGTTTCGTGGTAGCAAGATTGTAAATAAAGTGATCTTCTAACACGACATACAATATATTTTAGTATAGCTTTCAGGAAAATATTTTGGTAATTAACAAAATTATTGTAGTTTTGTGGTAACATGGTAAATAATATCAAAATATGTTCTTTGTTACGTTGGCGACACTGAAAGTTTTTATAACTGGCCACTTGTAAATGATATAATAAAAAAATAAGTTCTGATTTTCTAAGAACTTTCAATGTCACCTAACGTAACTAACAAACGTTACTCCGTGTTCTTTTTTTTTGTTCCGTACCTCATATTGAAAAAAACGGAAACCTTACAGGATCACTTTCTTGTCCTTCTGTCTGTTTGTGTGTGAAGACATTTTCCCTCGATAACGACTGGCGAGATAAAGTTAAAATTAATATCATATACCTACTAAAGTTTATAGCCTCATGCTGCTGTAAAAAATCAAATTAATCATATCCAAAAATAAGAAATTTCTATTCCCGTGTAAAATTATAGTGCAAACAAATTTATTTTTAAAGGGCTCGAATATTTTATATTGAGTAATATAATATAATATGATCTTTTGACCTGGTACCTACTGATGTAAGAAACTCAAGTTTCTAAGTTAACACAATAAAGAGATACGGCTCTTCATAATAAAACTCTGTAACTCGCACACTGTGATTAATTATCAGAACATATAGAATAATTTACGGAGACCTAGAGTCTTGAAATTTAGCCCAACGGGAGCTCTTTAACATAAGGAAAGCCCCAACGCCAATATCACGCCAGTATAATGATATATTATGTAGGTATATTAAATCCGTACATGAAATATTTCTTTGGAATAAAAAATAGCCTGTCAGTCCATTTTTAGAAATTCGAATTCGGGCCGCAATTTGACGACCCCAGTGCTCTATGCGGGCTCTAATGAAACATGAAATAGATTTTTATATCACTTCTGAAAAATTACTTTTATTTCAATAAATATTTTGTTGTTTAAAATATATATTTATTTTATTTATTTTTTATTATATTTCTTAAATCATTCATAAAGCATGTCTTCTCGTCTTTACTTGTTGTCATTTAGTATTCTACTATTTTTAATATTATAAAGCTTCCCAAACTGATAATTACGATTTTTTAAGTGTTTTATAAATACTTGAAGAATAAATTAATACGAGCTGATTAGTTTGGCTTTCATAATGACGATGTATCTAAGAAATACTCAACTGGGAATTTCCCGCGAATTATGTGATATTGGATTTTTTTTTTTTTTTTAAATAAAAACATCAAAAGTTAAGACACGTGAGCCGTGAGGACAAGGTTCAGAGTCAAAACATGAACAGCGGACTATTCCAAATCAAAATGAAATACATATTCTTATTCAGTTTAATATAACTTAACATACCATCACGCCTTGTTTTCCCAGAAGGGTTAGGCAGATTTGTACAGAGGTTTTAGGTCCCATGTAATAGGGGGCGAGCCTATTGCCATTAATTGGGCACGAAACCAAACTCCGAGCTGCTACTGACCTCGCCCATAGCAGTCGCGCTTTCAACCACCAGGCTAACGAGTCAGTTTAAGCTATAGTAAAACACTTTTTTACTTATAATTTTACAAATTTACTCTTCCCACCAGTTAAGAAAACACCAAGAAGAATATTGATGATCAACTCACCAGGAGTACTAGTGTACAACATATATATTTATTAATTTTATGTTTTGTATTACAATGTATACATTGTTATAATAAACCTGCTGACCCGAGCGAATATAACGCGTATTATAAACTGTAAACAATCTAACGCTATGTCAAGTGGATTGTAAATAGATGGCGTCTCCTACGTTTTACTTGAATATATTGTTATTAGGAATGCTATTAATTTATTTGATGAATTTAGACGACAATAATAATTTTATCTATTTTATTTTTCGTCAATAGCGAGGAACGTAAGAGTAAAATTCGAGACGATTATGTGTTTGAATAAATAAAATATTATAATAGTGTTGTTAATTTAAATTGTAATTTTAGAACCTTTCAATAAATAATAACATAACTATACATAGCAACTATAGTCATAGAGAACACAAAGGAGTTTGTATCAAAGATATATGAATTCTTCACAATAAGATATAAAATTATGTCTGTATATTCATAAAGAATTAGACTCCGTTCTAATGTCGGCGAGCCAGCCCGCGTTAGCGCGTCATCATTTTAATGGGGTCGTCTAGATAAATTGTTTTCTAAGTGCAACGTTAACGCGCGAAAACGCGAACCTTTTGTGTTGTATAGAAAACAATGCACGCAATGTCAAAATGTGCGCTAACGCGCGTCATCTAAACATACCTAACCTTAGCGCAAGTTCACATAGGCTGCCTGTTCACTGAAGCGGAGCTGTGGAAATTTTATTAACAGAATTGCATGAAATTCTAATACAGTTCTATTGATCAAAATAGGCTAAAGATGCAATTCTATTGGTTGAAATTTCACACCTCCGATTCAGTGGATAGGAAACCTAAAGGGCTTGTTCAGGTGAGGCGCGCAGTAGCGCAGGTAGAAGCGTGTTTTAATAACGCGCACTTATAATTTCCATAATTTTACACCTAACACGCGTTAGCGCGTAAACGTTTGGATTTAATAGTGAGTATACTTATTGAGGAAAGTTTATATAAGCTACATAACTTAAATCTCCGACCCTAAGGGTGGAGCAGTAACTATGAACATTAAGTAATCTGACAAGCTGTAGCCAAGTACGGGACAAGTGAGATCAACGATACGATACACGGATGCGTTGGAGGAACGGGCGCGGGCTCGGGTGCGGCGGATGTTGGGTTGAATATTATGTAAAACGAATAAAACCGTGGAACACAACAGCTACTTATATTATAAAACCGAAAGTTTTAGTTTTTACGTGATATTTATAATTCTGCCATATACATATTAAATTGTTTGATCAAGCATCCGGAATATTTTAAGATGTTTGACTAGTGCTATTTGAACATTAAGTAAAAAAGTCATATGATGAAATTGATAACACTCGTCGATAGTATCATAATATACCATAAACTATATGTTTTATAGCATCATAAGACCTCATGGTCAAGGCGAATGATTTAGTCAAATTTTTAGTGATTCTGCAATAATTATGGCCTACTTGTAGCCTGTTATAAGGCTACGTCGATCGACAGAGCTCGAATTCTTCATTCTTCTTTTTACCACTTATCCTGCTTAAGTAGGGTCGGCACAACAGGTTTTCTTCTACCACTCTAACAAATATCAACTCAGTTATTTATACCTTCTTATTCAATGATTGTGGCATTGGTTAGCCCTCTGGTCGCGAGACGCGACAAACAGTCGAATTGAGGGATAATTTCTTTAGAAGATAATTTTAACTTGGAATTTTTCAACTTAGGTTAGAAACAAGCATACGGCCCACCTAGTTGTTACATAGTCGTAATGCATGAGAACCATCGATTGCATTGTTATAATTACGGATAAGTACTGCGACATGCCGACCACCGCCAGCGCAAGGCGTCGCTACGAGGAACTCTGACTCGTCACCAACGTGAGAATCGTTTGAGATACAGAGTTTTATTCAGGCCACTATTTGATCATACTTCGATCGGTAGACACGTTTCTTAAATTAAGTTTAATCGTATTGTATGATCTAAATGAATATTAATTTTAAATAGTATTTTTTATATCTCTCGGTCGCGCCCCACATAATTTGGTAATAAGCGGAAACCGCATTATACGAGTATGGTCGGTAGCAACACCATAGGTATCACTAAAGCGTTGCCGACCTTGGATCACCTTTCCATAAGTAGCTCTGGAAACCGTACTCACTGCAGGAACATAACACAATGTTATTTGGCTGTGATCTTCTGTAGGTTAGATGTATTCCACCAGTCGAAATAGCCCAAATGGAGAGAAATATCCAAAGACATTTCTCTGTCCACGCCCTGTCTTAAACTAATAGCTCATGTTTGACTTAGAAATTAAGATGCTGAGATATTGAGATACATAGTAATGTTTTATTTTTATTTTTGATAAAACTTTAAGATTATAATACTACACTAATTCCATATTTAGCGCATTTCATAGTTGAAGGTCGAGAGATGTAAGGATAAGGATTATTTATTATTATTACTATGTACATACGCCACAGCATCAATATTATATTCAAATTTTAAATTTACTAGCGGTCGCACAATGATCGAAATTCGACTTACGACTCTTTAATCATAGACTATTTTCTGTTTGACATTTGCAGTATGAACCTAAACAATGAATATTATATCACTTGCTGTTACTTTTCATTGAGTGACAATGTCAATATTTTGGGGGTCTAAGTTCTATGGTTATTACTTCAGGTAATAATATAATGATAATATTTAATTTAATATATTAGTAACATATACGAAAAAGCCTTTGATTCGGTCGAAACCTAGGTAGTGTTGCGGTTTCTCCAGCGGTGCTGTATTGACTATCGATATATCGAAGTGTTGAAGTGCTTGTACAACAACGCCACCATGTCGGTCCGAGTACAGGAGCAGTGCACGAAGGCAATTCCTTTGAGGAGAGGCGTTAGACAGGGAGACGTAATATCTTCGAAACTGTTTACTGCCGCCCTAGAGGACGCCTTCAAGCTCCTGGAATGGCAAGGACTCCGCATCAATGTCAATGGCAAGTACATCACTCACCTTCGATTTGCTGACGACATCGTAGTCATGGCAGAATCGCTGGAAGATCTTGGCGCAATGCTCGATGGCCTCGACAAAGTTTCTCAACAGGTGGGCCTTAAAATAAACATGGACAAGACGAAAATAATGTCAAATGTCCATGTGGTGCCCATTCCAGTATCAATTGGGGACTCTTGTCTAGAAGTTGTTGACGAATATGTCTACCTGGGACAAATAAGTCCAGTTAGGTAGGTCCAACTTTGAAAAAGAGGTCAGTCTACGAATCCAACTCAGCTGGACAGCGTTCGGGAAACTGCGCGACTTCTTCTCGTCCAAAATACCTCAGTGCCTCAAGACGAAAGTCTTTGACCGATGTGTGTTGCCAGTGATGACATACGGCACAGAGACGTGGTCGCTCACTGTGGGCCTCATAAGAAAGCTCAAGGTCGCTCAGCGAGCTATGGAGAGGGCTATGCTTGGTGTTTCTCTACGAAATCGAATCAGAAATGAGGAGATCCGTAGACAAACTAAGATCACCGACATAACCAAAAGGATTAGCAAGTTGAAGTGGCAGTGGGCGGGGCACATAGTTCGGAGAACTTACGGCCGTTGGGGCAGAAAGATTCTCGAGTGGAGACCACGCACCGGAAAGCGCAGCGTAGGACGGCCCCCCACTAGATGAGTAAATAGCTAGACTGATTTGGCTATTTTTTTATTTAAAAATGTTCATAATAGTCTGAATTATGTTTCTATGGAAAGAAAAATTGAAAAAGTTTCCCGGAAAACTGAACGACCTTTGTCTCATCGGATTTTTGTATGAACTTTAAGAATATAATATGCCTAATTCTTTTGTTTTATTTATGGTAGTGTAAAAGTTATGAGGAGAAAAACGGAATAGGTGGTGCAGTGGTCGTGTTATTGACTGTTGGGAAAGGCAGAACGTCTGCCAGGCCAGCCAGTTCCATAAGAAGCTTAGTATGTTTTCAATATCAGTGATTGAACTATCGAATAAAAAAATTGGAACATAATTCAAAAGTAGGTACTACAAACAGAAAAAAGGTAAATATGTTTCATTGAAGTATAATTTACTAAAGTACTGGAATAGCTATTTGGAAATCAAATATACGAGTTATTGGTAATTCGCCATATTCCCGTTAGGAGGTGATAGGGATAGGGGTGACTATTTGCGATAATTTTAAACCCCCATATGCATTATGCAAAAGTGAACCATTTCCGACTTATTATGTTTTCTAGCTTTTTTCAAAATAAATCAAGACTGCAACATTTAAAATTTATTTTCTTATTTACAAAAACGATTAAACACCGATTATTTAATAATATTAAAACAACAATGATCGGTCCAAATTTAAAATGAGAGACTAAAAACGATATTATTTCAATATTATATTGACATTTCCTTCCACTAAAATGCCTTAAAAACAAAAAATAAAAACGTTAAGAAACTTGGCTTGCAGATTACTTTAAAGTAACCGTTCTCTTAGCTCTCCAACCACGTAAACAACTAGGAAATTATTTCAAGGAAACTGAAAAGAATCGATCACAAACGAAGCAGGCGGAAATTCGTATTCGAACTTAACTTAAGGTCGTTCTTTTAAATTTCTATAAAATTAATTGAAAACAATACCCTATCTAAATAAAACTAAAAATACAAATTTAAAATAAAATTGAGAACCAGTAACAGTTTAGTAGTCATGACATTTAACTATTAATAATAAGTAACAATTAAGACATTTTGTAATTTAGCCTAATTAAAGTTCTTGATCGAAGTGACTTCCCCTATTGCGTACGCAAAGTCGCATCCTTTTTCTGAGTTGTGACTTAACTACCGAAATAGTCAAATTATTCCGCAACGCATATCCTGCGTTTGCCTGCAGAACCAACTTTGTACCTAATTTTTATTGGTAAAAGCAACCGTTTCTCAAAATAAACAGATCATTTTGTTTCTCCACAGCAAGGGAAGTAGCAAGTAGTTTAGCACAAGTTTTTGAAATGTTGTAACTGCGTGATAAATCGGGACGTAATAGTACTTTGTCGGGACGTGGACGTCGGGACAGAGAGCGTAATGACGACGGTGAAAGTCCCGATATATCGGGACGATTGGAAGCCCTAACCCTGAGGTACAGCGGGACATTAATATAGTATTTCCCGACAAATTAAATGTACAGTACAAATGGCCGCCCGTACGTAAAATTCCATTATATCTAGCAATAAGTAAACTACCAAATTTATCAGGTTAATATTGGGAAAATTATAAATAGTATTTATCTAATAATTCTTCATGCTATAAGTAATTAAAGAATTGGCGATGTAGCTATTTCCTACTATATGAATTAGATATATATAATTAAAGAATTGACGATGTAACTGTATTTTTACCTATAAACCTACTAACAAATGAAAGATTATTTTTTTTACATTTATGTTTACTGCGGAAATCAAGACAGAAAACAAGAAAAGAAGGAAAAAGCATTTATTCGACAATAACACAACACAACTCACACACATGTTTAAATAAAAAAAAATTACAAAACAAACAAATTGATATAATAAATGAAGTGTTGCATGGCGTCGAAAGGTCCCTGTCTCAGCATAAAGCTGCAGGCCTAGAAGCGTAAATACTGCAGCGTTGATATTCTGACGGGGCTTGTAGGCATGTACAACCTCACGAACGAATTAACACAACAACAATTTTAATAATTAAACTAAATAATCGTAACTTCATGAGAATAAGCAACATGTGTGCTTTAATATATACATCTCCCAACTGTATACTGTCACTAACACAACAATTCAACATGTTTGTTCTGTTAGATATATATAAATCACGAAATATTAATCTCAAATAACAGATTGTATTATGAAAATCAGAGATTTGACAAAAAGACAAAAATATTTGTATTTATATTGAGGACGTCAAAGTGTTAGACACGAAACAAATTGTGGCCATCGTCAAAAACCGTGTGCGTAGAGAAAGACAATGTTACGGCTTGCATGCGCGGCGGCGGCGAGCGGTGCACGACCATCCCTTAACTCGCTCACCTACGCGTATGCAGCCGCGTGCTCTCGCCCTGCAACACCGCGGGAGCATAAGACTAAACCAATTTTTAAAAAATCTATTGCACTCCTCCGTCGCATGGTGACCTTGGAAACAAGCTTTTTATATTCTTCAACTGCCTCTTCTGGTTCTGGTTTGAAAGTCGTTGAACGCGTAAATATTTCTTAGTTTTTGAAAACAGGAAGAAGTCGCATGGTGCCCAGTCTGGGACTCTATGCAGGATGATAAATAATATTGTTACGACCTGTTACAAACCGATTAGAAAGATAGCAAAATCCTGTTCCCGAAATATCTCGAAGCAACTATAACCTTCTCAGGACTTCGAAATGTTTCGCGTTGTAAAACAACCGCGGCGCATGTTTGTGTAAACATCGCAGTTTACACACACATGTATAGTGCTTGTCGCCTCGATTACGTCATCTAGTAGGAATAGCAACTAAACGTCGAGAAAGTTAGCGATGATTTACGATTTTTCTGCGATCGTTTAGAGTAGGTATTTAAGTGTCTCAGGTGCGGCGCCAGAGTAGTTCACTTTTGTATTATAAAGCGATAACATCGAGTGATAAAAGGGAAGCGAAACCACAGTGAAATAAATATCAGTGTTGTGAGTTCGTGAAATTTGTAACTGTAGATTTCGAATAAAACTTCACGTCAAACATCGACATTTTTATTACCCACGGGTGGAACAATATCTACATATGTCCCTTTCAAAAATTGGTCTGTCTCTCTAGTCCTGTGAGAATTGGCATTGTCATGGTGCAAGATGATATGACGTTTTGGCTATTTTACGGAGTTCGTCAATAACTTCCCACAAACAAATGATCGTGTACCAGTCGCTCTACACTGTACGATGATCCTCTAAAGCGACATTAGCCACGTGCTCAATTTTATTTTAAAAAGTAGCAATCATCCGCTTAGCCGCATACCGTACACTCGCCAGTTTGTGTGGTTTCGGCTCACCTGGATAGACCCAAAAAGTCGATTGCTGATTTGTTTTTGGATCGTACCTGTAAATTCATGTTTCGTCTCTTGTCACTATGTCCCACACCAAAATTTCATGTCCGTTCGTTGGATTTGGTAAGCTTCGCCTTGAACCAAGTGATGCGGTCCGTTTTTTAAGCCTTAATTAAATAGTGAGGGGTCCATCGGGAACACAGTTTTTTCAAACCCAAGTGTTTTTGTAGGATTGTTTATATCTAACTCATGCCTCTGCCTAAGGATGGTCGAATCTCATGGCTATGACACATGCCCGTCTGTTTCGATCATACGGCGTACAACATAGATGTTTTCGTTATTCACAGTGGTAGACGGACGTTCATCACAACATTCGTCACTGAGATTAACACGACCGCGTTTGAATTCTGCAAACCAGCTATGACTTGTTTTTACTAATAAACATTAAATTGCCCATTTGATTGTTATGAAGGTAACTGTAATCTTACTTTTCAGTTTGCCGATTCGCGGATCGTATTTAAATAAGAATTACAAAATTACATCTAAATGGTTGGAGTCGTTTTCGAGAAACTAATTACACACATACAATTTATACAAGAATTGCTTACTTAATAGTACCTATTAGATTGTATATAATCCACAAATTATGTATCACATAATTATGATGTTGGATCATTGTAGCCTTTCAGTAAAAATGTAAAAGCATGTTGACATATAAGTAGTATTTTGTAGGACCTTCGGTGCTGCGTTTACAAAGTTCGAAACAAAGGTAGTACAAAAAACTAAATAGAGCACTAAGTTTTTTTAAATACTTGATTGACTTTTTTTACATATTCAAAAGCAATAAAATTGGTTGTATATAAAAGGTGTTGTTATTATAATTTACTTAAACATTTGTAATTAAACATTATTTACATTGTATGTTGAATAATTTTAAATTAACAATAATTGTCCTAAATAATTTAAGTTACAAATTACAAAAGTTCAATTGGCAATATTAATTTGTCACTGTTCCACTCATGCACTGGCATATTCCACTGAACGTGTTACATAAAAATAAACCGAGTGTGTATACCGTAAGATAAAATTTGGATTACGTTTTATTTCATAATACTTATTTGGTTTATTTTATTTATAAATTGTGTAATACCTTGATACCTTTTAAATTTTTCGATTGGAATTTCTTATTCATACTTTTAAATGAAATTTTAAGTGACGTAATTTTTAGACGACCCTTAAAAACAAAGTCTGAGTGCTGCCCAATCTTCCAATGTCATTAGAATCTGATTATATAAAATAAAAATTTATTTATTGGTCGACAGTTCGATTTGTAATGATATATAAGTTCTATTTGACCCAGCAGACGTTGTTCTACCCTTTTCAGTAGTCATCAACTCGACCAGAGCGCCACCTATTGCGTTCAAGTATAGCATATGGCATAAATAGTTAGATCTACCAATTTTCATAGTGATCTATCAAACAGTTTATCAATCTCATGTACCGTAAATGATGAATAGGTCGGTATATAGGTAGTTGAAGTATCTGCAATAAGAATATAAGTTCAGCTTTATCTCTTCAAACTTGGCCTATTGATAAGGTATTGTCGGTTGTTATAGCGTTTGTCTCAGGTTCCGTCTGACACGCTATTCGTTTATCCATATTACCAAAAATTTGTATAAAGTCCGAGTTTACTTTGGACAGTTATTTAAACTATTCAATACATTAAACTTGTAACACCTGGTAGGTTTGTTCAACCATTTAGAATATTACCACCACAATTTTTAAATTCTCACAATAATGATTTAAAAGATAAATTACAAAGCAATATATTAAGGGATAGTTTATATTGAAATAATCATGTATGCATAAAATTAAAATTCGCCGTACTAATTATAGTGATGAGACAATATTTCAGAGGAATGTAGATTGGAGTATATTTTTTTGGAACTGATGTATCATAATTATATTTGGTGATTAGGGATTATTTGGCCTATTTTTTCCGCCATTGGTGGACAGTGTAAGTAAGCATCCTGAGAAACTCTGGACTTGTCTTGCAGTACAGTCACTTAGCGGGTGAATGTAGAATATCTTACATATTATTCTGCGATTGAAATAGCCACTTTTTATCAAGTTTTTGTCCAGTTTTGAAACATTAATAGCCCCTACGATTCTATAAATTACATATTCGATCAAACAGATGACAACATAAATGAAAATTTTATAAAGTGTCTATATTTCTTGTCGTACTCATAATTTACGAAGCTTATTCTGTCTTTAAAAAGTTTGCAAGGAACACATTGATCTAATTTACCAACTTTACCAAAATATCGATTATGTACGAATATTCGTGCCCAATGCTTTCAAATGGATTGTTTCACCAGGGGTTTCTTGACTAACTTATAGAGCTCTACATCATCTTTTCTGCTGTGCTATACTTTTATTTTTTGCAGTTTTTATAATTACTACCTACTTGGTATTAGGATGACTCAATGAAATGACGTAAATTGTTACTTTTTAAAAAACAATGGGATGGTTTAATAAACAAGTTAAAACAGATGATTTTTTCAATGCAATCGTTTGGCTAATGTGTTTGCATGGATGCGAGTTCGAGGTCCCGCGTCACTGGGAATCGGAGCGGGTGTACTGTTGAGCGTGGAGCGTGGAGCGTGGACCGTCGATGAGTCGATCCAGTAACCACTCGCACTCGCCACTCAGCCAGTAGTGCCAGTAGCGCGAACAGCCCCGGACGGCACACACGATGGTCGCGCATAAGTACGCGTTCGCCGCGGCTCTACTATGTGCGCTTGCTGGGCAGCTCGGTACCGGCGCCACCCTCCACTGTGCTTTGCGCAGAGAGATCTCACCGTGCACCTGCCGGCGGGAAGATGCCGGCACTGGCGCCATTCTTGTCGTCTGTCAGCGCATCAATTCATACGAAGAAATCTCCCGAGCCCTAGCCAATAAATTCAGCCCCGATACTAAAATCGGTCTCGACATATCTTACTCTCAGCTGCCGGACTTCGCGGACCACAGCTTCCGCGAACTGGGCCTCTCCATTACTAGGCTCAAGTTGAACTTCGATAATTTAAGGCAAGTCGATATAAGAACTAAATTAAAAATGCGATATTATAATTTCAACAAGTGTACCGTTGTGGACCCCTCGTAGTGTGAATTCATTGTTCTAAGGATCTATTTACATAGCTTTCATAATTGTTGCGGTCATTATAATTATAAAAACAATGTGTATGTTAAATGAGAAAACCACAGGTCAGTGATAAGGGAGCGCTCTGTCGATCGGGATCGGTCCGTTATCAGGACAGTGGGCGGTACCTTCGCCAGGGTTGACAGCTTTTTGTAAATCAACATACAAATATTATTAGAGGAATACTGTTGAAATTGAATCGCAACATGATGTAGTTTGAACTAAGAAATAGAATAGAAAATACAGAATATATCCATATCTACTGGACTTAAACGTGAAGCAGTAGGTACTAATTTGGTATCATAATCATATGGTAGTATGGTCCTTAATATTCTCAACAATTAAAACGCCCGTGACCCGTGGACTCTTATTGACCTCTCAATTGATCCCTACAGATTTTCGAGTCATCTAATTAGCTATACCTACTCAATGAAATGTTTTCCTTTATTGTTGATCCTGCGCTGGAACAATGCTCAAATGAATGACTGTAATCTTCATGGGTATTTCGGTTCGAATTGCTATTCCTTTTTCCTTAATATTGTTTAACGTAACTGAATATTTCATTGTTACACGCTATATCTAAACTAATATATAATTAATATGTAATATACTTAACAATATTGTATATCTATAACATATTAGTTTATTTGAAATCATGCGGGAATGGCATCTAGGAGACGTTGCTCGATAGTTTGTTCGGGTTATCTTGGGTCGCTTGAAAAGCAGTAAAATTGAATGATATCGTATTGGTCATGTATTTACCCATTAATGGGAGACTAACAAATTGACGTAACTTCTGTTTATCGCATTTGTTTACTGTTTGTTTGAAATAAATACTAAATGAGTTTATTCCAAATGTTGAATCTAAGAGATAATATAATATATTTCTTAAATAAATAACTGTTCTTCCTAGGAGAGAGTAGGCCGGAGAAAATAAAACGGTATCGGTGTCTGTTTTCAGTAAAACATATTATTGTATGTTATATTTTATTATTATCAACAAAGTAATAAATATTTGATCAAGAAGCATTAACTCTTTAGCTCCCTTACGTCACAAAATTGTAAGTAAAATTGGGTTATATGCCATTCAGGGGAGTAAGATATTATTCGTAATAATAAAATTTATATTTGTTCCTACTTCATAAGTTTTATCAGAATTGATTTTTTTTTTTCATAACTAAGTGGAAAATTTTAATTTAAAATAACTGCCCTGTGTCTGATAGCAAGTATCACCTAGAGATCTACGATTAGGGTTGTCAACCATGCAATTTAATATAGTATTTTACTTAAATAGACATCTGAGTACTACATTTAAAAAAATATATGATAGGTGAAACTACAATATTTTTAGGCTGCAGCATTTTTGTTTTTCTGAACGAGACTCGGGATGTCATTGTCAATTTGATCAACTGTCATGATTTGTCTATCAAACAGTGAAAATATTCCTCTAAACAATTAAATACATATTTTAAGCCTACTACATATATATTCGTTGTTTTTTTTTGACATGTACTATATTTATTCAGACCTTGAAAATACTATATTTGATACAAAAAAGTTGGTAACCCTATCTACAATTCATCACCAGTTGTTGCAGTAATTTTAGCTTGCAAACCACTTGGAAGCTGAATATACTCTAGCTTAATCCGAAACTCGACAAATTAAACTGTGACAGACTTATATCAGCATGTGTATGGTGGTCGCAACACAGCCGTTTATCGATTTAAATTGTATTTAAATCCTTACAAACAGGCATACATGCCATCCACGGAAGTAGAGTTATTAAATTAAAAACTAATCAGCAACATTTAACTGTCAAAAGCATTTAATGTTCCATTTTAAATGCCAGTTGGTTGTGTCGGTCCCAAGTCACGGTGAAGCTTTAAAAGCAGTCTTCATCTCCAGTGCCCTTTATGGGTAACAGTGTAGTCAGATAAATGAAGAAAGTTCTACCGGTTTAAATTCTGCTGGTTCTTGTCAATTATTTAAATTAATATAGATAAAATCGCAGATATAAGTAAAGCAAGTATAAAAACGTAAATATAAAACTAACGTTTTTCCGCATATCCGCTCGCGTCATAATTGAGTTATGTCCCATCTTTTCTACTCTCTAACTGCTAAATTGCTAAATACCAATTTTCATCAGATCTTAAAAAATGACGGATTTTTACATAAACTTTCATACGCTTTATCACCACTTTTGGGTTGAATTTTTAAAAATTCTTGCTTAGTGCCCCCCCTGTAGTGTAAAAGAAACTCGTATACAAATTTTCACTATTGTACCCCCAATAGATTGGGCTATACGTACGTTATATATATCGTATACAAAAATATAAATATAATTAATTTGCAACCATTTCTTTTGTTAATTTAATGTATTTATGTTTAATTAAAAGGATGACTGACTAACTGACATCAACTTACAGCCCAAACAAGTTATTCTATAAAATCACTATTTTCTAGTTATAGCCGCCCCCAAACTTGTGTGGTAGAATTCATTAATTGATGTTTGTATTGGTTTCATTCGAATAATGCCCAACCGTGTATCATAATTTCTTTCCTATCAACAACGGATGTGATATCAGAATGGTTATTGAAAGTGCATGGACTCGTATTGTGTTTTTACTGTACTTATTTCAAAAATGTGCCTTTGGTGTTTTATTTTATTTTGCGTTATTTTACACAATATATAATATATACTGTAGATTTTGTGGTGTTGTATGTCTTGATTCAAAAACAGTCTATTGTAACAAGAGTCTGTGAGTAGATAATTATTAAAAAGTCTATTTGAACTCTTGATATGTAGAAAACGATGCCTGTCAATTAATATATTTTAGTAATTGTTACATTTTTTTTAAATTTAAAATAAATATATTTCAAAAAAAAATCGCGGCATTATATTCATGTGACCGCGCGTGACGTCATCGTTCAATAAATAAAACTAAGTTTGATAATAGTATTACGAACAAAGTTGAGTTTACTATAATTTTAGTTCAAAGTTATGAAATTACAGCATCTATGTAATTTTAAAGCTCTCGTTTCCACACATAGTAATAATTTTATAGTCACTTGTCACACTAATTAGAATAACACTAAACTGTGTATATAAATATTGTACGATGACGTCACGTTTTCTGATTGACGTTTTCAATCACGTGATTCCCAGACAAATACTCTAAAGAGTATAGACGGATAACCAAGTAAAATCTGTATACATACCACCCCAGTTAGATACGAACCCGAGAGACAAATTCATGCGGTTGATTATGGCCTATCTCAGCTTGTTGGTTTCATTCTTATCAGCCTGTGCGCTTGATATATAACTCTTTGTAATAGCGCTATCTTCCGCGTACTCAAGGATTCCCGGTTTAACCAGGTCATGAATGTATAACGAAAATAGAGTTGCAGAAATTACTGATCCTTGAGGAACTGTGGCATCAATTGCTAAAGAGTCAGCAGAGCAGCCATCAACAATCACTCGTATTCACCTTTCACTCAAGAAGACTTGTCTTGAAACCCTCAGGCTGTTAGGGAGTCCAAATAATCGAAACTTGCCTAAAAAACTTCCATACCCTTTAAATAAAACGGTGATTGTAAGTGGAACTTTCGTCTTGCCCATCGATTTGCCTCTACTTCCGAAGTGAAACTATTACCTTGACAATATCTTAAAGTGATCGCAATCAGAGTAAAATTACAATGTAGAATTTTAGTGTCACGTTTTTGTATGAAAAAGAAAAATACTAAAAAAAGTATGAACAAAAAATATTAATCTATGACTATTATCGAAGATTCTTACACGTGCTATCTACGTTTTTTTTAATTATGTCGTCATTATTTCGGTTACCTTTTGGCTCCTTTACATAACAAAAATGTACGAAAGATGGAATTTTCATTTAAAAAAAAAATTGGAAATCGCTAGGTGCTGGTTTTACTTGCATATTCAGAAATACTCTATTTTCAAGAATAAAATAATTAATATGATTAAATATTTTTTTTTTATACACATATGTATCGACTCGCGAATTGAAGTTCATTATTATAAAAACGATAGAATGTGTGAAAAGTTCCACAGCAATCCACCCCATATTTTTTCTCTTGAAAAGTAAAAAGTAGTAGTGCTCGCCTTGCTGTGTTTCAGTACGACAAATATGGTTGGTAATAAATACGTATTGCTATGAGGTCTTCAGCTTGGTTAAGACGGTTGATAAACCCGATCGAGTTTCTTGTTGGTGGTTCTTCTCGATGGTTAGGATGTTTTCCGAAACGGTGGTAGTGTTTTGACGTTCATAAGTGCCTTCTTGGGGCCTAATCTGAATAAAGAATAATTTGATTTTGTTTTTTTTACTTCAGACCTCTTCCAGGTTGGGTAAAATAGTTATATGTTATAGAGACATGGGTGATCTGTTTACTAGACACTGAAGTTTGATTTATGCTTCAATAATAATAAAGATTTTAAACTTTATTAGTCAGTCATGGGCGAGAATCGAACCCGCGACCTCTCGGCTCAATAGTAGCGTTTACTACCACTGAGCCACGAGGATTGTCTATTTTTGAATACCGTTTAAGGTTATCATTAAGTTTCTCCTATAAGACCTAATCGGTAAGAACAAATGTAGTAGACAAATATTAATGATATAACTTTAGATTTCAAACCAAATTCAACTGTAGTTAATTCTACATTAGTAGTGTCATTGATAGTTTTATGTAACAAAAATTAATATTTTTCGTCTTTCTTTTCGCTAATAAATATATTGAAAGCAGCTTCATAGTATTGTTTTCTAGAGGAACTGTTTCCTATAATTAATACATAAAAACTACTACTTTTCTCTGAGTACATAACTAATTGATTCATATATAAATAAATGGGTATAATTTTATGTGAAAAATGTTGGAAAATTTTTAATGTCGCGCGGAAATCTAACGGCCACTTTGCGATTGGTCTGTTCGTAATTATAACTAGAGATGTTACACTCCATTGAGTCCATTCGCTTCATTCAGGCACATCAAAAATAATGCTAACGGAAACCTCGGATTTTAATGAACCGCCTCCGCTTGGACAGTTCTTTCTACTTTATTTTAAAAATTATAAATAATAATATTTTTATTAAATTAACTTACTTGTAATGCTTAGTTTCAGTATGACAGTCTACTATATCATTAATCAATACCATAAAAAACTAAAATAACCTATTTAGTTCTTAGTATAGTCATCAAACCTGCTAAAATGAAGTTTTAAGTAATTTAAATGCGCGTGATTAGGACACGTAAAATATTTATAATATTTGACTAAGGAAAAAAACGTCATGGGATAAATAAATTATTATTACAGGACTTTGTCCTCTAGAGTGCGCTGTGTTGAAAGTAATGAATGTCACATAACCTATAACCATAGTCTGACCGATGTAAGCATGACCCTCTTGATGCTTTGCGGGATGAGGTATGGCGGGTGTGCAAGGATTTATACGGTATTGAGATATTACCCTATATCGTAAGATCAATATTTTATGCATGTAATTGCAATTTGTAAAGGATATCTAATCATAAATAAATTTATTAGTATTTATTATATTGTTTACTAAAACAGTATACAAAAAACTACAATAATGAACCAAAATTGAAGGTACATGTAATATATAGACGCATTTAAAGTAACATTTCTTTCAATTGAATAATACCTACTTATATACAGTACGTATTAAAAACCCCGTCGGATCCGTGAAGGTGTTATTAGGTATCGAGATTATATTCTGTTTATGATAACATAAAAATAGATAATATTTTAGATAATAATTTAAAAAAATTACCCTTAATAAAATATAAAAATAATTAGTAAAATGAGGAAACTTACATGGCAATACAGGCGGCGCGGCGCAGGGTACTGCCATACGACCAAACGTACCGCTGGGCCGCCCCAGGGCTGGCGAAGGTGTTATCACGTTTTAAAAATGTCCTAAATTTTAGGGAAACTAACATTATATATGTTAATTTTAAATCGTAATAATATTTTTATTTTCATAATAAATAACATTTTGATATTTGTTTTGGTAATGTCATTGGGGTACCTATATACCTTATTCGGATTCGATGGGCTTTTTAATACATATTGTATTGAAAATATAATTTACTCAGACCGCTTCAAAGCATTACTTTTGATTGAATGTATAAGTAGTTTCTTTTTATAACGCAACGTCGGTAATTGAATATTGGTAAAATAATCTCATATGTAGCAGTGACAAAAATGAAATCGTGAAATTCCCCACGTGAAACGTCTATAACTCCCGATGGCCAGCATTAGACTAGCTTATTAATCGGTTTTGTTCCTTTCCTGCGTACCACTAACCATAAACAGAATCAAGCTTACGCCAGCCAGGACGATCACGGCCCTTCTAACCATATCTCATTTGTCAGATTGTAATAGGTACCTTAGAAGATACGCGGGAGCAGATAAAACATACATACATACATAGCCTGTTGAGCATATGCCAAACACCTTTCTCGCTCGTATTTCGACACCGCGTCGAACCACGCGAACCCCTTAATAAAAGCGGCAGCTTCTTATGTTCCCGACCCCAACGCCTGCCGGAGAAAACGCCGGCCGCGTAATATATTCACTGACCCGCCCGACCAAACCGAAAAAGCTAACGCGTTCTACGCCGACACCGTCTCTCCAAACAGAGCGTGCCACCGCCCACGCCCGCGTAACCACCGTTCTCTCCGCAGAGGACGGGCGGTCAACTTCGCTCCCGCACACCCGTCACGTCCACCCTCTCTAGCGGCAACCCAAGCCTAGGTCCGTTCCTCGGTGTGAAGCCCTTGGGTCAGGCAGCCGCCCGCGCGATACAAAGTGACACTATACGTGCAACACTTAGTTACCCACACACAACATTACACACGTATGAACACACACACGTGCACACCACACAGGTACATAGGTTCTGTAAGGGACCTTTTTTTTTTCTTTTTTGCGCTAGTTAGACTATTGCGCTAGTTAGTGTAGAAAAACCATTCCGATTATTAAATACACATACGCATGGTCCACTCCTTCCTCCCAGGAGGAGGGGAACGTGCATATGAGTATATATTAGTTAGCTCGAATTCTCCTAAGATTAGGGAATTAGGTAGATCGCGACTTTTTCGCATTCGCGACGACCGCCCGAGCCGAGGTTCGGCCACTCTGGCACCCTCGTGCGGGTCGTCACAAACTTTCGCGGCTGAGTGCCCTAAGCGCTCGCCCCCAAGTCCGGTGAAGCTGTAAAAGCCGCAGCGGCTCTGTTTGACGATAGGGCCCCTAAGGCTAACAGTGTAGTCAGTTCTAAAAAAAAAAAAAAAAAAAAAAATAGCCTGTTGAAAAAAATTATGATCCTCCTTTTGGCTTCGCCCTAGTCAGGCAAAAAACAAACGACATTTCCTTATCTTCAATATTGGATATATCATAACATCAGAATAAAATATTTTACCTATTAAAATCTATTTTAAAAATCAAAGAAAATTTCGATGCCGGTTTAATGCAAAGGTACCTTTTTTTTAATCTCACAATTTTATTTAAAATTTTTCTATTATAAATACGAAAGTACCTAACTCTGAATGTTTATTGAAATTGCAATTGAATTTGTTATGGTGGTAGCGTGGGACCTGGAGAAGGACATGGGATGCAAAAGATGCAAACAAAGTCGCGAAAGAAGCTAACATGCTTAAATAAATAAATGAAAATAAATTAGTTTAAAAACCAACTGTTTAAATAAGTTTTAATCATACATAATTCAAAATTACACGTAGAACTGATTTATCATAGTGAAAAATAATTATCCCACCCTAAACAAAGACATATTAGACGAATTCTATTCTCTTTCTTTTGGAACGAAGTTTCTTACTATTTAAACACTTTTCGTAATAGTTGGGTGTTCATACCCTACTGGATTGTAACCAGTCATATTACTCGAATATTATAAAGGCGACAATTTTAATCCTGCAGTTTCCGCGTACCTGGGTTCCGATTTGAAAGGTGAGCCGTTCCAACTCATTCCTCAAGAGTAGTAACTTATTACTACTGACCTCAGGACTGTGATCCGTTTGAGGCTAGTTGTACGTAGCTATAGACTGCAGTAACCTCATAGCATCAGATGGACTGCAGCCCTGATTGCTACTTAATATCATTTTAGACAAATCATCCCCAAGCATATTTTGTTATCCCACATTTTAGTACGAAAGGATTGAATATTATAATTAAATTAATTTATAATGAACTTTGTTAATAATATATTTTATCAATATAAAATAATGTAGGAATTATATAGTTAATAGCTATTTTGACAGAAACTATGCGTGGTCGCCGCAATAAGTTTACCTCTCTGGTGCTATTTCTATACTTCCTCTGATATACTTAAATACCTGATTATCTATAATATATGCCAGGTACATTTGTTTTGTTTTTTAATGGATACTCCAACATTATTACACATTATATACAGTATTATTATAATTACGTATAAGTAGTATACCTGATGCGTATGTTAATTATTAGGAGTATACAGCCATTTCCCATAACTTCGTACATACATTGAAAGATAAAATATATTAATCGACGCAAAGCATATTTAAATTATATTAAAATAGTAATTACTAACAGGAACAAGACAAAATATTATTATTATTATTTGACAATAAAATTTAAAAATCAAATTTTACAGGACCTTAAAAAAAACTTTTTTTTTTCATAACAAAACAATTCTTAATATATAAGAAAACGAACTTCAATGGTTTCAAAGAGTTTCCTGAGGTATAACCGAAGTCGTAATTCCAATGCAAAAAAAAAAAACTTCCAAATCAGTTCATATACAAAGAAGTTATGACTGAAGATCCATTAAAAATATATATACATTCGACTTGAGAGACCGTTTATTTCTGAAGTCGGTTAATAAAATTTAAAAGCAAGTTGCGTACTTATTATACTATAACAAGACCAATTTTCTGCATAATTAATATTGTAATGTAAATAGCAACAAGACAATTCTTAACAGAAAAGATAACCAACATCAATTGTTTTGAGGAAACGTTATTAGGGATTCCCCGAATTTTTAGCCGTAAGTTTATTCAGGATTGAACATAAATGAAAGCACGGTATTTCATAACTTAAAATGTTATTTTATCAAAGAGGAAATAAATTTATAACTAGCTGTGCTTGCGGCTTTAATCAAAAAGGGTACAGAACCCTGAAAAAGTTACCCCACCATTTTATATAAGGAGGGTGAAATAATCACGCACGACTAACGGTATTGTCGCTCTAGTCTTCGGGTCATTCACATCTCTACAGATATAAATAATCAAAAAACAAGTTGATGATAATAAAGATGGCGTCGTCTTGTGTGACGCTGTCCATAATGGAATCAGCCTTGCTGACCGTCGATATGATGGTGACGCCCATATTCAGGGTTATTGATATTTCGACGTATTCTCGTTAGGAGATGATAGGGGTGACTATTTGCGATAATTTTAACCCCTATAATGTGCATTATGCAAAAGTAAATAACTTAAAAATGCAAAATCAAAAATTTATTTAAAAATTAGCTGTGCCCGTTGCTTTGCTCACGGGGACTAAAGAATTCCCGCACGAATCTTGCTCCCCCGCTCCCGGCTATTTCAAAGACAAAAATGCTTATTGTGGGTGTTCCTTAGAAAATAAATTTATACTCTCCCGGACCTTTTTGTAGGTTTTTTTAATGCCTATGATTATGTAGTACAATTATTTGCTATATCTCTTATGGTTTACTCATTAAGCGCCCGAATTGATTCACCATGACCATTTTTTTTATTTGTGCGGAACCCTAACTATTTTTCTAAAAACCTTTTTTTTGCTAGAAATTTTTTAGCCTAAGTTACTTTCTATAAATTCAGCTATCTCTATCTATCAGTGAAAGTCTCGTCAAAATCGGTCCAACCGTTTCGGAGATTACCCGGAACAAACAGACAGACAAAAATTTTATAAATGAGCTTTTTGTTAAAGGTATCGTCTAAACTTTATATGCATTTAGTAAAAAACTATTATTTAGACATTACAAACAGACACTTCAATTTTATTAATTGTATAGATAAGTATAAATTTAAATCTCATGTTTTTCTTCTAATTTATAAAAACGATTAAACACTGGTTATTATTTATCAATATTAAAACAATAATTAAAGGTCCAAATTTAAAAATGCGAGACGAAAAACGACAGATATTATTTCAATTTTTTTTTTTTCACTAAAATGCATTAAGAAAAATAAAAGTGGCTATTATACACAAAATGCATATGCATAATAATATTTGAATACATAATTTAGGAGAGAATACAAAATTAAAATAATTTATTCTTCGGTAATTAAGAACGATTTTTGATAGGCTCTACACGGGTTCGTTGCAGGCCCGTGCCCGGGCGCGGTGTTTGTCGAATAAAATTAACACGGGTGAAATAGGTTATAGAACATCACGCTACAACCGTTAGGAAGTGCAACAAACACCATACAAAGAGTAGGTTACAATTGAAAAATTAAACGCAAGTGAAACCGCGGGCACATCTAGTATATGTATATACGAATAGTATAGACATGTAAGAGATGTAGGGCACAGAAAATGTCTTTGAAGATTTTTCTTGACTTGGAGCAGAGCGAATGGCGGAATGCCTCCACCCTACAGCCAAATAACCTTGTATTGCGTTTCTGCGGTGAGTGAGGTTTCCAAAGCTATTTGAGGGTAGGGGGGTCCAAAATCGGCAACACGATAGTGATATCCATGATATTACAAGCGTTCAAAGGCTACGGTAGCTGCTTACCAACAGGCGGGCCGTATGCTTGTTCGCCACCTTAGTTGTATAAAAGGAATACTACGCTTAATACTTTAATATAAATTGTTTTATAAACTTTATTATTTTCATAGATCACTGCATGTAACGTTAGCAATGTTTGAAAAATTTTTCCCATAGGTATATCGTATGTTACAAATTTTGTATAAATAAATAAGTGACGAGAGACAAATAAGAACAAATATGTTGTGGAACAAACTCCACGGTACGCTGGTAGGCAGGCCTTTTATCAGTGATCGTGGGTTGGAACACCGGACAGGACAATGAAATTTGTGTCAGGACCATGCTTGTCAATTCAGTTGTAAAGTACGAACGGCCTTCTGTTACATTGTCTTTTAAAATGATATACTATAGACATCATAAGGTGACCATCCAATGCCATGCAATAAGGCTAATATAAGACCGGTCGAGCCTAACACGGATCGTTTAATTATATTCATTGGTCCCATTTTGTAATTTAATTACCCTTTAACCTAAGCGAGAACGTCAATTTGTGAGTCGGTGAATGGTTTACGAACTCGTATAGTAGCCGGCCACCTGATTTTATTGTTCTCGTATCACAACTATTCAGAAACTCAAACATTGCTGTTATAAATGCTGCCACAAAGATAAATAAAACCGAACATTAATTGTTTATTAATTAGATATTGGTCGCTGGTGATAGCAGTCGTTTCTTGAAGCATATAATTATAGTATTATGCACACATTTTCTTTATAATGTAATATAATATATAAAAACAATGCTCGTATCACGTATTTATTAATAAAAGAAACGCCAACAGCGCGCATGTTATACTTGACCCATTTTTACAATTCATTGTAAATACAATACAGATATGCGAATGCGAACCTATTATAGACGCCCACTACATTGACAAAACACAAAATCGTAAACGTAATAAAAAAAAAAATTAAACTGAACTACGTACCTATCTATATCTATACAATTAATAAAATTGAAGTGTGTGTTTGTAATGTCAAAATAACAGTTTTTTACTAAATGCATATCAAAGTATATACGATACCTATAACAAAAAATCAATTTTTAAAATTTTTCACTCTGTTTGTTCGGGAAATCTCAGAAACGGTTTGACCGATTATGACGGGACTTTTACTGATAGATAGCTGAATTTACATTAAATAACTTAGGTTACTTATATTTGACATAATAATTAGGGTTCCGCACAAATAAATAAACACTGGTCATGGTGAATCGATTCTGGCGCTTAAATAGCTTATGCTGACTAAACCATAAGAGATATAGCAAATTAATGTACTAAACAATTATAGAAATTAAAAAGACCCTACGGTAAGCCTAAGCCTGCAGTCGTTTTTATATCATCCTCCCATCTCAGACCCTGTTTTCCACGGCTTCTTTTCATATCCCTTAAGTACCACTCTGAAACTGCCATTAATTATTTTCTTTGATTTTCACGCTTCATGTGTCTGGTCCACATCCACTTTTATTAATCAACTAGTTGTGCCCGTGGCTTCGCTCACGTGGACTACAGAATGGCCGCGCGAATCTTGCTCCCCCTCTCCCGGCTATTTTAAAGACAAAAATGCTTATTGTGGGTGTTCCTTAGAAGACAGATGTCCCTCCCGATTTTTTTTTGTAGGTCTTTTTAATGCCTATAATTATATACTACATTAATTTGCTATATCTCTTATGGTTTACTCAGCATAAGCTATTTAAGCGCCCGAGTCGATTTACCATGACCAGTTTTTTAATTATTTGTAGGAACCCTAATACTTTTCCTAAAATAAAAGTAGCCTAAGTTACTTCCTGTATCATCAGCTATCTATCAATGAAAGTCCCGTCAAAATCGGTCTAACCATTTCGGAGATTATCCGGAACAAACAGACAGTTAAAAACTGTTATTTTGACATTACAAACAGTCACTTCAATTTTATTAATTGTTTAGATTATGTGAAGTACAAGTAAGTTATTACATTGTATGAAACGCTAATAATAATATATAACATTAATTTAAATGAGTACCAATATAAATAGCAGAAAACAAAAGTAATTAACATTGTAATATTAAAATAAGCATTGAATGGACCAATAATAAGATTGTACATATATCGTAATCGCATATTGTTCACACGATTTAATTTAAAATTGTTGTTAAGCACAACTTACGTGAAAGTTCTCTGACACCCATCCATGGGTACCCACCCTATCAATGCACATAATGTATAAAACAATCAAAGAAAAACATATCCTGGACACGATACGTAGTTGTCGTGTCAATTAATGAACAAAGTCACCGTCACCGGCTAATGTTATATCTTATGATATCGCTTTGCCCGCGGCTTCTTACGTATCATAGCTGATCCATCTTTTTTATCTTAATTGCTAATTATGTACCAATTTCCATAGTTCTATTCATATTAAAATTTCACCTCCTTTATCACCACCTTAGGGGATTAGGGGGGGGGGGTAGGGGGTTCTTCCTTGGTAGAGTTCTTCTTCCTT
Organism: Saturnia japonica; assembly: GCA_033032175.1. Taxonomy (NCBI): domain Eukaryota; kingdom Metazoa; phylum Arthropoda; class Insecta; order Lepidoptera; family Saturniidae; genus Saturnia; species Saturnia japonica. Next base: position 28,483,513 of record CM065304.1, on the reverse strand, counting down.
CTCCTACAGTGTAAAAGAAACCCGCATATAAATTTTCACGGTCCTAATCCTAGTATTTTGGGCTGTGTCCTGGATATGTCACTCAGTCAGCCAGTTATCGTATTAATTATTTATTACAAGTATCTGTATTAATTTTTCTCGATAGGCATAATTGAACGATCATGAATATGCAATTTAATTTTTTTTTGGCTGTCTGTCTGTCTCTCTGTTTGTATGTTCGGATTTAACTGAAAAACGTTAATTCTTGACCGATTCTGATAAATCATTGTATATTTGAACCATACATCAATCCATAATGCCATAAGAATCGTCAATAGTACATTACAATTCATAGAACAGAATAATATTTTTTTTCCGTTTTTGATAAAAATTACACACGGGAAATACATGCCATTTTTCAATTGATACGGTATATAATTTATGAACAATATGAGTAGTAATAAAAGACAATTTGAAGAGAAGACAATGATTTTGAAGAGTTTCTCGTATATCTTCGAAGTTGAAAGTCCAATGCCGATAACATTAAAATGGGACAACCCTCGAGGTATCCCCCTATCTAACAAAAAAATAATCACCCAAATCGGTCCATAAACAAAGGAATTATGGTTTAAAATAATCGAATTGAGTAACCGTCTTTTGTTAAAGTCGGTTCAAAAAAATTACAGTATGTAATTAAATTCTCCGTAGTAACAAACGCGTGCGGAGCCGCGGGCACACCGCTAGTATATTATAATTATAAAGATTTCAAACTCGAAGAATAATCTAGTCAGGACCATATTACAATTATTCAGTCTATCACTAATAAAAACATAAATATTAACATTATTTCGTAATTATAATCGTATATAAACACTAACGGGAAATTGTAGCCTAATGATATATAGCCTTATACTATTCCTCGTGAGTTTGGCTATCATATACAAAAATAATTTTTAGAATCCGACTGGTAGTTCCAGAGGTTAGCGTGCTTAAACAAACAAACAAAGCTATTCCGCTTTTTTATATTAGTATAGATTAGGGGAGCCGGGAGAGTGGGTAACAGTGAATGACTTGTTTTTAACCCCTGCAATTGTAAAGTTTCCTGCTAAATCATTGTTTTCACATAAAAAAATCCAAAAAGGAGCTAGTAGCCAACATCAAGAAAACAAAAAGTTGTTAGTGAGAATCCCTTTGTTCATTCGTGTATTTAGAAAAGGCCTATGACAAAGTGGTGAGGAATGAGTTGTGGTTGGAATTGTCTATTCATGAGGTGAGCGAAGATCTGATACAAGCCTTGAAGTCTTTCTATGAGTATTTCAGTGCTAGTGTTATAATAAACAGAGTGTATACCAAATGGTTTAATCAAAATCACAATAAAAAAATCATCATTCAATTGAGGTCCTAAGAAAGTACTTATTAACGTTAAAATTCCACTGCCGTTTCGGAAAACATCCCAGTTACGAGAAGAACCGTTAAGAAACTCGATCGGGTTTATCTTTCTACTGTACCAATTGTACAAGTGTTAATATAATAATTACAATAATAATAATTTAGTGGATGCACAGAGCTGAGGAGTCACTTCCAGACATCACTATCAATCACATAATGATTCACCCTATAATAACCTTTTAACAGTAGAACCTGCTTGACATGGTCCTTGAATTTATGGTCCGGCAAATCAGTAATGCACTTCAGAATCTTATTATAAAACCTGACATTATTACCTTAAAAAATCTTTTATAAGACCTACTTGGTCTAAAACACGGTACGAATAATTTATCTTTATTTCTAGTGTTAACATTGTGCTGATCTTTGACAAAATCTAGCTTGACTAAGATTTTTGCGAATATACTCCAAAAAGGGTGTTAAATAGAGATGAGTACCGTCTCCATGGCTGTTCAACCTATTTATGGATAATTGTCTTACAGATTTGAATGTGATTATGGACTCAAAATGAATGAATTACTCGTAAAATATTTTCCTTACGCTGATGATTAATTACTCTTGCATCGTCGACTAAGGATTTACAAGCTATGGTGACTAATAAGCTTAAAGTTTTGGAAAGAAAGGAAACGAAAGTTAATGCAAAGAAAACGATAGTTATGGTGTTCATTTTAAGTACTAAAAAAATTATTCATATTTGAAATACAAAAAAGCCAGTCGAATACGGCGGTTTTTAGGGTTCCGTACCTCATAATGAAAAACGAATTCCCTTTAGGATCTCTTTATTGTCCGTCTATTTATCTGTCTGTGTGTTTTCAGGACCCTTTTCCTTGAAAACAACTTGAAATATAAAGTTGAAATTAATGACGTAAAAAGCAAGCTTCTGTATTAACCTGTTATAACGATATAGCAACTCATAGTAAAATGTCACTCACGGACATATTATTAAAACCTACAGGGTACTTTCAGAAGACATATAGTCTTGAAATTTGGCACAAACAAAGGTATTTTATTGACATCAAGTTTGTAATCACGTGTGAAATAACAAAGCAACAAAAAAAATTTTTGTGTGTGTGTGTCAGCTCCAACGCACGGCTAAAGTTTACTAGTAGTTTAAAGAGGCGATTGATTTACTGACTGACGAACTGCTTGATTAAGTGACTAATGATTTATCTAAAACCAAGATGATGTACAAACAGAAAGACTGAGACTGAGACATTGGGGAATATAAGGATAATATACTAACAATATTTATATAAAACACGATACAATCATTTGTGGTATGTAATGTAATCAGTACGGAACCCTTAAGACGTGAGTTCTATTCGCTACTTGTTCGATTTTTTTATATATTAGCATGTTTTTTTTTTACAATTAAACTAAGGGATTGGACAACCAGCGCGCAGCGGCAGCTGCTATAAGATGAAAGATCAAGTAATTAATCTAAATATAGTATAAACACGCATACACTTATTGACCCCGAAACTTGCTACACAAAAACGTATTTTCACCATTTTGTTTTGTTCTGATTGATAGATTGTGGTACTCTACAAAGCCGATTTCGATATATCTGTTTCTGAGGGGTGGTAAGGCTATATATATATATATATCTCGAGCAGATCGTTACCACCATGATTATAGAAAATAGCCCTTAATAGTGATTCGCTATGCGCGCCGCGATAGTGTACATTTACGCAGGCCAGCATGACAGCTGCAACTGCCGATGTATTATTTTTCTCTCGGTGGTCGTCACTGTCTTTGGATTGTAATTTACTTACAATCAGGAACAGTTCCGTCGGTACTATGGAAAAAAGGTTGTTATTCAGAGGACTGTCTCGGGCGTCTGGTTTTGGAGAAATACGATGCTATGAGATTACTGGTAAATATGTTTACTCGGTGCCAGTGATGCAATTGAGGTCTAAATGCAACATGGTTGTCGTGGTGGAGCCGGCGCGGCGCGGCGCTGCGGCGGGTGCGACCGCTTGCCACCGCCCCTGGATTGATAACCCCGGAACGTTGACCCGTTCACATTAGCGCTTACTAAACTCGTATCACTCGCATGCACTACATGCGAGATGGTGCATGCCTGAAATTTTACTTTCAATATTTTTGACTTGCATGTTAATACGTTACTGTCATCTGCTTCACTTTTGCCAAATTAGGGGACGTTCGAGTATTCCATAATGCATAACTAGGGGAGCGAGAAGGTTTAATTTTTTCTTACGTCTTCTGACAAAATAAGCGGGGGAATATTTCAAAACAACATTTATAATTTAAATTATACCTTGTTATTAATATTATTGGATATATTTATATTACTATTACATATATTTTTCAATTATTATTGGAGGTTAGTAGCCAGTTTCGATAAAATTGTGCTGGACTTTTCTGTACTTCCCTATGATTTTTTGAGATATACTTTCATACTCTGGTTAATTTGAAACAGATTCCGACTTGATTGACGACAAAGTTGCAATGGCGCGACAAAAACTCTTCGCGGCGGTCTACCGAATACTGACCAAAAAAACCGCCCGCGTCTAAAGCTTCGTCAGTGTGCGCCAAATAGCTACGTTCTATGGATTATAAATTTTGGCGCAGTTTTTACCCGCGAGCCATTTTGTAACAATATACGGTTTTAAAGTCAGTCGCCAAAAAAGTCACAAGTGCAGATGCTTTATTTGACTCACAAAATCGCAGGGTTTTAAAAACGTCGCGGTTTACACGTAATGCGACCTAAGCCCAAATGCGTAATTCGTGTTTCACTAGAATTTATTTTTACATTGTTCCTTGAAGTGCATAGATAACACAGACAGGTGACAATTGGCCATTAATTTCACCTTTTATAGTAGTTTTTGATAAATATGAACTTCACATTTTTAATCTGGCGGCACGGCAGTCGAGCGCAAGGCCGCGGCCGTATCATCTTTACTGGAAGCATTTTGGCGTATATTCACGGATCTGTCTAGCAGCACTGGATTAGAGTGTGATTCGACTCGTACAAAATCTACGAAAGAAATGCATTCGAAAAAGTTTTTTTCCGTCCGAGATTCCGGACGCACAGGCTATCATGCGGAATCTCGAATTGGAGAAAACTACTGTATGTTTGTGATAGATCCGAAGATTTGTATGGATTTACTGCGTTCTAAATCCCGGTTCGATATTTCGAATCGAAATTCCGACTGTATGTGGCCGCTCTTATTGTATAAGGCTGAAATTATCTTTACTAAGAGTACCGAATTAAAGAACCTTACAATGTCAAGATTTTTCATGTTTATAGCTTCATTCGTTTAGAAGGTATAAGGAAATTACGACAATTCGACACTAACTAATTTATTCATATAAAATTCCACAACATATTACAAAAACTAGCTGTGCCCGTGGCTTCGCTCACGTGGACTACAGAATACCCGCGCGAATCTTGCTCCCTCGCTCCCGGCTATTTAAAAGACAAAAATGCTTATTGTGGGTGTTCCTTAGAAAATATATGTATACTCTCCCTAATTTTTTTGTAGGTCTTTTTAATGCCTATAATTATGTTGTATATTAATTTGCTATAACTCTTATGGTTTACTCAGCATAAGGCATTTAAGCACCCGAATTGATTTACCTTGACCATTTTTTATTATTATTTTTGCGTAACCCTAATTATTGTTCTAAAATTAAAGTAGCCTAAGTTACTCCATATAAATTAATATATCTACCAGTGGAAGTCCCGTCAAAATCAGTCCAACCGTTTCAGAGATTACCCGGAACAAACATAGAGACAGACAGACAAACATTTTATAAATGGGCGTTTTGTTATAGGTATCGTATATACTTACTTACATTTGCTGTGTGGTGCCGGCAAAGTAGAATAGAACCACCCCATATCTTCCCGTGGGTTTCGTAAAAGGCGATTAAGCGAACCTTAACCTTACTTCTTACAGATAGTACTGTGACCCTTTGTAAATTTCTCACAGTGATACTGTACCATCTGTCCGAGTCCTTCTCCTGTCGTAACGGTCCCCGTTCTACTGGGTCCAGAAGGACAAGGATGAGTATGTGCACCTGTGTCTTGCTCTTACACTTGTGCATCTTAATATATCCTGCGCATCTGACTGCTGGTCGCCATGACCGAAACCGGTAGGAACAATCATCATCATACTTTCATATGCATTCAGTAAAAAATTGTTATTTTGACATTACAAACAGACACTTCAATTTTATTAAGTGTATAGATATATAAAACTTATTATTTTGTCATAAATTTTTTTTTTGTCTCATATAATTAGGCACAGTAGATTCTAAAGAATGGAATTTAACGTGTAAAAGATAGACCAAATGTTGATAAAATTACACGTTTTTTTTATATCCGCCTCCTAGACTTGACTGTTTATGAGATTTCACTACTTTTATAGACAAATCATCTCCATCGAGGCCTGGCCCACTTCTTACAGCATGTTTTTCTTAGGATAAAATTGTCTGAAGATATCTATATAAAATCTTTATAATTCATTCCGATCGCAACATTTCAGTCAAATACCTAAAAACGTTTTTGTTACTGTAACTGTACTTGTGTAATATGTACTTTTGTTATATACCTATATAAAATATATTTTGTTACTCAATCCAACAACATTACATATCAAACATTCGTAAACAAAATGATCTTAGTATCGTAAATAAAAATAGTATGAATAATATTATTATCATTCTTAATATACACGATACGCATGCCACTAATAGACGTGTACAGTATATAAAATAAATATATATTACATTAATAAGAAATGAAAAAAAAAATCAAAATAGATAATAAGGTAATTAAACAACAGGAACAAAACCGAAATTATATAGACATACTTATATATAAACAATAGAATTAATGGGATAAATGAAACCAAATATTTTAAAACTTAAGGTGTTTTGATTTAATGTATGTAATAGAGATATAGTTCTTAACAATGTGAGATAAAAAGTTATATTTGTCGCGAGAATTATTTTTATACATTGTTCAGTGCACCCGGTGTCAACAGATAGTCAAGCGTTAGCAATTTTATCAAGAATAGCTACTCGTACTCGTATTGTTCTTAAGTAATAATATTATAGTATTTCTATATTGAAATTAGTGCTTATCATACATATTATAGTAATTGCGAGATATACATAATAAAGAGCAAATATGATTTACATTAAGGAAAATAATTAATTTCTACGATTTTGTTCACTAGACTTTTAATGTGTTGATATAATTATACCAGTTCGCGATGAACCAACACTAGACAAATGCCATGTGCGCCAGGTTGAAGGTCCTAGGTAATTTTATACAAAACAGTCCCTTGCACTTGAAGGAATTAAGACATAAAATAGTGAAAAAAGATTCGACGTCATCCAAACCAAAGTTTTGTGTTGTTGTACATAACTTTCCTAATTTGTATTTCATTTTAATCGACACTGTCCATTGACTTACCGCACCCTTCCCCCGCCACTCAAATCACTTACCCCCTCAAAGTTATTGCTTATTATAAATGTATAATTATTTTAATATTGATAGAGATATCTAACTTTAAGATGTTATTTTAATTTTTCTCTCGTTATAATTTAAATACTAACATTAGTACATCTAAATAACGTAAAATTACTATAAGTATTGGATTCCATCCAAATCACCACGCGCCAGAAGGAAAAGTACCAAGAAGGCTGGCCACATTACCTCGTTTTGTAGCAATGCTTATTCGTTATCCGAGGTATTAGCCAGCCCTCTGCTCTCGAGATGTGTCGACCAGTCGACTTGCGAGTTCTTTAAAGAGGCTGCGTGCACTTGGTCACCATGGACTTAGGGTTTCGACTCCAAAGGGCACAAATACGAATCCTCTACGAAAGGATTTGGTAGAGTTGATAGGTCTAATTTTAAATGGTTTTTATGCCGAATTTCAATTATATATTTATGAAAAATAAGTTTATAAATGAAATGAATTTAATAAAGTCATTAAATAAAATTAATAGTCGGCGATAATTTAAAATTATAGACATGAAAAACGAATGGTTAAATGGTCCATTTTTAATATTTCAGTGAGTTAAAAGAAAGCGTATTCGCTAAACTGGACTTGGTGGACTACTTTAGCTTGGCAGACAATTCGTTGATCGATATGCCTCGGCACGTTCTCCAACATTTACCTCATGTGAAGACACTGGATCTATGTAGGAATAGGATAACAAAATTAACGGAGGATGATTTTCAAGTAAGTGATAAAAATTAATCAAACGGGTGTGGAATCTATGTGATCATATGTTTTCCTATCGCTCTAAATTTATTCCCAGATAATAATAGAAGTTAGGTTACTTTACTCCTGAGGAATAAGTTAGAATGTGTGCCACTAAATGTTTTCGACCACACTTTTTAGATAAGTTTACGAACCTTGCAAACTTTCTCGCATCTCTAGTCTAACTAAAATGAGGTAAACATAGTTTGTTATTCAATTAGTTTAAAAGGTTTATTTAACAAGTAATCTAAAGATCTTTATAATTATCAAGTCATTAATATTGAAAATACCTAGGCTATAACACTACAAAGTTAAATTTATCAACGGAGGATTAATATTCAGTGGAAGTTTTATATTACTTTTTGCTGCCTTTTACAATGGCATTATTTCTTTGTGATCTAACATTTATTATGTTTCAGGATATACAAGAAGTGGAGCATCTCTTAGTAGCGGACAATCAAATATCAAAGATTGAACGAAACGCTATACCTAAAGCGCTAAAACATGTACATTTAGGAATCAACAAATTAAATTCCTTGAATGGAGCGCTTAAAGAACTTGATGATTTAGAATGGATATTTATTAATGCTAATAATTTGAAATCTATTGATAACGAACTACCTGTAGTAAGTGAATATATGTATTTATACAATTTATGTATTTACTTGAAACAGGTTAGTGTCAAACTAATCAACACAATTCATGATTTCATTATCTATTTTTACAACCATGAGTATCTTATAGCTTATCGATGGCAACTTATGCAAACGATGGAAATAAATAAACAAATGATGAGGCAACATATATTAGTTAGAACGATAGCCGTAAAAGGTAAAGGACTCATTTGAATTTGTTTTTCTAGAAAGCCAAAAGTATCACACTCATCCATGCTGCACATAACGAACTTCACAGTTTACCGAAAGATTTAAAACAAATGCCTTCCTTGGAATCATTATATTTTTATGGGAATAACATAAAATCATTGGAAGGTGCATTGCAAAAGTCTAAAAAATTAATGCGTATAGGTCTATCGTTTAACAAAATTGAGTTTGTAAGTAAAACTTTTAATTATAAAATTCAAAAACAATAATTAAATAACATAAATTTTGAGTTATTGAAACTTTTTTTACAGTTGGTTGAAGACGATTTTACCGAAGCTGAAAAGTTAGCCGAATTAGATGTTGCGTATAACCAAATCCAATCATTGAACGGATCATTGAGAAATTTGAAATCTCTGAGATATTTAAATTTAACTCACAATTATCTAACAGACTTTTCACTGCAAGAAATTAAAGGACTTAAACGATTATCAGTAATCGATTTATCACACAACAGAATTGGGCATATAACTGGAAACATAGAAGTAATTATTGTCCTTAAAATTACAATTTTATTTAAAAAAAAATAGTTTTTGATATGTTATTGAATTTTCAGAATTTGGTGAATGTGGAAACACGTGTACTGGAATTAAGATTGGATCATAATAAAATTCTTCATTTGAGTGGCGCTTTGATGGGTCTTCGTGGTTTGCTTAGATTGAATTTAAGTAATAACCTACTAGAACGTTTATCTTCAGACGATTTGATCGGATTAGAAGATTTAAGAATGCTCGACGTATCACATAATCACATCACAACTTTAGAAGAGACTTCAAAGGTTTGTGTAATAGTGCAAATGAAAACATTATGATTTCCGCTCTGCGAGCTTTTGCGATTAATTTATTAATAAGTATTATACAAGTGTAAGGCGATTTGATTGTTAATTATTAATACATAAATAATTATCAAAACTGGTAATTGTTTTCAGACATTTTTGCCTTCTCTTGAAGAATTAATTGCTCATCACAACAATATTACTGCTCTGGAAAAGGATTTTCATGGATTGCCCTCGCTTTGTGTAGCTGATCTATCTCATAATCAAATCCGTTCTGTAAACTATGACTTGGTATCAAAGTCCCGCTGTACAATAGATGGAGTTTCTGGCATATTGAAGATTTATTTTCAAGGTGCGTATCAATCCTAATTTCTTTATTTATCCTGTGGATACGCGGCCTTCCAGATAAAGTTTAAAATTTATCGTCTAAGTCTGTTGATATTTAGAGCTATAATAAATTATATAAATATTATTAAAGATATGCTATATATTTTTATCTTAGTTCTGTTAAAGCAGTGATTTGGTGTAACGTTTTTAGATTATTATAAGCAAAGCGAATAACATTTTCATTTGTTTGCGTTTTATTGCATTTGCGATGTTGTATGTTATTTTTATTTTGGTAAAATTTATTTCTTGTTTTTTTACATTGTTATTTTTAAATTGTATCGATTTAAAATATACCAAGTGATTTATAATGTAATTTTATCAAGAATATTTATTGCAGATAATCCAGTATTGTGTGACGAGCATCTTTACGAGCTGGTTACTGTGTTTGAGAGTCTAAATGCTCGTGTAAGTGGAGTATCGACGTGTGTGACGACAGAGACTGCGGCCCCAGTACTGATGCGGGCACTAAATGATGTGATACCGCAGAAAGAGAAATCACCTGTAATCGTTGTCGCTCACATGGGCTCTGGAATTCAAATGATCCCTCGGGAGAACGTCGACCGAGAACCGGTACCATTGCCGATCTCCCAATTAACATCATACCGACGTGTCGGTACATATTATGGTAATTTGTTACCGGAAAGTGATGGTTTGCCAATCGTTTTAGAACCACCGGTGACGATACCACCTGCGAGCACGAATGTAGTAGTAAAATGGCCGGATGAGCAAAGGATGGAGGAACACGCTCACCCTCTTGCTGATCAAATGCGGCTGCGCGATCTGAACGCTTCACCGCAGTGATAGCTACTCGTACCATCGCAGGCTCCGTGTTATTAACGCAGATGCCATCGAACTGAGTGCTACACTTTAGGGAATATACTGTCTCTAAAACTAACTAGGACAGTGTCATACGATTTGGTCAGATTTGTGGAAATTTTATACCATGGAAATAATTATTCATTCATTTTATCTAGGATGTGTTTTTGTAAATATGAGGACTTTATCGTCAGGGAAGATTCTGTAAACCGATTCATTTCAAATTGTAAAGCAAACTGTAATCTCTATTTTACTGTTTGTCAGTAGCATAATTATTTTTTTTTAGTTGAAATTTCCTTTGATAGTTTGTGAAACGAGAAATAAATTTCAATAATACTATATTATAATGTATGAGACAGAATGTTGCTTAAATTTAATATTACAGACGAACCGATTCTACATTTTGACACCGGCAAAAGTACCTTACGTGTCCGATAATGCATTAAAAAACGTTTTAGTTTTAAAATCCATTTAAATTCTTATTATTACAGGGTCGGAACGACAAGTTTAAACAGGAGAAAATAAACTTTTTAATAGGTATATAATGTACCATAACAGAAATATCATAAAACTTTTTATTTGTGTAGAAATTACATCGTTTTGTGAAGAAAGTATATAAATAGCAATAAATAAACTGGTTATGTCAGAAGTCTGTATTTTATTACATGCATTTTCATTGAAACTCAATAGAAATGTAGATTTGCATCTGTTTAGTACGATTGCTAATTAAGAGGATTCTAAATTATAATGTATATGAAATAAATATATGTTAAACTTATTCTTAAATATTACTTATATTTAATTGTTAATAATTACATATATGTATAACCTAATACTTTAATGACTCTAACGATTTGGATGAAATTTTGTATATTTTAATGTTTTTCTTTCTAAGCTTACATACTCGTGGATACTAAGTTTAGTACTTTCGGTCATATATTACTATATTACCTGACATTACTATTTAGATTTATTGCTAATTAGTGGTCAGAACGATTTATACTTGTTCCTAATAATGAGTAGGTATCATAGTAAACGCATAAAATAAATATTTTAAACAATCTATTCACTATTCAGTTTAGTTTAGATATAAACTTATTTTTAAATCTGTAATATTTGATAAAATAATCATCTGTTATGACTTATCGTTTCCATTCTGTATATAAATAATAGTATGGTGAATTTTTCATTAAATATTACTCTATATGCAGTCAGTTCGATAATAATTTTAATTTTTTACATTTAAAAAACTATTAAGTAATTCGCTCTTAGAAATAAATACATGCAGTGTTTAGTATTAATGTTGTGATTATTGTGTAAAATAAAAAAATAAACACAATAAGAAATAATAATTTTAATTATGTAAGTAATCATCAACCTACCGTTAACCAGTGTGAAACAGTTATGTTATATGACACCTAAACTTTTTGTCACTTAACATTTTTCATGGGCTCCGTATTACTTCATTAATCTATAGATGATTCTTGTTCATTAATATAATATCTAGCATTTGTATTTCGGTTAGGTACATAAAAATAAAAATGAACATAATAAGATGTATATTAAGTGATAAATATACAACGATATTAAACAACGCGATACATAATAATTTCTATGTGTATTGATTTATGTCTTAAATTCCAATGTGGTAATATTATATTATATATCAGGTAGATAATTGAAAATATAGTTATAATAAATTTAAATTAATCTAATTTATTTCACTGTTAACTAGTGTTTCTAAAACTAGTGCTTCTATATAGTGAAATATCAAAATTAATATTATACAAATAATTGTATATAACGATAAATATCACATTGTTTACATTATGAAGATTTCGTAAACATAAACATTAAATTAACTAATGTAATAAAAAAAATTTTTTTTTTTATTTTTTATATTAAGATATTTTATTGATGTAATTTATATTGTAGATTAACATGTACTAATGAAAATATAAACGGATGATCCAATAAATTTTTTTCTCTTAATAACCCCGACAAAAATATTTGGTTTTTTTTTTATTCTTCGTACCCACATTGATCTAGGCCATGTCCGAATATAATACCACTGAGCTAGTATCATCATCATCACCATGTCGAGCAACAATAAATTGCTATTATTTCCTAATAACCCTAGCGGTCGTGTAAAGCAAGCAAGCAAGGCAAAGAATTTGTAAATCATTTTTTTTGTATTACATTTAGTTTAAAAAGTAATTACCAGTTGTCCAATATTACCAGATGTCCAATGAGTCATCAAACTCAGAAATTATTACATATTTTGTAAAAAAAAAAGTAAAATAAAAGCGCTTCTAAAAAGTTGTACTTTTAATAGGTTTTCAATCTAATTTACACGTACATTGAAGACATTACTCGATGTAATTGAACATTCTAAACCAACTTTGAGAATGAAAATGAAAAAAATTGCTTATTGGAAATATTATTGTAGTTGATTAATGATGGATTGATAGATGATGATACTGTAGTAGAGATAAAATGCCCCATTAGGGCTCATAAACAAGGTATTGATAAAGCCATCAAACAAAAAAAAAGTTAACTTTTAGGTTAAAATGAAGAATGGTCATTTTTATTGTCAATAAAAATCATAACTGGTATATACAAGTACAAAGTCAATTACATATAACAAGAAAGAATATTATGTCTATGTGAAGTCTGGTGTAATGAACATCAACAATTAAAAACAGAAGTCATAAATAGAGATGACAAATACTTTGAAAAAGTTATGAAAAAAAACATTATTTTACGTAGACTATTTTACCTGAAATTGTTGATGACCAACACAAAAGGAACGTTCCTATAAGGGTTACGATGAAACTTTGCATTTAGATAATGTTTTACATTCCAAGTTTACCTAGGGTGTTTTTCTTTTTTTGTTTATAAGACACGGAGCACAGCTACTGAGCTGCGCCCAGATATTTTATATAATACACATATTTCAATTAATAAACATACATCATTTATGCCCTGATACATCATAATGCACTTACCTATTTATTATTTTTTATTTAGTATTATAAGAACAAAATTAATAAAATAAAAATGAATTGAAAAATCCTTTATCTTATAATCGTTCAACTCTTAATCACTCGTTTCAATAAATTAATATCGATAATTGTTATCCACTAAAATTTCATTCTAGAAAGTTTCGTAGGGACATGTTTATGTTAGGCATAGTACTACGTTTTTGCGGAACAAAATCATTCTATGACGATTTTAGGATCAGTCGTAAATAGTACGAACTACCCGTGCGAGATAAGTTGAGACTCGCAATGAAACACTCCGCCCGCTGCCCCTGTAACATCCCTTCAAGCTAAAGTGTTGTACTGTAGGCAGCGCTATTTTTTTTAACATCTTAGTCTCGTACTGGCTTACGCCACGCAATGACGACGCGCTCCGATGTTATAATCTTATTTGATACTGTTTCGTTAATAGTTATTATACTATTTTTTAATTAATTTTACTATTAATACTACTACGTTATTAATACTACGCGAGGCAACCTTAAGAGAAAGAGAACCCGTCATCACGGGGGAACGAGACAGTCACCGGCATAGGGCACCGCCCCGAAACGGTATCCCCCACACACTAGTTGTGTGTGAGAAGACTTGTATGGCATCGGAGGCGCAAGTGCAGCGACATTTATCGCATCGACTAAAAGTCTTTATAGATAACGGTGCAGTACGATCGGCACTTTACGTTTGTTTGTTTCTTTATGTGCGAACAAGTGAATGTGTTTCATCAAACTTACCTACTTTTTCTTTTTCGATTAATGTTTGTGCGTAGTAGTGAACTTGAAACAAGTCGGTTAAAAATATAAGTACAAATGTTATTACACGAGTTGATTTTGTGTTAAACTAATCGTTTGGCTTACAACTGTTTTGTGAAGTATTCATTAGTATTCTAGTAAATTCTAGGTAACCCGTTTTCTAGCGTTAACACGTGGGATTTTGTTTCTTTTTTATTTAAACATCGTTCTAGACATGTTAATATGAAGATTTCCTATTTCGTAGAATATTGCGACAATACGTATCACAAAAACATTATTTTTCGCCCCATAACTTATCCAACATTTCAACAAGCTGAGTTTCCGCGCGACGTAACGCATATGTGACTGCCTTAAGAGCTCACACCTCGGTCCGCCTAGTAGACTGCCACTTGCTGTCATGGCCTCAAAACCTGGCAGCAAGTTTACAAAGGGCCCTTTTCAGGGCCAAACGAAGAAAACCACGACGACCACTCGCACGCCCAAGGACCACGTAGAAGCCATTGCCACCAGAATATCCAAGATCACAAGCAGCCACAAGGATATTGAACCAGCCCAAACGAAGAACAAAGATCGCCTAACCGGAACTAAAGAGAATTCCTCTACGAGCCACACTGTTGACCGATCGCTGCAGCACGCTGCTCCGCCACACGCGGACTCGTCACCCGCGAGTGCGAGGCAGATTTCCCGGCCATCCGTGCCAGCGGGCGCTGCAGCGTCTGTTGACGACGTCGACATGCAGCGCTGGATGGAGTTATTCCTACGC
This sequence comes from Saturnia japonica, assembly GCA_033032175.1. Lineage (NCBI taxonomy): Eukaryota > Metazoa > Arthropoda > Insecta > Lepidoptera > Saturniidae > Saturnia > Saturnia japonica. Next base: position 28,468,443 of record CM065304.1, on the reverse strand, counting down.
ATACGGAGGGCCGCGGTTACAAAAACCTAGCTGTCACTAGAAGACACGAAGGCCTTGGAATCTGCAGCGTTGGGGCTAATCGCCCTCCCGGGGACGGACAAAGAGAGGCGTGAGACGGAAGTGGCGAGAGGGTTGGAATTCCCGCGCGCCCCGCCCACGCCCGTCCGCGTCGTCCGCGAGAGTGAACAGACAGCTATTGTAAAAGAGTCGCCCGCCCCTCCCCCCGCGGCGAGCCGACTGACTCCCACGTCGACGGAGGAGACTTACGACGCAAAGATTGCCAGGAAAACAGACGCTACACCACAACCGCAGACTGCCCAGCCGATTACACTGCCTATTAAAGGTAAGCAACGGAAAACAGACGCTACACCACAACCGCAGACTGCCCAACCGGTTACACTGCCTATCAAAGGTAAGCAACAAAAATACCCGCCGATAGTTGTGGACAAATTCCCGCAGTGGAAGGTCCACCTAGAAGAGATTACCAAAATACTAAAGAGGCCTCCGAATGCGCGCCCTAGTGGGTACGAGGTGCGCTTCCAGCCGAAGGACGAGGAAGAATACCGGCTACTACAAGAGTACCTTGACAAGCTGGAGGAACGCGAAAACATATCATGGTTTTCGTACTCGCTGCCAACTGAGAAGCACCTTAAAATTGCGATCAGAGGACTGCCAACGCATACGAATACAGAGGACATGGCGGCCGCCCTGAAGGAGAAAGGGCACCAGGCGGAGTATGTGAAGTGCATAGGGGCGCGGGGGGGGGGGCATGCCCGGGCAGCATATACTACGCCGCAATCAAGAGGACCGTAGAAACTACCCCGACAATTTACGACATTTATGAGTTATTGCCAATGAGAGGGGTCAAAATTGAAGCCTGGCGGGGAAAATCAGGCCCCGCCCAGTGCCACAGATGTCAACTCTTTAGGCACAGCTCGCAACGATGCCATAAAGAGCTAGCGTGCGTCCGGTGCGGCGGCCCACACTACGTACTGGACTGCGGACGGCCTAAAGGGCAGCCACCCACTTGTGCAAACTGCGGCGGACCGCATCCAGCATATTATACGCGGTGCCCGGTGTACCGCAGAGAGTTGCGCAATACTCGAGCGGGGGCTGCATCTAGATCCATCAGAAGGTCAGAGCACAGAGGCAGGGAAATGCCTCCGATAACCACCGTGGAAGAGGTGGCACCGAACAGAAAGCCAATGCAATCCTGCAGGTAGCTAGGGCGGCTTTGGAAGTAGTTCTGACCGCCAGCAGGAGCGAAGATGACGACACCACCACCTGCATCAGACGTGCGCTGCGAGAAATCGCGGCGTACACGGGATAAAGGAAATCAAGATAACCGCAAAAGTAAGGATAACCACGAGAGAGCACCGCGCGCAAGTCTCGTCCCTACAACTAGTAGGAGGCGAGCGACCAACGAGACGAGCCAAGCCAATTATTGGGCGGAGTTAATAAACAGGCAGGATTATACAGTAAACCGTTTATTCTAGAGAGCTCAACACAACGCACAATACAACACATGATACTTCGAAAGACATCGAAAAGACAGTGTTGCTACACGTACAAAATAAATATAACTAATATTATATTGCCATCTCAACACCCCCCCTCAATGTTCAATGTACTAAACTTTTAACATGACATACTTTTGACTTACTTAATTTAATATAACCCACACTTATTTATAAATTTTATCAACATATTACTATTTAGAGGTTTTGTAAACATATCAGCTACTTGTTCTTCACTTTTTATATACTTGTAATACACCTTATGCTTCCTAACTAATTCTTTAACAAAATGGTATTGTGTCTATATGCTTTAATCTTTTTGTACTATCCGAACTTGAAATCATTATAGCTGCCTGATTATCACATAGTATTTCAACAGGACAAATGTTTTTTATATAAAAATCCTGTAATAAGTTTACAATCCAACAGGCCTCACTTCCAGGCTTCCAATATACTCGGATTCACAAGAAGATAAACTAACACACTGTTGTTTTCTTGAGCTCCATGAAATTAAACAATCCCTAAACTTAAAACAATAACCGCTAGTGGACTTCCTATCTTTCAAATTGCCTCCCCAGTTAGCATCACAATAACCTGTTAAACTATTATCATTACACTTGTAAATTAATTTATATTCTATGGAGTATTTAACATATCTCAACGTCCCAAGTCCGGTGAAGCTGTAAAAGCCGCAGCGGCTTTAGGGCCCCTAAGGCTAACAGTGTAGTCAGTTCTAAAAACATATCTCAACACTCTTTTTAAGGATGTAAGTAGTGCATTACTTGCTTTATTTTGATATCTACTCAATATTGAAACTGCTACAGATAAATCTGGCCTGGTTCCACATACCGCAAACATTAAGCATCCTATTATTTGTCTACAAACATTTTGAGTTTCTACATCAACCTCATTTGCATCTAAAGTCGTTATGTCAAAATTTTTATACATAGGAGTGGACATCGGCTTACAATTTGCCATTCCAAACCTCTTTAGAACATTCTCCAAATACAATTTCTGACTTAGCTCTGTTACCTTAGTTTCTAAATTTTGTTTAACATTAATTCCAATAAAATCTTTCATTTTAAACTCTATATTTAACATTTCTTTAAACTGATTAATATGATTTATATTTGTCCCATACAACAGTACATCGTCTACATATATTAAAACATAAATCTGTTCGCCCTTGTGACATTTAGTATATAAACATGAATCATATTGTGATCTAACAAACCCTCCTTTAATTAATACAGAATTAAATTTATCATTCCAATACTTTGGTGATTTTTTAAGACCATATATAAACTTATTTAATTTTACTACACTTTTAGTTCCTTCATATGCACCTTCTGGTAATTTTAAAAATATGTTTTCATGTATATCTCCATACAAGAAAGCTCCTGTCACGTCCATTTGAAAAATTGGTAAATTTAATTGTATTGCAATACAAACAAATAATCTAAAAGTTGTCAATTTTGCCACTGGTGCATAAATTTCATTTAAATCTAACCTCTCATTTTGTTCGAACCCTCTTGCTACTAGTCTGGCTTTATACTGTTTGACATTATTAACATTTTTTATTTTAAAAACCCATTTACTACTAATTAATTTACTATGTTCGAATTCATTACAAAGTTCCCAAGTATTATTTTCTCTTAAAGTCTCTAGTTTCTTTCTAATAGCTTCTTTCCATTTGCACGCATTATTACTTTCCATTGCATCCTGGTACTTCTTTGGCTCCTCATCCTGTCCATAAACATTTTGACATAAGTACGTAATAGGCTTTCTTACATGCGCACTTCTCTTATGCTTTGGTAATGTAGTTATATTGAATTCCTCACTACTTTACTCATCATCATCGGCTTTACACGGTTCATATATACTACCTTCATCTGACCCTTCACTTGATATGCTTGTGTCTGCATTGCTTATTTTCTGAACATTCTCTTTGCTTATCTTATCCTGCATATTTTCAAGACTCTCCATATTCAGTATTACATCCGACTCCTTCAATATCTTCTTGTCTTGAATAAATACCACATCATGTTTATTTTCTACTGTATTTTTATTCTCAAAATATATATGATAGCCTTTTACTTCTTTTCCATAGCCAACAAATATTCCATTTGCTCCTTTTGTATCCCATTTCTGTCGTTTTTCTTTTGATATATGTACAAACACTGGAGTACCAAAAATCTTTAATGAATGAATGTCAAAGGTTTTGTTGTACCAACTTTCATATGGTGTTTTTCCTATTTCTCTACTATTTCCTGTTCTGTTTAGCACATAGGCAGCTGTATTTACCGCTTCTGCCCATAACTTCTTAGGTAAGCTCTTTGAATATAGTAATGTTCTAGCTGCTTCCACCAATGTACGATTTTCTCTCTCCGCCTTGCCATTCTGTTCAGGAGTATATGGAACTGTATTTTGTTGTATAATGCCAAATCTCCCCCCTGCCAAGTCTCGTCCCTACAACTAGTAGGAGGCGAGCGACCAACGAGACGAGCCAAGCCAATTATTGGGCGGAGTTAATAAATAGGCAGGATTATACAGTAAACCGTTTATTCTAGAGAGCTCAACACAACGCACAATACAACACATGATGCTTCGGAAGACATCGAAAAGACAGTGTTGCTACACGTACAAAATAAATATAACTAATATTATATTGCCATCTCAACACCAATAAACATACCACGGTGCCTCGCGTAATACTACGCGAGGCAACCTTAAGAGAAAGAGAACCCGTCATCACGGGGGAACGAGACAGTCACCGGCATAGGGCACCGCCCTGAAACGGTATCCCCCACACACTAGCTGTGTGTGAGAAGACTTGTATGGCATCGGAGGCGCAAGTGCAGCGACATTTATCGCATCGACTAAAATTCTTTATAGATAACGGTGCAGTACGATCGGCACTTTACGTTTGTTTGTTTCTTTATGTGCGAACAAGTGAATGTGTTTCATCAAACTTACCTACTTTTTCTTTTTCGATTAATGTTTGTGCGTAGTAGTGAACTTGAAACAAGTCGGTTAAAAATATAAGTACAAATGTTATTACACGAGTTGATTTTGTGTTAAACTAATCGTTTGGCTTACAACTGTTTTGTGAAGTATTCATTAATATGCTAGTAAATTCTAGGTAACCCGTTTACTAGCGTTAACACTTGGGATTTTGTTTCTTTTTTTATTTAAACATCG